>OW804098.1:113923221-114399445 GCA_942159475.1 Sthenelais limicola
TGAAATTTTTCTGGGCTAATAAATAGACCTGCTACAGTAATTATTTTCATCTCTCTACCTATTTTTTCCGCCGCACAAATAGCCAATCTCTGGCCGCCACATTACAATAATATACCTATTTAGTCAATCACCCTAGACATGAGTAGTACATTCACGCATCAACAATTGGTAATAAAAGTTATACTACTGAAACCATAATTTATGTACACATGGGGCATCAAATGTTTAGGTATTATGTATCCAGATTATTTCCATTATAGACTGGTGCCACATAGAGAGAAAAAAAATTCTAGAGGCATTTTTTGTTAATGCTTGGTATACGGTGGTTTTATACTAAATTGAGGCTGCTGAGTCCGAAAATGCTGGTTACCACCCTGAAATATTGCTCTTTCCTACCACCAGGGGGCGTTTTATGTCAAATTTCGGACATTTCTTCTTATAACTTCAAGGAAATTAATCACAGCCTCATGCATGTATAAAATTATTTGTAGAAAACATCATTAGCTTTCGATTGATGTCAACTATTTTACTATGCAATAAATATGACATTTTATATGAATTTTCAAAACATTAAAAAAAATGCATTTTTTCACAAAGTGTGAAGTTTTTGAAACTGTATGACAACAGAAAAAAAACTGTTGATTTTAGCCATTAGCAATTATAAAATGGAATAAAGGCCCATTAATGAGCTTCCATTTGACACCATTCACAAACCAATCGGAGCAATATTCATAGAGATATTGATTGTTGAAAAAATGAAGTACATTTGATTTTCAGTGATCATTTACTTAAAAATCAAAGTCAGATATTTTTTAACTTTCACAAAGTTAGCTTTACAAGGAAATGTGTTTTCATCAACAAAAAATGCTTGGGATTTTGTTTGGATCTAACAAAAGTATTACTAGTATCAGATGTCTCAATGTCAAGGTCATTAGGATAATATCCTATGTATGTACATCTATACAAGTTGTTAGTATTTCTGACTGTAGATCTGGAACATTGCTGTCACTCATACTAATTGCTTTTAGCAGTTCTTGTTTTTGCAAACTTCAGGAACTGGTTCCAAAGTCATAAGGACTGGCATGAGGCATGAATCGTTGATGAACAATCCAAAATCAGAAGGATCTGGAATCATTGGCTTGGGAATATGTGCCTTATTCCAAATGAACGCCTAATAATGAGCTTGCTTTAGTGTAGCTCAGGCTTTCTGCATTTTCCAAATAAAATGTGCCGGGCCTTGTCAACTGATGTTGTTTCAGAAACTTTGTATAGGTGGCAGAAAAATGTTTCCACAGCTGACATTGTTGAAGAAGGTAAAGCTTCATTTAGTCCAATTTTATTCAACAATGTGTGATGACCCAGGAAATTAGCGTAACATGTTTGTTTTGAGTGGCCAGAAATAAATGATGTGTCAGATGTTGTGTCAGATCCAGTGAGTGCATGAAAGGCAGGTCGATTAGCATGGATACCATTTGGAAGAAGTTCTACTATTTCATGCACTGGGTAGTACTTGCGCTTTTTCCCAGTCCCAGCTTTGACCCACAACTTTTGACAAGAGATTTTTCTTGTAGTGAGCCAAAAGTAAACCTAGGACATCTGTTTCCCTTGATTGTACAATAAGGACAACTGTAATAATCTTAACTTAATCGGAGAATAGAAATTGTAAAAGTATGCCACAATATAATAGACAACTGAAGTGATACAAAACACAATATAAATGGTAGGTGGTCACTTCCAGTCATCAACGGAAGTGATATTGTTGCCTACAATAACCTGTAAGAAACAAAGGCCAGTTTGGAAACCTCCCTGATGCCGGAGATCCAGGCCTATAGCGAATATTTTTCAAAATAAATGTCCAATCAATCAATCAATCACAACTACAGTGTCCTTATTGCAGTAAATTGCATGAAGAATGAAACATGTCTGCTTTTTCATGATCAGATTCTAGCCCTGACAATAAAAGAGTAGGACAATTGCTTTGAACTACATCAATTTCTTTGAACCCTCCACTGACCACTATGGTCTTATTTTGTTCAAGAAGAAGTTGTTGTGACAAAAAACATGTTAGATCTCCTTTGTTTTTTGCCAGTGAGAGGAAGTTTTCCCAATTTGTTGGAAGGGGAACATGACGTCCTTCAACCAATTTACGCATAGGTGCGCATCCTTTGGCCCTCTTTATTCTGGTCAGGTTCTTTATGGGTGT
Source organism: Sthenelais limicola (assembly GCA_942159475.1). NCBI lineage: Eukaryota > Metazoa > Annelida > Polychaeta > Phyllodocida > Sigalionidae > Sthenelais > Sthenelais limicola. The sequence goes on from OW804098.1 coordinate 113,925,425, forward strand.
TTCCTTATATCAATCAAATATGATGTGAATTTGAAGCTACTGCACCCATAACAGCTATCTTGAACATATCTGCCAGCTCACCAAATGTGACAGTCTCTGTGATTTTCAGTCTTATTGCCCTGGCAGCAAAGACTGGAAATCCCAGAGACTGTCACACATGTCTTAATGTTGGCTGGCTTGCCAATAGAACAAATAAGTGCATGCCCATCAATCAACAGATAACTGCTTCCTTCCAAACTAATAGAAGAGGGGCAGGGTGCACCTTTTACCAAGACATCAGCAAGTAATGACTTGTTTCCAGATCTCATTTTATTATTAGGTTCAGCCAATGACAATGGCAATGACAATGACAGGCATAAGTTCATGCTCCATTACCTTTACCAACTTTCCGACCAGCTTCAAAAGAAGTTATTAGGCGCTGCATGACACTCCTGTCAACTTTCAAAATTGTATTCTTATCTTTGCTTTTGCCTTGTTTCTTCACCTTGTACAAATGGTCAAATGTGAGGGGATTCTTCCTTTTGAGTGCCTCATGAAATGAAGTTGTACATTCCACAAGATGAGTAGCAACAAACTTGTTCAAATTCTCTTCCCCATTTATCTTGGCTGACAAAAGTGAGTTTTCTCTGTATGTTTCATTACTGATGTGTGATTGCAAATTATATATCAGGGCCCACCTATTCAAAGCTTTCCTTGTCTTACTGATACAAACAATGGCACCCCCACATTTCCCTGTTGCATTTAGCCAATCCTGTGCATGGTCTGCATCAATTTGGTTGAAGCATCTAGTTGATCTTTTAACAGTAAAACAACCTTTCTTGAATTCATGAACCGTTCTTGAACCCCATTTACAACCCTCTGTAACTTAACCTATTCAAAATGTGTCAAAATGTGTCAAAATGTGTAAACTAATCATCGTGTGCAAAATGTGTCATTATGTGCAAAATGTGCCACACCTCGAATCTCTATATAAACAAAAAACCTTCCACCACTACCAGTTCACTCCCCTGACGAAGACCACCCTAGGTCGAAACGCGTTGGGACTTGCTCTGTAACATCATAAGCTAATAAACTGGAACTCACAGCACTTCACAGGAGTTGATCGTTTATTTGAAGACATCTACTATATTTATCTTTTCTTGAATTCAGCCTGATGAAAATAAGGCAACATGCGGTTGAAAGATTCCAGATGAATGTCCCATAAACCATCATGATAATTACGTGTCAGCATGAGAAGAATTGAAACCATTTGCAAATAATGCCACCAGAACAAGAAGTCAGGATTGTCCTTGGAGTTTATTTGAATAAACTCCTCAAGAATATCCTGAATATGAAATTGTTCAAATATTGATATCAGTTCCTGACTTTTAGAGGAAGCTTTTCCAAGGACATGCTCAGCTGTATTTTGTCTGAGGAGGCCACTCTCCACCCAAGCATCAGTTAACCCTATTCCTTGTACATGTTGACCAATCACCTTTAGAAAATTCATGGCAATATGTAAGCCACCAAGCCTAATGACCAACTTATGGTTGTATTTTGGTGTTAGCCATTTAATTTCAAGCAGTTTACAATATAGCGCTTGGTCAACTGTAATGACTGTCTGTCTCATACCAAGTTTTTCTGCAACAAACATACATCTTTTAACAACTGTGCTAAGTGTATCTAGTTCATGTGCAGGTGCTTGAATGATGGGCATATGTCCAACTGTGGTAATGGGAGACTTGTTTGTAGATTTCTTTTCATTATATTCTGTTCCGCCATGTCTTTCATCCTCATTTTCCCGCCCATAAATGAAAGCTTAATCTCTTGCTTGAGCAGCTTTTGATCCACTGGGAAGGTACCAATTGCTTTCAATGATTGGAGCGCCCCTACCCGGGATGATATTAGTGTGTCTAATTGAATCCCTTAGGGGAACATATGATAGATAGCTGATATATTTGCATTCATGTAGACCCAATTTAAAGGATCACAATGAATTGCATGATAAGGTATTAACCTTATATAATCTATCCAAGCAATGCAACTTCTAGGGCAATCCCCTAGTCTATTGAGTGTATGGAAAGTCATCTGTCTACAATACAACACATTTTACTGACCAATGGTCAATATACTATTTGTCTGGGTGTTCTTTAACAAAATAAACAAACAATTTCATAATATGCAATTGTGTATTTATTAAGTTAACAAAGTTGGATATATTAACAAGGGAAAATAAACTAGGCTTGTGAAGATGTATAATGTATGAGATCATTTCCATGAGATTGACCTTGACCTTGAGGAATTATCCGATGATAGTAATTGTTTTCCTGAAAATTATTTCTAAGTATTTTTGTTGATGAAATCACATTTCTTTGTAAAGCTAACTTTGTGAAACTTCTAGAATATGCACTTTGATGTTTGGGTAAATGTTCACCTAAAATCAAATGTGCTTCATTTTTTCAAGAATCCATATCTCTATGAATATTAAATCGATTGGTTTGTAAATGGTGTCAAATGGAAACTCTTCAATAGGCCTTTATTCCATTTTATAATTGCTAATGGCTAAAATCAACAGTTTTTCTTCTGTTGTCATACAATTTTCAAAAACTTCACACTTTGTGAAAAAATGCATTTATTTTAATTTTTTGAAAATTCATATAAAATGTCATATTTATTGCACAGTAAAATAGTTGACATTAATCGAAAGCTAATGATGTCTTCTACAAATGATTTTATAGATGCATAAGGCTGTGATTAATATCCTTGAAGTTATAAGAAGAAATGTCCAAAATTTGACATAAAACGCCCCCTGGTGGTAGGAAAGAGCAATATTTCAGGGTGGTAACCAGCATTTTCGGACTCAGCAACCTCAATTTAGTATAAAACCACTGTATACCAAGCATTAACAAAAAATGCCTCTAGAAATGTTTTAGAGACATATAATATGTAGTTTTGCACCAGTCTATTAGATTGTAAAATATCAACAATATCCGACAAGTAATTTCCCATGCAGAGGGGATATTCCCACCTACATTGTTACCTCTTTGACTGCCTTGGTTGTACCTTGATTGTTTGTTTTGGAGACACTCAACATGAGTTTGATTGACAGGTCACACACACATATAGGTACATCAATGAACCTGCTACGAGGAAGCCTCATAGCCACGAATATCCAAAACATAGAAAAATGAATTATAAATGTGGAGAACTTTCAATATATCATTTTTTGCTCATTATAAAGTAATATATACCAATAAATGAATTGTAGGGTCCTTCAAATTAGGTACGAACAGACTTAGGATAACCCTGTAGGTCGTCCTAACTTTTCATTGTGCAACATAATTTATGCCTCAAAATGTGTCTAAGTCCCCACGAACGAGGAGACATGTACACAATTAACCCACTCTTGTACATTTCATATGGTTGCTTGTTCATAGGTGTACCCTACTAGAGGATGGGTAGCCAGTTAAAACTGGGTACATTGATTGATGTCAACAATTTCGTTGGAAATTTTTAAAAATCTAAATTTTCGCCCGCCATATAAGATTTGCATTGAAATTCATATGACAACTCTAAAAATATAAAATATTGAAATATTTTAAAAATCTTTTTATCCATATGGTGGGAAAAGTCCCCATCAGTGAAAGAATTTTTAAAATCGGTAAAGTCTATAAGTCGGTAATGTGTATGCTAAATCTCCATAGAGAATTTATTTATCGAAATGCAATCTTAAAACCACCAAAATCACTTAAAAACCTAAACTAAAATGAAATTCATGCAATAATCCATCTAATTACGACCTTGGTACATCCCCTATATAATAGTTTCTTTAAATGTGCGCAAACATGGCCTGGCTATTATGAGTCCCAATTGAAGACACTACGGACGCCGCCACTGTATAGGCAGCTGTATATGGAGGGGGGGGGGGCGGGTGTCAAGGGAGGGCGGGGGGGGGGGGGGGAAGGTGTCAAGATATTACGGTGGATGTACCAGATTCTTTTGGTATCATTGTTATTCATGCCCATCTTACTTGATTTAATATCAGCACAACTTTAGATCGGTATCAAACTAGTATGCACAATGAAAAAACATTTAATACTAGCCTCAATTGTTCTTGTGTTAATTAAATCACAGGCCTATTCAACCAATATAGTAGGCCTACTTTCCTTCAAAACACCCTTCATTCTTCTCTAATTATCACTTAAGTATTTCTTATAAACAATTTGTCTAAATAAGTCTTGTGCATCTTGAAACAATGACAATGATTTCTGAGCATACTATAACCTCTGTTTAAGAATTCGCCGAAGCTTTCAAAGGTGCGAAAATGATGCCACACCCCCATGAGCATGGGTGAGGGAAATGTGGCATTCAATGTGTTAAATGTGCGACATTGTTGTTATACTAGGATAGAAACTAAAGAAACTAAATCAAAATGAAAATCATGCAATAATTCATTTAATTACGACCTTAATTAGTGCATCATAATGAAGATATATGGCCACGCCCCCCCCCCCCCCCTTTGCTTGTACAGACCTAAAAATCTTTCACCAAAATTCCTAATGAATCCGAAATTTCTCGCCCATATTCAGGAATTTTAAAAATCACTGAAATATACTAGCCTAGTAGGCCTAAGTCTATAGGCCTACTCCATCTGAGTTTTGCCTACTGTTTTGCCTACTGTTTTGCCTACTGTAGCCTAATTATGCCCGACTGGGCAAGCTATAATTACAGCAAGATTCTTGTGGTTATATTTTCAGCAGAAATCTTTAATTTCTCTGTTTGATTCCCATCGTCAACATCATTGACGATATGAGAACTATATGTTCTCCCCTAGCCTGGAAATCTTTTGAACGCATACTCTTAAATTTTAGATGGTGCATTTGAGGTGAATGAATATACCTCTTAGTTCCTGTACCGTATTCTAAGGATATCTTACCGAATCAACCTCTAAGTCTTTAGGAAGACATTCAATTACCAATGTAAATTGTAGTCATGTAGATAAAATTTGAAGAGTTTCTGGCCCTGAGATACAGTTTTTTAACTTTCAACAATCCCGGAACAGACTCTGTACTATAATTGTTTTGATATTTTTAATTCTCCACGAATTTTCCGCTGGAAAGGCTACTATATATAATCGGCCATTTCTAAGTTCCAATAAACATTAGATATGCCTTCTAAGGCCTTAAAAAATCAAATTAGAATACATGTACTTAAATCCATATTTTATCAAACTTCCAACAATTTTCAGCTCGCCCTACGATTGTTTTCCCTTTAGCCACTGTGGCGAAATTTCAAAGAAATATTATTGCCACACTGACTCAGAGATGCCAACTTTTTTATTGACGGTTGGCTCTTAGGCATTTTGGTAGGCTAAATATTGTTTAGATAACTATAAACTTCTTACTTTGATTCCCATAACACATAGCTAGGTATAATATGCCTATGTAGCAAGGCAAGCCGCCTGCCATAGTCACATAGCCTGCCAATTCAATTCCTCATTTCGCTAAATTGTTCAGTACCGGTATATATTGTATGTAAAAACGTATAGCCTATTTAGCAAGTGGGGTGGTAGGTCTATATGTCTGAAAGCTTCCAGTTTTTAAAACAAATATTTCATGTACTTTTCATCATTAGTAGCTCATATAGCTACACTCACGACAGCCCTATAGCTCTCTGATCAACGCTAGGTAAATGCGACATGCAACGATTTGTACAGGAACTAACTATTACGTCATGTGACCTGACCTCAATCAGCTGGCGTGCCTAAGGAATTTTACGTGGTGGCTACGCTAAGGCCTAGGTAAGATTTTCCTGTGTGAAAACACATTGTTTATTACCCCTATAGAGCAAATTATATATATTGTACCCGTAATACATTACAGATAGATTGCAGTATCTTTATAAGTGATATACTGAAGTCTTAAATGCTGCAGTTGAAGAAAATTACCAGCATTTTGATTGTAAACTAGGCCTAATCCAAAATGGCCACCAATTACCCAATCGGCGATCTTCCCGTCTGATTCAAACTTGAAGTTGTTTCAATTTGAGATTAGAGCATAAAACAGGCATCTGCTGTGGATAGGAGCTATTTATGTACGCACAATAGCGTATATTTTATTTTGATTAGGAGATCGCTGGGGGAGCATTGATAGCCTGTCAAATTATAGTAGGCTAATGGGACCCGCACGCTACGGTGGTCACACCGTAGGAAGCGGCCTGGTCGCGCAAATTAACAATGACCGCCCCCACTATTTTCGCTTGCCGATTGACCAAGGTAGAAGGTGTAAATGCCGGTAAGAGTTGTGCGACCTGGTGTGAGGTGTGTGGCTATATGATATGAGAATGCACCACATAGTAATATAGGAAATATCTCCTTTAAATATAGCCAACATTCAAGCTCTAGGGTCACCACACAGGCGTTGTCACAGAGGGGATATTCTACCTACTTTAAATATTGACCCAACTAACTTATAAAATCACATATATTATGCCCTAACTATACAACTTTCCTGCGTCATGATTTCTATTCAATTTCTGATATTAGTGTGTTCACCGAATAGTCATTCCAGCATTGAATATATATGTTGTGTATGTACTGGACATATTAAAAAAATATATTATAATAAAGTTCACTTTCTTATCATTTCAGGAACTTTGGCACTAAAGAACAATATGATTCATGATGTCTGAGGATGGTTTCATCATAAAGCAAAAGGTTAAAGCAAAAGGTCATTCCACAACGCACCTGCCATGCTGATGGTTCTGCACTTCAATCTAAACACTACATGCAACTCCCAACTTGACAGCCACCATCGACATTCATCTCAATTAACCCCCAAAATGGTTCAAAGTCCAGTCGGCTGAATAACAATTTTACTTTTGTGATGACAGCAAGTTAGCTGAGTTACATCTCAGAGAAATGTTAGGAAGAGTATGTACCAGTCTCTTACGAATTATTTATCAAGGTGATTGTGTGTAAATGGAAGTTTGTAGAAGGGACATATGACCTGTCATTAAGATACATTAACACAATTTAGCAGATTTGAGACAGTTCATCAAGTTCTCCATGCATCAACTTCTTTCAGCGAAAATGCCTGTTTTCTCTTGAATTAAAATATGGCGAGGGTAATATCATCAATCTGGGTTATGTTTTAAAGGTAATTTAGATGTCTACCGATTCAAAATTGTCATTTTTATCCAAATTCCGCAGCATTTTGTTTTAAAATTGAAGGTATGGCTGATGGCCACTGTGGCCAGATTTGTCAAATCTGGAATTCGCCACACTGAATAACGCTTAAACTTCAACAATTTTCGTAAATTCTTTCACTATTTATTTCATCTAGAAACATAGTTATGTTACATAGACGACAAGATTTTAAAATTATTCCAATATTTAGTGATTTTAGCCCCGTAATAGTGATGCCAATTCAATTTCTATGACAGACAAGAATTTGGATTTTTCACAATTTTCGATGAAAATTGTTACTGTTTTACAGCCAAACGGGGGTCATATATCTTTCAAAATGGTTCCCTTAGGTTGAACAAAGGTTGTATTTAACTAGATAATTCAGAGATATTACTTAATACTTTGATTTTAACAGGATTTAGGCGATTCTAAAATTGAAATTCGGTCGAAATTATTCTCTAATTTTAGCCTTGGCATCTGATGTCAGGGTCTTTTATGCATCAATGGTTTGTTTCAACAAATGGAATATTATATTGCTGGAACAGCATGACGAGGTATATATGTTTCCTTCATGTTTCAAAATGGTTAGATATTTAGCTGTTCGATGGTGATGACATTGTGTACTTATTAAATTGTTCAGTGAATTCTGAGCTCTCCATAGGCTCCAAGGTAATTTTGTATTGAAAATGTATTGAATATTTTTGTTTTTGACAAGATTTTAATTCAGTAGGTATGTACAATATAACCAAAATCAATCTCGTTCCATGGAACGGTTTTCCTCATGCCCTGATCTTGTTGCTCTAACTCTTGGCCGGATTCTGGTGGGTGAATATATTTATTAAATATTTTAATTTAGTATTATTGGTCAATTTGAAGATATTATTTTTGAGTAGATTCGGCATTTTTGTCACATTAATTCATCAACTATATTACTACTATAGCTAAATGTTGTGTGAGTGAAGGGATGAAACATATGAGATGGTGTTTAAGAGCAGTGCTAAACATTTTAGGTTCTGATAATCGCCTAAGAGACGGGTCAAGATTATTCCAGTGTCTGGCGCATTGAAATAATAGTGACCTGTCGTTTTCTGTATTTTATTTCTTAGGTCTGATCGATTTCAAAGTTTCATTGGATGACAAACTCAGCTATAGGTCTAAACTAATGATGCTTTCTGCTTGATTTTGGTACGAGATTAAGGTCAATGCTCAATGTTATCGAATTTATATTGGTCAAAGAGGAGAGGAGAGTTTGGCAATATTTGGTTTCAATGCATTCAGGCTGCCATGTTGCCGACCAGCTAAACCGATTTTGTTTTCATTGAATAAAGCCCAGACATTAGCCTATTTCAATATTATAGGAAGAAATAAATTATCCTTACTCTTTTAATAATATTTATTTTCTCTGTGGATGTTTAGCATTGACAAAGACTGTCCATTCCTATGATGCAGTGGATTTCTGCTATCAACGACTGGAATATTGTTAATTCCATGATGTTGTTATGTATAAATATGGTATATTGTACAAGGTTAAGGTGTTTTTCTCAATGTTATGCATATTATTATTGCATTTATTATCCAAGGTTGCATGATTTCAACGACTGGAATATTTTTTAATTTCATGAAGTATTTATGTATAAATATTATGGTATATTGTACAAGGTTACAGTTTTTTTTTCAATGTTATTGAGTTTATATTATTGTATTTATTAACCAAGGTTTGCGCCATTATTGTTTATGCATCTTGACAGATTGTTGTCCAAAGCTGGTGCTGATATATATATATCAAGCAGATATGCAAATAAATGAGTAAACTGTCTATAATGTAACCATTGTCTTGTCTTGTCTTCAATTTCGCCGATAATAACTCACCTCTTTTTCATACAGCATGGTACAGTACAGTACAATAATTGCAATATAATATTGTATATAAATGAACCATAATTAAAGCCAATATTTCCTGTTTTCACCCTGCTGCCCCCCCGCCCCCCCCCCGCAAAATTCACCGTCCCCGTCCCCCCTGAAGCCTGGCCCACGACGCTCCCTCTGCGCTAAAAATAGATTTCTGAGTGCAAAAAAAGCCCGTTCTATTGCAGTCACATAGCGTTTTCATTGCGCAATGGCTATTGCGGTCACATAGCGCAATAAGTGGTTACACCCATTGCGGTCACATTGCACAATCATTGCGCTATGTGAACGCAATAGTGAGTGCAATGATTGCACTCAAATGCCCATAGGGTTTGAAGATTCAACTCAACAGAGCCCGCACAGAGTACACACAGAGTTGTAAGGGTCTCAGCTTTGGTGGTTAGGGGATTTCCCCATAGCTATTTGGGTGCTGATGTCACCCGGTCTACGGGCCGGGTTGAGTGTCATGGTGTGAGAGAGAGGCTGTATTAGCGCTGGCTGACTGAATGTTTAACAGAAATCAATACTAAAACTAGCCTAAACCTTACCTTAGATTGGTTGTCCTAAGTCTCTAAATTGGTTGTCCTAAGTCCGTAAATTGGTTGTCCTAAGTCTGTAAAGGTAAAGTTGTTGGTTTAAAAGTGCAATGTGGCAACTGGTGCAGTGTGGTAACTACCAGCCGGAACCAAGGAAACGTATGCTCTACTGCAGTTTATGATCATACCCAGGAAATAGAGATAGAGAAGAAGGGAGAGACACAGAAAAAGAGACAGAAAGGCCCTTTATGGTCATACCCAGGACCGGAGTTGGTTTTGTGTTGAAAGTTGTAAAATTAAAGTTGTAAGCTGTGTATAATAGGCGTGTTGTATTGGTTGTGTGTTGGTTTCGTAATGCATTTGTAATCATTGCGAAATAAAATAGTAGCCCATGTGAAGTTGCCCTAAAAGTAAAAAAAGATCCTCTAAACAGTCCTTGTAGATAACAGTGTATCTTTTAAATGATGAAATTCATTTTCATTTTTATCTAAAAGGCCCAAAACAATTGTAATACTCCTTGGCCTCAACAGTGGATTTTTGAGATAATCATCATACTTGAAAAGATGGGATCAAGCAGAGTCCACTGATGGTAAACATTGGGACATCTAACTGGTCTGAAACCAGAATGGTATTATCATAGCAGTTTTATTCTTATGCGGAGAACTTCACTTATTGTCAGCAGAGGATATGTTTTCCTTCTATTATGAACGCCAGATAGCTCTACTGTACTGTACTCTACTGGAAAACTGTAAAGAAGATAACTGTAAGAAGTCGTATTATAGTATAGTATATGTGTAAAATGATGATAGCGTTAGAATGTTTTACTATTATGTATCAACTTACGGTAAGTTACGGTAAAATTGTATGTCCTTCATTCAAAAATATTTAATGCATGAAATTTATCACTCATGTGAAATTGTTGTCAAAATAAAATCTGTTTTTTAAAAGAATAGTATTTTGAAATGTTATACTTCAGAAAAAAAGATTGACGTTTGATTTTTTTCTTTAGAGACATACATTCCAGAGAGCTGAGATAAGTGGAAGATGATAGAGTACTTAGATGACACTTTAACAAATGTGAGTCGTTTTAGGAAATTGAGTCACAAGTCACAGAATATGTATTTTGAGATATCACCATATTTGAAAAGAGGAGATCAAGCCGATTCTAATGATAGTGAAGACTAGGACACCTAATATATATTTCTCTATTCTAAATTTGATAATTCTGTAGTATGGTGGTTAAGTTGTTTGCCTACCAACCTGAAGTTTGTGAGTTCGAATCCATGCTTTGGAAAGAACTAATCTCCGAGTCAAAGGCAAAGGGAGGAAAATATTTTATGTTTTAACATCGCTCCGAGTTAAATAAGAATATAGAGAAAGTACATCTACAATTCCAGTTTTTATTCCTGCAGTCCTTGCTGAGGTTGGGAGGTGTTCCCAAACCTGATCATATAAAGATCTGACAGGGACCTTACGAAATAATGAACATATACATCAAGGTATTTGTACATAAATAAGGAATATATAAATACATACAATTTGGAGGCTTCATGGAGTCGTCATAACCACTTCACAGGATCATTACACTTATTTCCTGGTGGTGCAAACCCTTCCAAATTTGGCCAACTACCCCAGTGATACGGCTAATACCAGGCGGTGCTACCCTCAATCTAGGAAGGGCAAATAGGGGATTTGCATGTCTCACTGTGCATGTCTACTGCAGTGCATGCTGGGATGGATTCTGATGAAATCGGACATATAAATATTTAGCAACATTTTTATCGAAAATTGCAAGAATGTTTTCACCAATATCTTAGCTTTTATCAATGATCTATGAAAACCAAATGCATGATGGGAAACATGGTGGCCTGTGTTATGGAAATATGTATAACACATGGATATTGACATTAGAACATTGATAAATATTCCATGCTGAACATGCCATGTTTTCTATGAATTTTATACAGCACCATTGGTCCCATAATTCCATACGAATCAAGATTCAAAATGGCGGCTATGCAATTCCCCTATTGAATAGTGTGTGCTGCCAGCAAACTGACTGCTTATCAAGGCACCAGGTGGAGGCACCCCCGCATTTATATGCACAATGCTGGGAGACATTATTATACATAATAAGGCACATACAGTGGACATGCCTTATTGTGATATACTCATGGGATTTGCTAGTGGATCAGTGGGGCCCACACCACCATTTCTCCTCATTCCCTCTTCCGCCATCTTTCTTTTTCAACCTGTTAGTAACGCGTTTCCCCTAATACCATTGATGCTTGAAATAAAACCCTATTAAACTGCTATTAATGATTATGGGTGGGCAGTTCAGAGGCAATGTGGGATAGATACAGAGTGGTGAAGAATTAGAAAGGGTGAGTCAGGGAGAGACAGAGGGTAAGAAGAGGTCTGGACTGTGAGACCCTGAGGGGGAGGGGGAGGATGTGGGGGGAGAGGAGGTGGATGACCGCTTACATCAACCAAAATAAAAAACAATATTTACTGCTCAAAACAGCAAGATTACGGCTTTCCACTGGTTCATTTTGCTTTGAAATCATTTATAAATTGCTGTTAAGGACAAAAACAGCCCAACAAAAGGGAACTAAAGGCATTAGATCATTCGCTTATGGTCCTTTGACTTGTCTAAGGCTCCCGGAACCAAGCCTTCTAATTCTAATAAATATTCTGAGGACTTGACCCTAATGGTGTCTTGGGATGTTATTAGAGTTCCTGCACCCAATCTAAACCACTCCAGTCATTATCCAGCAGTTACATAAAAAGCTTCAACTATTCTTTTTCATTTTTATACAGCCAATCTTCCGTAACTGACAGTTGAACATAGACAGGCATGTACAGTGTACAAAGAATGTTATGATCAATGGATGTCATGCACATATATGAGGATCAAAGGGGTACAAGTTGTCATACTCATAATTTGATGATCAAATGCTTTTATATGATGTAACATAACATAAGGTATTACGACCATTACAGTTACAGAATGGGGATGTTTATATCACTGCATCAGTTATCCACTCCATTCTGTCTATTTGTTTTAAACCTTTTCTATGAGTTTATCCCCAGATGTTAGCATGTATTATGCTGCTAAATAAACTGCCAAAATGTGATATAATTGAAAGAAAACTTGCCTCGAATACAACGAAGTATAGCCTCCCATGTTTGTAAACGGAACAAATGAACCATCTCGCATGAACTGCCGCAGCTGACTGAGCCTCCGCCAAAGCATGTAGGTGCTGTGACCTACATAGCCTACCTGTAGTAGCAACCTACATAGCCTACCATTCCGCCCCCATGTCGCCTAATCCCCAGAAGTAGTCAGATATTATTTCAGACGTTATTTTAAAATAAGGTACAGCTGCATGTACTAAAAACTATATATTTTGAGAGAATGGGACAGAGGGAATAGGGGAGAGATGCCACTTTTGGGAAGTGTTTTCGATAATGTATTTTGAACATTAGATTATTGATTTATTTGGTTCTTCAATTCTATGAATTCTATAAAACTTTTAGTTTAGCATGGACCTTTGACTATCTGAAGTGTTTTCTTCATTTTATATTTTTTTCAGATATTTTATATTTTCTGTCAACACACATCTAAATGTTGTATTTCTACCTCTAGTTTCCAATGGATATTCGGGTTTACATGTTTTTTAATATGTTCTTCCATGGCATAAATGTTCTTGTTGTTATCATGTAGGTTTGAAAATCAGAGAGACCTCTGATAAAAATGTGATTGTCCCGCAAAAACTGGTTGTGTAAAATGTTTTTTTATTGCTGTAATGCATCATTCAACCACGTCACCCTACAATCATCGGAATGGGAACTCTTCAAGCTTCATTTGATATGAAATATGTCTATGTATGATGTTTATCAAAGACATGAGCGCTTAAAGAAAAACTTGTTTGTTTGCGGCCACTCACAGGTAAAATATAGTGCCTATTGGTACATGGAGAAACATGTGTGAGCGCAAATTGCTAGGGTGCGAGCATTCGCTCCACATTTTCATAATTATATTTCTTTCGGTTTGTGACCACTGATAGTGGGCTTTGTCTCAATCCTCCAGGAAAAGTATTGCAATATTATCAATCTAAACATGAGCGAAATAAAGGAAACACTATGAAGGGAATAGGCTAATATTTCGTACCCATAGGCTACACATTCATTTTAGGTAGAGGGCCTAAAATATTTCAGATTTTTATCAGATGTGGGATGATTTCCCTCCCGATATTTATAGTAGCTGAGATCTCATTTTCATTAAATAAAGTTCATTTTGAGCATCATGTCACATCAATTTTTATGTCACAATTATATAATATTGGCATCACCATGTCATCAAATTCATCGGCACTGAATACCGACGACAACAAAGGAAAAATTCACTTGTAGTAGAATGCATAGCTGTGGGCTATTGGTCATTAAAGTATAGGCTAAATCACGCACACCTTTATGGTTTGCACATCAGCATTACGTAATATAAAGGTGTGAAAAGCAGCGCGGCCAGTCGCCCAGTTTAAGGGCGTGTGACGCTCAAGTCTTATAGGCTTAGCTTTCAGGGATGAGCTTATGGTGAGCGCACCTGCATGGCCAGCCAGGTGTGCTCAATACATGAAGGAGAAGCAGGCATTGAATCCTTGGCTGGCCTTAGGCCATTCAACCTCTCTAATTACAGCCTAATTTAGCAGATGGGCCATTCTTGGCCGTCTGTATGGGCACCCATGGGGACACCTGTATTTGGTGCCCTTCACTTTAAGAGAGGATAGCAGAAAGAGTTATGAAGATTAGTATTCCCAAATCATACAATTTATCACTGTAAACAGAGAGTACATATTAGCAAAAGATAAATGGTTTTTGACTAATTCTAAATTTTGAGTTTTTTTGGGCTATGTTACAGATTTTATGGAATCGACCATATATGTTTATATGCGTTTCTCTATAGTCCCCTATAGTAACTAACTTGTTAGCTTGTAAAACCTCTAAACAGGACATTCTAGTTTCTAGTTTCAGATCAGGCAGCGTTTTTATATTTTGTCTCATTTTTGAGTCATTTCACTAATATCTTCACATCTGGGGCTTCATTTTCTTTTAAACTCACATATTTAGTTATTGATGTCATCCCCTTTCAATTGGTCAAATAATTAGACAGGCTAAGATCAAATTAAGTGAGAAAAGTGAGTTAAATGAGATTCTGGCATATATAGGTTCTCCAGAATAGGCACATGGATGACAGTACTAAGCTTGTGTTTAGGTGAACATGGTTTTTGCACAGGCCATGAATCGTCGAGGCTTTGGGCTGATAGAAAATGAACAGACGAGTAGGTACAAGTTTGGGCTCAGGAAAAGAAGAGGTAGAGTCTGCCTCTGAGCCTCATCCCTTAAATATTCTACGGGCTAACCATTTATTCAGAATCACATGTAACATTGTTTTTGATTGGATGCATAGTAATTAGCCAATAAGCAATAATTACAACAAGATGATAACAATGGCTGACCAATGATTAGGTCAGATACAAATAAACATTACACACAGTATATTGTCCCCTAACCCCCTCGTCCTTGCTCTCTCACTGGAATTTCATTTGATTCAAGTATTCTTTGCCCAGCTGTTTATTCCATTCCTGTGACCCCTCCACTGTTTAGATTAGACCACCAAGGTTTACCAAGCTTTCGTGAAGGCTAATCAATCTTGATATCTGGTTGATTACTTATGGCGATTGATAAGAGATCTACTGTGGGTTATCCTCAAATTGTCCCAGCTTGTGAAGAATTAAATAGGAATATGCAATTTAAGTGTAATTATATGAATGCAAATATGCTATGATTTTAGAAAAGAAACATCTCTATATGTACTTAAATTTACCTTCCACCACCTCTTGAAATATTTGTTTAGAAGATGCATTACAAGGCACAAAGTAAAACACTCTCATGGTGAGCAGGCTTGAAACTGTTATTAACTAGCTGAATGAAAATATTGAACAATTTTGAAAAATATTCCACTATTATATCAACAAACCTCCCATAACTAATAATCCCGTTTCAGTACTTTGATATTGAATGGTTTAGGAGCAACATCTGATCCGTCGTGATAGGTACGTGGGTCATGACTGGGTCTCTTGTCCTCAGATTCTGGCACTAACTGGAAATGTTGCAGCAGTCTGGTCAAGAGAAGAAACATCCTGTTCTTGGCCAATACTTCACCCACGCACGATCTACGTCCAGCTCCAAATGCAAGTAGTCTGTAAGAAATAATGTCTCCATGAGCTTATGACTATGGATAAGTGTTTTTTTTAATTTTTTAATTTAGGATGTTTATATAATTTGTAGGATGTTCATTGGAAGAGCTGGCACGCCAGATATGACCAACCATTGTTTCTAAATAAGTTCAGTCATGTTACAAGTAGTCACATACAAAACTATAGTTATTTTGGGTGCCAGAGGGGATTTGCATAGCCGCCATTTTGAATCTTGATTCGTATTGAGTTCAATTATCCTTCTGACGGTTAGCTAATGGTATAGTGTAAAATCTATAGGAAACATGCAATGTTCAGTATGGACTATTTATCAATGCTCTAATATTCATGTGTTATACATGTTTCCATAACATAAGTCCCTATATTTCCGATCATGCATTTGGTTTTCATAGATCATTTATACAAGCTCTGATATTGGTGAAAACTTTCTTGCAATTTTCAATAAAAAGTTTGCCAAATATTTGTATGTCAGATTTCATCAGAATCCATCCCATGATGTACTGGAATAGACATGTGCAGTGGCACATGCAAATCCCCTATCTGTTACTTGACATGGATTCACTGGTTCTTATTTAATGTAGAATGGCTATGGTTTTCTGCACACTGCTGTGTGTTGTGTTGTATATAAGGCCCAGAGTGGGCCGAGTAAGTTTGTCACTCCCTGTTGACCATTCCTTGGATGATGATGTGAACCTGTGTGAAGAATAAAGCCTTGCTGAAACCATATTCCGCTTTTCTGATGTCTGACTAGATCGAGTGCGGGCCGAGCTGTCTGAACCCAAGGTCACAAGCACCTTTGCCATTTAAGTTACTTATATCACCAAGTCCCTCTTCTGCGTTAGCTGACGCACTACCCCTGATAGCTGACCATTGGAATGGACTATGTAATTGAACTTAGAACAACTTTGGGACAAACCAGCCCCTAGCAACCAATCATCTTCCCTTCTTCCTCCTAGCGGTCAAAATAACGAATGACATTAATTCCCACTCCAACATTACATTTGACAGCTAGTTGGTTCCACGTCCTATGCATGATGATGGGGATCAGTGAATAAGGAAGGATGAGTTGGGCATATTTTGGTAACTGTTGGGTTTGGTTCCTGTTGGTCAATATGTTGGTATACATAGTATTCACGTCACGGCACTAGCCGCGGCTTGCCATATTGTGGGTCAACTTTAGCTGGACATGAGTGCTCCAAGCCTCAAAAATGCAGTTTTCACCTCCGAAAGATTTAGAGAATATTATATACAGTATGCTGATAGGTTATATGGTCATTTTTTAGTGTGTCATGATGGAATAATGAGTATATTGCCATTAGCAAACATTCGAAACGGGAAATACTGTCAATCTAGTGTCTCCCGCTATCTATGCTGCCACACATTATGGCTGCCAGTGAGGATAGCCGCTGACTGGGGTGACGTCATGTGAATACTATGTATAGTTTGGCAAGTAATCAATCACATGATTATAGATTTGTCAATGGGGCAATCATATTGAATTTGAGAAATGCATACAATTATGATTAGACCCTATAGCCTGATTCAATTCCCTACCCAGCACCACACTGCCCATCCACACACTGTCATCTAAAACATGAACACCTTAAGAAAATCACAAAAACTCATTCATAAGCATCATGAGGCCCTTGTGTGTTAATAGGTGAAATGAATATTATGAATCGCCTGTTGGAGGGTTCAAATGGCCAGTTGGGAGGGAGGTTTCGAGGTTTAATGTTACCTTTTCTTGTGTGGATGATCAGCAGCGACTACCTTGCCATCTTCGATAAACCTCTCCGGTCTAAATTGCCAAGGTTCCTGCCAGTATTCTGGATCGTGGTGTAGCTTCCAGAGATTGAAATGCACCTAATCGATGGTGCAACATAGGGAGGAAATATATAGAAAAGGCACACATCTTCATTCATGGACATAAAGAATAAGAAAGAAGCCTCCTACATTTGTAGAATATTAAATATTGTATTTCTCTGAAGGAAAATATTCTGTTCTTTATTCTACATGCATTGCTCTAAAAACAATGTATCTAAAGTGAGTTATGCACAAAGCGTATTTCACTAGTGACTTATGTTTGGTTGTCATGCCAACCAATGTTTTTTAATAAGATTTATGGCTTGATTTTTGTTCTATATGCATGATTGAAAACATATTTATTTTTGTTTCAGTCACTTAGAATATTGCAACTCATACAATATTCTAGCTCCTTCAACCTCCTTATTAGATAAGCTGTATCTATTTAATTTTATAGGCTGTTTTTTTTTCAATTCTCAATATATATGACTATAACATTTCACATATGTGATGTGTTCCAGGAAAATAAGTCATGAGTCGCAAAATTGATATGTTTCAAAATGATTTATTTATAAGATATCTTTGTTGCAATATTCTAATTTTCGGGGTTCTTAATGCTGTTGGTACTAGTAATACATGTACAAAATCTCAAGGCAATGTATTAAATATATCTATGCATTTCTAAGGTCATCTTATGGAGTATATTTAGGTACTTTATTAGTAATTATCCACCCAAAATATCAGTAACCCTTTTTTTTCAAAAATAAATACATCAAACTTATAATATAGAAACCCTATTTAGATGCCCTTGATGTATACTACCATTAGAATCGGCTTGAGCTCATCTATTCAGATATGATATCTCAAAATCCATCTTTTGCGACTTGTGACTCATTTTCCTGAAACGGATCACATATGAGATATAATCATACTTTAAGTACTTACATTAGTGCCTTTAGGGATATCATAACCCTGGAGCTGTGTATCCGCCATTGTTGCATGCGCAATGTTCAGAGGAATCAGAGACTGGTAGCGTAATGTTTCATAGATTGTAGCTTCAGTATAAGGCATGGCCTGCTTGTCTTGCAATGTGGGAAGTCTGGCACCAATAACCTCTTTGATTTCTTTGGCGATCTTCTCTTGAATCTCTGGCAAGTTCACCAAACAGGCGACCATTGCGTAAAGGGTAAGTGTGGAGGTCATGGTTCCTAAGGGTCAGCAAAATAAAGTCAAATATTAGGGGTCAGATTTTCAGAAAATGTATAATTGGCAGCTCTACTCATTTATTAAATTCTGCTAAATTAGGCTGGAAGATGCTGAATACCGGGTATATCTGAGTATATTTGGTGTCACATTGATTCAAAGTATCTGTTTTACTATGTTAAACTGCATTTTGAAGCTCATTTCTGTCTTAAATGTGGGTTATTTGAGAGGATTGGTGAAGGTGAATTGACATTTTCTGAAGATCTGACACATATAACTTGACATGAACTTCATGATGCCTCACCAGACAAACATTTGAGCTGAATACACCAAGGGCAAGTCCAATATTATTTGTGATGTGTTTACAAACAAATAAGTCACAAAGTCACAAAGACTGGATTTTGAGATCATCATTTTTTAAAAGATTAGATTAAGGGGATTCTAATGATGATAAACTTAAGTACATTTAATAGGTACATCTGTATTTTCTCTATTCATGAAAGAAATATTGCTAATTATTGATTGTCAATCACTAAAGTATAGTAATTAAATGTAAGAATAACCTCACATATGCATGATATACTTATTCTCTCGATGTAATCTTTTCAAATATGATGATATCTCAAAGTCCATTTTTTGTGAGTAACGACTATACACATATTATATAGGTCAGATTTTCAGAAAATGTACAATTGGCAGCTGTACACATTAAGGAAATTGTCCTAAATTAGGCCAAAAAATGATGAATACGGGGTACATCGGAGTATATTTGGTATGGCATTGATTTAAAGTATCAGTTCTGTTATGTTAAACAGCATTTTGAAGTGAACTTCTGTTTTAAAGTGGATTATTCAAGAGGATTGGTGAAGGTGCATTGTACATTTTCTGAAAATCTGACCCATATATACCATTTTCCTGATACACATCACGTATATATATATATCCTTAGATTGAACATACCGGCAATAGTCATATCAAGTACAAGTACAAAAATATCTTCATCTGTGAGCCGCTCTTGTTCTGGCCTGGATGAGTTGGTGGATTGATACTTGAATAGCACATCTATGAAACAGTTCTCCTCACTCCCACGTTTCTACAAGTAAACAATTCAGGTACACAATGTACATATATAGACAGTATATATATCAGTTATGGTGAATGGTAAACAAAAGCTTCAGAGGGATAATTAAAGAGATAAACCACAGTTCAACTGGGAAAAAAACTGAAAATAACATTTTGTTTAAACTTTGCCTCGTGAAAAATCAAGGTTATGTGAATTCAAAAAGCCAATAAAAACAATATGTCACCGGGTTAGTTTTCATTTTAGGGAGCCT
This sequence comes from Sthenelais limicola, assembly GCA_942159475.1. Lineage (NCBI taxonomy): Eukaryota > Metazoa > Annelida > Polychaeta > Phyllodocida > Sigalionidae > Sthenelais > Sthenelais limicola. The sequence continues at coordinate 113,945,649 of OW804098.1, forward strand.
CAAAATTTATGGTTGTTCACTATAGAAGTCTATGAGAAAAGGACAATTTTTTCGTTTTTTCAGTATAAAAAAAAAATTGAAAATAACTTTCTCCTAAAAATCTCTATAGACATAGCTAACATATTGCTTTACCCTTTCAAGCAATAACAAATGGGGGTCACAGACCTTTTAAAAAAGTTATTCAACTGAATCTGCATCCCGGTGAGTTAAAAACAGGAATATTGAAGATTTTCAATGCTAAATAATATATTTCAAGATATGTTGATACCCTGTTCCTTCATACATGAGGGTAAACATCTATAGTGGTTATGTTTAGAAGACATTTCAATTGAAAAATGTTATTTGTCTGTCTGAAATCTTGGAAAAACTGAGAAAATATCCATTTTTCCCACATACTTCAATACTAAACTTTGCTGGTCTCTAGAAAGAAAAAAAATATGCTGAGATCCATTCTTTTTTGCTTTTTGTTATCCTCCAACCATGTACTTTCTCAAGACAAAGTTTGAAAAAATTATTGTCAATCCTTATTTTTCATGCATTAGTTCCTTTAACTCCCGCCTGCAGCGGTGCGTATAACAGTGGTTTATCTCTTTAAAGTCATTTAGATTGAATTGGAGCGATTACTTAACATGGTGCAGGGTAAAGTCACAATTGATGATGCATACATTTACACTCCAAGTGTCTCTGATGCTATTAATGGGTCAGATTTTCAGAAAATGTAAAAATTACTTCCACCAATCCTCTCAAATAAGCCAAATTTCAGACGAGAATAAAGTTCAAAATACAGTTCAACCTAATCAAATAGATTGGTATAAGCAATGCAATGCCGAATATACTGGAATTTACCTAGTATTGGCCAAATTACAGCCTAATTTATCAGAATTTACTACATGCCAGCAGCTGGTACATTTTCTGAAAAATCTGACCCTAATCTGTTTTAGGAAAATGAGTCATTAGTCGCAAAATATGTATTTTGAGATATCTCCATATTTGAAAAGAGGAGATCAAGCTGATTCTGAGGATAGTAAGCATTAAGGACATCTAATAAGTATTTCTATATTTTTAAAATTTGATAATTGCATTTTGAAAAAAAAAGTTTGCAATGTTTCTGGATGGGTAATAACCAGTAAAGTAACTAAATATACTCCATACGAAGGCCTTCCAAACGCATGGATATATTTAATACAATGTCCTGGAATTTGTTACATGGATTCATATGATGATAGGGGCTAAACCCTCTAAAAATCAGAACATTTCAAGAAAGAGATCTTGTGGAAGAAACACATTGAAAAATATCAATTTTGACACATATGACTCATTTTCCTGAAATACATTTCATTAATATTTGACATATTCCCACCACAAGAAATCCCCCATTTTGCAATTGATAACTATATGAAGTGCTTATTACAAGACAAGTAGAACATTACAACTGTTAAGCAACATGGGTCAGATTCTCCTAAAACGTACAAATGGCAGTCCTACAGATTTACTAAATCCTGCTAAATTAGGCTGCAATTTGGCCAACACTAGGTAAATCCGAGTATGTTTGACATTGCATTGCATCGCATTGCATCTGTTTGGTTAGGTTGCACTTTATTTTTGTCTGAAATTTGGGTAATTTGAGAAGATTGGTAAAGGTGAACTGTGCATTTTCTGGCGACTTCAGTCCAAAGCAAACATGGACTCACCCTTGATTCTTCTATAGCACGTCCAACCACACTATGTGCCAACTGCCTGCCCTTCACTACTTTATTGTGCATTTGTCTGCAGGGGAAGAAGCGAGTGATGGGAACAAGATCTAGCAACAATCCAGAAGCAGTAAACCTTGTAACTTCAATAAAATACTTCAGAAAAATTAACAGATCCGCAATGTATTGATCTTCCATCTTCCTTGCATAAATCTGGAAAATAAAAAGTATTTGATGTTTCTTTTGGTTAGTAGACCTGTTCCTGGGGGTATTTTTGTCGTTCAGGGAAATTACAGGTAATAAACTCATGAAATAAAAAAAGATAAAAATAGAAAATTAATTTAAAAAAAACAAACATAAAATAAAAGAAACTCATGACTTTGTTGAATATTGTCTTCAACACTAGGCTAACGAGTTCAATGGGCTATTCTTTGTTTTAACCATATTCAATTTCCTATCTTGCAATTTTGTTAATGTTCAGCTATACACCAATGTGAATATGATTGGTTGTATAGTGACTTCCACTTAAAGGACATTCTCCTCAAGACTAAAGTTCACAACAAGTTATCTCAGTTATGAGGACGAATCAAGTCCAATAAATTTTCGATTATTGCATGCAGGCGAGTTCCATTCTATATTTATTATATGTGCATAAAATTTGATCATATATCATTAGATATTACTGAAAAAATGTCTGAAAAGATCGAAGTCTCAGAAATTCCCGCTGAGAGTCCCGCTGAGATCCCCGGATTTACTTACTGACATTGTTGAATTAAAACGTTCATATTGCGGCCATTTCTTGAGCTACAATAATAAAACTTATATCATTCGATAGAGAATTTAATGTTCTATCTAATGATGTGGGTTTTATTATGTATTTCGATAATTAAATTTCGTGGATTACCGATCGCGGGGGTTTGTTTACATGCTTCGCGGAGAGCCAAATCTCCACAAAGCATATAAACAGAGCTATTTTTAGACAACTACATTCATATAGGATGCGTCCTATATGAATATTTTTATAGCACCCCACTTATAGCACCCTTCATATAGCATGCACATATAATAAAACAAAATATAGTATTCATGGTGTATTTTTTTCAGGATATATTATTCTTGATCTGAGCAGAAGAAGGACAAGGCGAATGTAAATCTCGGTTTAGAATCGCTCAATGAAGTGAAGGAATTTGTTGTCAATTTGAATAAAATGCTTATTTGAAGTTTTTACAGTTCAAACTGGGTTTTTGTTTTGCTGTCTAGAAGTCTGGATTACTCACATGGAGCACAAATTACATATTCTAAGTCGGTAGAACACCAAAACTATAACCTAAGCGATTTGTTATTAGGTGATATTTATTCAGATGTTAGATATAAATTTTGAGTTGTGATTCCAACGTTTCGGATTTGTGGCGCTCCTTCTTCAGGGAACAGTTAACTTGGTATTTCAATTCAATTCAATTCAATTCAATTCAAGACATTTTTTATTTGCATAAATGATGACTACAAAAAGGAAGGCCCAGTTTTGAAACCTAGGTTCCAAGTCTTCCAGTGGGTTCCTGGAGGTTGGTTGTTGCCAAAACTGATTTACAATAAAATACTCTGATATAAATTTCATGGCTTTTTAATTTGAAATTCAAAGGCTATTTTCTACCTGTCTATGTTTAGCTGTTTCTTTAAGGGTAGGCTTAGTTGAATAATATATAATAACTACCTAACAGTGAGTAGTACTAACTAGAATATGCGGTAAAAGTTAGGGTACAATAACAAAGTGTAATCAAACAATGGTTGGTTGTTGGTATGGTCGGTCCAGACCAATGAGTAGTGGTACATACACAACTAAATACATTTCCGTGGGGGGTATATAAAAAATGTGCAGCTTGGGTAACCCTGGTTACTTGTCAACAACGTGAATGCAGCGATTTCATTGGCTAGAGGTATTTTTCAGGGATAGCGGCGTTAATAATGAGGCTAGAGTTGTGTAATAAGTTTTATTAAGTGTAACCTGGACGGGTCCATGCGACAAGTGTTCTTCTGTACAGAGTTGGTTTTGGGAACACATTTAAATGTCAATATAACAATTTTTTTTAGATAATTTGCAATTGAAATGTATACTCTACCAGTGAGGACAGAATTGCAGTTATACATCGATGAACAATGGGTTTGATGTCAAAAGGTTGCCCGGACTCAGCAAGTGTGTTCAGTTCGTCCAACATATCTGTGGTCACCTCATTGCATTTTTCCTCTAATACCATCAGCTGAGTGCCGTAAGACTGAAAGAGAAACGAGTTCAAAGCAAAGTGAAGTTTCTTTTTCATTTTGAAGATAAAATTTCTCAAAGGATTCCTTTGGGGATTTTAATTTCAGATAGTGTCATAATTACATGCCAGAATTTCAAGAGTGTATGTTAAATATATCTATGGTAGTCTGAGATTTTACCAAGGCATACATTAAACTACTTTACTAGGGATTGAACATTAAAAAATATAAAGAACATTCCTGTCATGCATATACAAATATAGAAGTAATTGTTGGATGTCTGGACTAGCTGGAGAAATGGCATAATTCATTATGCACTGCATAACGCAAAAGCTAGAAAACACGCCTCCCGTCCATCTGGGCTACAAACTATTAGAGAACATTGGACAGGATCCGAAAAAAACCCTATATTTCCCATTACCCGAGACCCAGAACTTATCATGTTGTAGCATGGTGAGGACGAGATTTCACCCAGAAATTTTCCCTCTTACTGGTATAATTACTGCATAACAGACCTCTCGCGTTCACGCTTTATCTGCATAAGGACGTCAAAATCAGACATTGGTGGCTTCACTATTGTGGCATGGTTTCTGACCCTCCCACCAGGTAGCGCCACTGTATGCTGTGTAAAACATCGCCGTGTCGGCAATCCTTTTGCACACTAAAAACTAACACTAAAATTAAACGATTTTGGAGGGCGGGATGGTGGGCAATGTACAAAAACAATCTATATTTTCCAAATTAAATAGCCCAAGACTTCCCCTCAAACTGTGACGATAGGCCTCTACTGGTGCCATCATACTCTCTAGATTTTTATAATAATGGCAGTCAACTTAATCTCATCTTTCTGAATATGGTCTCAAAGCCGGTAACAAGCAAAAGCCCATGTTGTAGCATGGTGAGGCTTGGACTAACCTTGCAACTGTAGTGTTCACAGATATCAATGTAGTGGATGTACCCCAACACATATTTTACAGTTGATGTTTTTACTTTTGAGGAAAAGAGTTTGCAATATGTCTGGGTGGACATTTACAAATAAAGTGGCATAAGTATGTATGTAAAGTAAATTAACTCGTTTGATCAAACAAAAATCTGTAATTTTTTGTTATTGTGTATCACAGAATATTAGGTTTACCTAAGGCTGCGATTCCACTGGATTGCACTTTTGGTCCGCTCATGGCCTGCTCTTTTTATTTCCCAAGCACTTGACAAGTGAATTTGGAGGGAAACCAGATCGGTCTAATTGAATTGGTTACTGCGCTTTCTATACGCTCTTAAAAACTGCTATTTGCGCTTCTATAGAAGAGCGCAGGTGTTGTACTAATATCGGAGTGTTTGATTTGAGCGCAACTACAAGGTGCTCTTTCCACATCTTTTAGTAGCGGTCCAAGAGCGGAGCAAGTGATTTACCATTGATTTCATAAGGAAAGAAACAAACCAGTAGAAACACTTTGCACTTGTAGTGCGTTAAAAATAAAAGCGGACATAGAGTGAATGAAAATTACACTATAAAGAAGCGAGGCAAGAGCGAGCCATGAGCACATTACAAGCAATCCAGTGGAAAAGCATCATAAGGCTGCGATTCCACTGGCTTGCTCTTTAGGTCCGCTCATGGCCCGCTCTTTTTTATTATCTTGAGCGCATGACAAGTGAAGTCAGAGCGAAACCAGAGCGGTCTAATAGATTTGGTAACTGCGCTTTTAAAAACTGCTATGTGCGCTTCTTTGGGAGAGCGCAGGACGTTGTGCTCATATTTGTTGTGTTTGATATGAGCGCAACTACATAACGCTCTTCTTGCCTGTTTAAATAGCGATCTAAGAGCGCAATGAGAGATTTACCATTGATTTCAGAAGGAAACAAGCGCACCAGTAGAATCGCTCTGTGCTTGTGTTGTGCTAAAAATATTAGTGGATGAAGAGCGAATGACAAACGCACTATAAATGAGTGCAGCAAGAGCGAGCCATGAGCACATATACAAGAGATCCAGTGGAAACGCACCTTAAGACTGAACACAAGTAAAGTTTTCTAAAAAAACCCAAAAGAACTCCACATGATGAACTTAGAAATGCAAGAATATAATATATACACTGTCTTAAGATTTGGTATAAACTAATATGACTCTTGACTATCAGATCTTGTAAACAAATCACTTTGAAAAATATCAATTTTGGGACTAGACTCATTTGCCTCAAACACATAACAAATATAATAGTAGGATGCAAATTTACCTTGAGTGCTTGCATGGAGAGTTTCTTTAGGCAAGACCACCTTGGAGATATTGGGGAAAATATTAAATCTGGTAACCCAACCACATTTCTGATTCTGTACAGAAAAGGTCTCCCAGCGAAGCAATCACTCTTTGTAACTAGTGCTTCATAGATGCTCTCATAGTCATTCAGTAGAACTGCATTGGCTCCGAAAAGCTACAGAAACAAGCAATAGTTTAGATCTGGGTTCTTTGCCATTATGACAAAGAGTACAAACTCATAATGAATAAATAAAAAAAAATATCCGTTTCAGGAAAATTAGTCATAAGTCGCAAAATATGGATTTTGAGATATCATCATATTTGAAAAGAGATCAAGCCGATTCCAATGATAGTAAACATGAAGGACATTTAATAAGGATTTCTATATTTTTGTGTTTGGTATTTGTATCCTTGGAAAGAAAGTTGGCAATGTTTCTGGATGGGTAATTACCAGTAAAGTAACTAAATATACTCCATACAAAGGCCTTCAAAACACAGAGATATATCCATTACAATGTCCTGAGATTTGGTACATGGATTTATATGACTATAAGTGCTATACCCCTGAAAGATCAGAACATTCCAATAAAGAGATCTTGTAAAAAGAACACTTTGAAAAATATCAATTTTGCGACTTGTGACTCATTTTCCTGGAACACATCACAATTATTTAAGCAGTTAACACAACAAAGCCATCACATGAGATTTCTTCCTAACATACTATTATGAATCCGATTGAGTTGTATCTACAATCAGACTCATAATAGTAAATATGGGTCAGATTTTCCAAAAATGTAGAATTCAACTTCGCCAATTTTCTCAAATAACCCAAATTTCAGACGAAAATGAAGTTCAAAACACAGTTCAACCTAACCAAACCGATTGCCAAAATCAATGTAATGCCGAATATACTCGAATTTTACCTAATATTGACCAAATTGCAGCCTAATTTTTCAGAATTTACTCAATGTGTATACAGCTGCCAGTTGTACATTTTCCAAAACTCTGACCCATATAATACATTGTTCACATAAACACACAATATATGAGGTATATTCTCCAAAGAAATGATGGGATATCGATCTACTTTTTTCACAATAAAATCGAAACAAAGTGTGCTGAAACTGTAGTCCTAAACATGTAATTGATATGAATATTTTCAGAACAAGATAGGACTTTAAGGGATTTTGGTAAGGTACACTTTATACATTCACTTAAAACCATTGAATCCAAGGGTGTCATACCGTCATCATGAAAACGTCTGGCAAATATTGTTAAACATTAAAAAAAAACTGTATGACAAATATTTAACCAAGGGATTGGGTTAGACAAATATGGGTTAAGCAAATATCCACCATTTGCCTAAAACATTTTCAATCTTGGATTACAGCAACATAGCCCCATGATATTCCTTGTGGGGCTTTTTCCTTCTAGGAAAACGGCTCAGCATACAAATCTGACCCATATATGTACACTCTATACTCAACCTATTGGCAGTAAACATCAAAACTTGCTATTGCGGTGCTGCTGCCACCAGGACGAGTATAGAGTGTACAGACCCTTTAAAGAATGTTAATGTTAGTCTGGGTAGTCTGGCTAATACATGCTGCTAAATCTCCTTTGCTTTTCTGAAGTTCTCAATTTAAAATCTGCAATTGCATGGTGGTCCTGCGCAACGTCATTCAATTCGCAAAGATCTTTTTGAGCAAAGAAGTCAACTTAAATCTTCGACATTTTCCTGAGGACTTTTAAACTCCGTCCTGATATGTTTATTACACATTGACGTTCTACAGGGTATTCTATCCTATCCTATTCAATGGATGACTTCAACTAAGATTCTTCCAAGAAATAAAAGATGAATGCTAGTGCTGGGACGAAGATAAACATGCATATGGGTCACTACTGCAACACCCTCCCCCCCAACATACACACACACACACACTTCCCCAACCTTCCCCATTAAAGGTATACGCGGGTGTTCAATGGAAAAAAGATTGGTCGGTGACTTTTTCATGAAACGTTCAGGGATCATTCCTGACTACATAAGAAAGCAAGAAATGAAAAAAAAAGTATATCTCAACGACTTATTTTTTTTTCTACAGCCGCCTGAAAATAACATTGCTTTAGCATTGTAGTCTATGGAAAAATGTGTTATTTTTCACGTTTTACTATATGAAAAAAAATTGATCGGTGACTTTTCATCAAAACTTTCTACACATATATTTGGTGTATCATGCTACTGATTTATCAAAAAAAAACTGTACGTTGACGGGTTTAAAAAAAAGTTATGGTCATTTGAAGTATGAAATAACCAATAAAACCCAATAAACATAAGCATAACTAATAAAAATGAATCTTAGAAACATGACTTAAAACTGCTGTAATGAAAATAAACCATGTCGATATTGGGAATCGTGTACAAATATATCTGAACTTATCATGGTAACGAAATATTTCAAAGAAAAAAAGGAGCCGCTAGGTGGCGTGTGCGTTGACACCCGCGTATACCTTTAAGTACCCTCAGCAAACATTGTTACAAACTAGATATTTCTACATTTTCTTCCATTCCTTTCCAACCCATCTAAGTGTCATTTGACCGACATTTTGGCGGATTCTGTTGAGCTGTATGTGCTACTAGAACGTCTAAAACGTCCCCATTTTTATTTGAAGGAGACGTCCAAATTCTTCTTATGATAACTTCACTTGTTATCGCTCACTGGCAGTACGCTTGACTGTCTCTACTTCAAATTATTGTATAAACATATAACAGCTGCGCAATATTGATAAATTAAGTCATAATATGAATAAGTCATGAATAAACATATAACAGCAGCAGAATATTGATGAATTCAGTCCTATAAGTCATAAGATGACTGAATTTGGTAAGATTGGTAAGATTTTATTCATAAAAGAATTGGAAGGGGAATTGGCAGAGGAAAACAGCCCCGGTGAGCGCTATAGAAGGTAAACAACATCATTCAATGAAAAATAGAAGGAATCAAACTATTGTTACTCCTATTTGTTCCTGCATTAGTTCCTTGAATTCCCGCCTGCAGCAGTGATGGCGGTGCTTAAGTGAAGACATAGTAAGGGATTCCGTCATCCAAATACAAATTAGAACATTAGAAGCCCTGTATCAAACAACAGGATGAAATCCTCCAAGATTCTTGTGAAATCATCGTTAGAAAGGTTGGAAAAGAATGGAACAAAAAGTAGAAAACATTAACTGAGAGTGCAGCTTCAGTTAGAATATTATTATTGACCATGAAGCTATAAGCTCAATTTTTAATAATCAATGACTCAATAGAACCTCTTTTACCTTGAAGCGGACTATGTTTCCGTATTCAGCCGCCCACTTCTCTGCACTAATGTGCATTCCTCGTTTGTCAATCTTATAACCAACACCTATGAATGGTAGACCTCTTGGTCCTGGTGGTAACCTTATCCTGGCTTTCACCAACCACCTGATAATGATAGCGGTGGCAAGACATATGAGGATTCCAATCATGATGGAGTCCATTTTCAAGATTTTGACCAATTAGTTGATATATCTTTAGCTTGGAACAGGGATTTCAACCATTCCCTGGATATCCGTCCTTAATGTAAGTAGGTGACGCTGCTACTGATACGGAACGGTTGTTGGAAGACCTGTTTAGTCTCCCCCAACACAGTAGGAGCTGTCATTATGTAGGATACTGGGGGTATAGTATGTGATGCGTTTTAAGAAAATTAGTCACAAGTTGCAAAATTGACTTTGTTTCAAACTGACTTTGTCGAAAGATTCGTTTATTGAAATGTTCTGATTTCTTGAGGGTCTAGCACACCTTGTCATAAAAACCAATGTGCCAAACTTCAGGACATAGTATTAAAGGTAAATACCAGTGTTTAATACAAAAATGAATGAATCATGGAATTTTCTTTAAACTTTGGATTTAGAAAGAACATGGTTGGAGGAAACCAAAAAGCCCCAAAAAACCATATGTCATTGGACTAGTTTTTATTTCAGGGACCACTGAAATGTATTACTGTTCACTATAGAAGTCTATGGGAAAACGGGTATTTTCTGCATTTTCCCCAATAGCATGTGATTGAATCATACGATTTTCTTTAGAATCTGCATATATACATTGCTGACATGTTATTCTACCTTCCTAATTAAAAAAAATAAGTGGTCATTGAACTAAAAAAAAAGTTATTCAGCTAAACTTGTATCACAATGAGCTTCCCCCATTGAAATCAATAGTGAAGGGAAGTAAACTTCACTCATCCCTACAACACAAAATAATATGATAACATCCAGTTTTTTGGCATTTTGTATTCCCCCAACCATGTTCTTTCTCAATACAAAGTTTGAACAAAATATATTGACTTCTATTGTTTCATGCATTAGTTCCTTGAATTCCCACCTGCTGCAGTGCTGACAACGCTGGTATTTATCTTTAAATATATCCTTGCGTTTTGAAGGCCTTCATATTGATGATTTTTAGTTACTTTACTGGTAAATACCCACCCAGAAACATTGCAAACTTTATTTTTCAAAAATAAAAATATCAAATTTAAAATATAGAAATACACATTAAGTGTCCCAGTGTTTACTATCATTGTAATCCCCTTGATTTCATCTATTCAAATATGATATCTCAAAATCCATTTTTTGCGACTTATGACTCATTTTCCAGAAACACATGACATATATCTATCTTTAGAGGCAAACAATTTCAACTATAACTTCCATAATTGTCAAACCTTCACTGGGGCGATGTATAGAGTGATTATTTATCACCCCAATGCAAACTCTATGGGGATTATTTACTTCCGGTCCAAACTATGTGATTAATTTTCATTAATTCGCACCCCGACGCCCTGACACATACGCAGTCTATTGGGGATTTGTATAGCCGCCATTTTGAATTTAGATTCGCATGGAATTATGGGACTAACAGTACAGTATAAAATCAATAGAAAACATGCCATGTTCAGCATGGGCTCTTTATCAATGCCCTAATGTCAATATATATGTGTTATACATGTTTCCATAACACAAGTCTCCATCTTTCCCATCATGCATTTGGTTAACATCGATCATTTATAGAAGGTATGATATCGGTGAAAACATTCTTGCAATTTTCGATAAAAATGCTGCCAAATATGTGTATGTCAGATTTCATCGAAATCCATCCCATGATGCACTGAAATAGACATGCTCAATAATACATGCAATTGCCATATTGATGATCATTTCTTACGTTTTGTTTGGTGCTATGAGAATTACCTATTACAAAAATATATAAATTTTAGTCTCTTTCACTATTCAGCTACATGAGAAAGGTCACGATTTTTGTAAGGTAATACGAGACTTAGCTAGACTAAGACTGAGGCTCCTCCCTACCCGTCCAATACACTATCCTGCTATGTTTATGATATGTTTAATGTCTGTATTACAATGTTATTTTATGTGTATTGGCTGATAAATACTCCTAATAAGATAAAAATAAAAAAATATAGTGTAGTGATATACAGTTAAGACATTAATTCTATCCAGTATCAGGTGATCTTTTTATTGATTGGACTGTTTAAAAAAACGTGCAGACAGGCTGATAAGGGAATGATAACATCGTCTGAGTTATTATTTATAACCTCACTGTATTTATATTATCGACTTTCTTATCGCATTATATATCATGTATTCTAATTCATATTATTATTAAATGGAATATTATTTCACTAGAATTTTTCTCTATGAAATACATTACCTTTTATATGGTCTATTGATTTTAAGTATATGAGCAATTCCACCAAAAGTGCATCATTTGGGTTAAAATACAACAGCTCCTCCAGAGGCTAAAATATTTATCTGAGATTATTTTCGTTGTTATTTTCGGATCCAGGGGAAAAAAGTTGCCTAGGGGGAAGTATCCTACAATATTTTTTTATTTTTTTTAATCATGAGGCCAAGAAAATGCTTATTTTTCTGCCAGATTCACCCATAAAACACACAGATTTTGCTATCAGAATCACTGTTTAAAAAATACAGCCAGTATTTTTTGGGAAAAAACTTATAAATATTCTCGATATAATGGGTTTCATGGGCATAATGGGCCATAGGGACAATGATTACTCTGAAATAATATGTTTTTATGGATAAAAAATCTATATTTTCAACTTTTCAATTCATTTCTTGATGATATTATGTAAAGTTGATTATGGGGTAGCCCCTGTCGCCGTAACGGGGGTCTAAGTGTTTTTTTGGAACATATAGACCTAGAAGAACTAAAAATGAACCCCCCCTTACCTCCATTACTTATATCATAGTTTGTGATTAGTACCTATATTCTATTCATTCAAAAATCTCCTACTAATCCTTCCCAGCTAAATGCAGGGGTTAGAATACTGAAACAATTATATGCGGTAGCCCCCTGTCGCTGTAACAGGGGTCTAGGTTTCATTAATAAATAAATTAATATTAGCATAAATTATTTTCTATGAGCATTATAATGTGCAAGAAACACAAGGGAAAATAAATAAATACAAAAAAAAGTTCTGTCATACCTGAGATAGTAGCAACAAGCCAAATAGTATGTCGCCGTAACGGGGGTCTAGAGGGTGCCCATGTCGCCGTAACGGGGGTCTAGATGGGGTGGGGGTCTGGAGGGGGGTTGAAACTATTTTTTTAAAAAAATTTCCCACTAATTTTCCCACTAAATACCTAAATATAACTTATATTTACCTTCATAAACAACCAAAACAAGAATGCAACTCAACTAAACAGAAAAACGAAAAACCATGTTATTGATAATTTTGTACATATTCTAGATATACTGGGTTTTATGTACATAATGGGCCAGATGGTCAATGACCTATGACCTGTACTGGTTACTTGGCTGTAACTTTTCTTCTAGTTGGAATATTTTCACAAACTAAAGAGCATTATGACCCTTATATCAGGATCTATCAGGTACACACGAATTCAAAACATTATGCATACATTTTTATTATTTATTTCTAATTAACTCCTCATTTATGTACAAATATATACCTTTCCCCTTTGCCCTTACTATAAGAATAGAGGTCACTGTGTCTTCCAAGCTGCCCTGACCACAATATTCATTATTAACGTTCCCAATTTCGTCTATATTAGCAGCAATATATCTAGTTTATGTACGAAAAAAAAAATCAATGGGAGCAATTTAAAAAAATTGGAAATTTTCAGCCCTGGATGGCCAAATGTGACATTTTTGGTGGAATTGCTCATATATGGGTCAAACTTTCCGAAAATGTATGATAATGGTAGCTGACCACATTTTGTAAATTCTGCTAAATTAGGCTGCACTTTTTGTCAATACTAGGTGAATTCGAGTATATTCGCCATTGCATTGATTCTAGCAATCTGTTTGGTTAGGTTGAATTGTTTGTCGAAATAAAAAAAATTGTTTTTGTTTTTAAAAGATTTTATTCAATCTGTCAACAAATTCTCATCTTCTCTTGGGGTTGATAATACTGGTAATACATTGTACCCTCTCTGTCATTTTTAAACTTGTGCATAAAGAGATAAAGGAAATAAAGGTAAATGAAATGAAAATATGTTTAAATAAAATAATGTTAGGTGTCTTCATTACTGTAGCCAATAAGTTAGTGCTATGTCAGCAGTTTCTCCTGCTCTCTGTTACCTCATCATTTGAGGTTACCGTCAAATTAATTAGCTAATTATCGCCTTCTCATTACCCGGCCATAAAGCACCAACACTTGTTCACCTGGTTAGTGTTAGCTCATAAGTTTTGTGTGGTGATTTGCTACTAGGGTTTCCATAACCGAAGTCCCCATCTTCCCCATCGTGTATTCGGTTAGCATAGATGGGTCTGATTTTCACAAAATGTACAATTGGCAGCTGTACAAATTTAGTGAATTTTGCTAAATGAGGCTGCAATTTGGCCAATGCTAGATAAATTCGAATATATTCGGCATTGCATTGATTCTAGCAATCTGTTCGGTTAGGTTGAACTGTATTTTTAACTATATTTTCGTCTGAAATTTGGGTTTTTTGAGAGGATTAGTGAAGGCAAATTGTACATTTTCTCGAAATCTGACCCATATAATCTACACAAGCTGTGATATTGGTGAAATCTGTCTTGCAGTTCTCGATAAAAATGTTACCCAATATTATTATGGCAGATTTCACCAGAATTCATCTGTTTTCCTGAGTGCAAATTGTGTCAAAACATTTAAGATCTAGATTCTCGACGTAATAATTATTCATTAATGTGATCCGTTTTAGGGAAATGAGTCACAAAATATGGATTTTGAGATATCACCATATCTGAAAAGAGGAGATCAAGCCGATTCTAATCATAGTAAACACTAGGACATCTAATATGTATTTTTATATTTTCATTGTGCCATTTTTATTTTTGAAACAAAAAGTTTGCAATGTTTCTCGTTGGGTAATTACCAGTAAAGGTACTAAATATACTCTTTTATTAATCAGTATGGACATCACCCGTATAGGGGATTTGCATTGACGCAATTTTGAATCTTGACCCACATGGAATTATGGGACTAATGGTACAGTGTAAAATCTATAGAAAACATATCATGTTCAGCATGGAATATTCATTGGTGTTCCAATGTAAATACCCGTGTGTTATGCATGCTTCCGTAACACAAGTCTCCATCTTTCCCATCATGCATCTGAACTGAATCCATCCCAGTGTGCACTGTAACGGACATGTGCAGTGAGACATGCAAGTCCCCTATTGGTAAGTCTTTTTAGTAACCCAGACACAAGTTCATGAAAGGTTACCTTAATCTGTAAATTGACACTCACGACTCTAATTGTGTTTCTGTAGAAACCTTGGTGTGGCTAAACTAAATCCAAGTGCACAACCTATTATAAAACTTATTGATATTATTTATGAAAATTAATTAATCAATTTATATTATCAATTAAAAGCGTAATTACCTGCCACACCCCTATTAACAAGTGATTCTAATGGAGTACAACTTTAACAGGGGATTTGCATAGCCACCATTTTGAATCTAGATTTGCATGGAATTATGGGACTAATGGTACTGTGTAAAATCTATAGAAAAAAATGCAATGTTCAACAGGGAGTATTTATCAATGCCCTAATGTCAATATCCATGTGTTTTACATATTTCCATGGCACAAGTTTCCCACCATGCATTTGGTTTTCATAGATCATTAATTTTTATAGAAGCAAATATTTGGCGAAAACATACTTGTAATTTTGTATAGAAATGTGGCCAAATATTTGTAAGTGTGATTTCAACAGAATCCATCCCAGAATGCGCTATAACAGACATGCGCAGTGACATGCAAGGTACAGGTAAAATGCAAGGTACATGACAGGTAAAATGCAATTCCCCTATTACACAGGTGTCAGGTAAGCTATTTATTATAGTGTGGTAGAGGTTCCACAGTGTCATTTGCAGTTTCCCTCTCAGCCAAACCAGAGGCAGAAGGTAAGAACAGTTTGCCTTTTTATTCATGGCTTTTCTATTTTCAAATCAGACGTCCTTACTGTGTGTCTTATGGCCTTAAAATCATTCGCTTGATTGGGATGTGTGACAGGAAAATGAGTCACGAGTCGCAAAATTGAAAATTATCAAAGTGTTTTATTCACAAGATCTCTTTATAGAAATGTTCTCATTTGTGTGGTATCAAAAACTCTAACTCCTTTCATAATGGTCAATATGGTTTTCAGAAAGGGAAATTAACCAACGATGCTGTATACAATGTTTAGGAAGAAAAAACTAATAGCAGCGATTTATTTCGACCTACAACAGGCTTTTAATCCAGTCCCTCATGCCCTTCTTTTTTGATAAAATGAACAAAATTGGACTGAAAAAGTTCTGATGACGGTTGTAGAGGATTTCTTGAATAATTGACATTATATGGGTCAGATTTTCAGAAAATGTACATTTAGCACTGCATCATTGGATGGCTCTTGTTGAAATCTAACATACGAATATTTGGGAACATCTTTATGAGAATTGCAAGAATGTTTTCATGAACATCACAGCTTTTATCAATGTTCTATGAAAACCAAATTCATGATGGGCAAGATGGGGACTTGTGTTATGGAAATGTGTATTAACACATTAGAGTATGGATAAATATCCCATGCTGAACATAGCATGATTTCTATAGATTATACACTGCACCATTAGTCCCATAATTCCATGCCAATCAGGATTCAAAATGGCGGCTATGCAACTGCCCTATTGTGTCTTTTGAGGGGAACCATTTTGTCCCCATTATATTGAACTCCCTGTGGAAATTATGTACATATATGGGTCAGATTTTCAGAAAATGTACAATTCACCTTCACCAATCCTCTCAAATAATCCACATTTAAGATGAAAATGGGCTTCAAAATGCAGTTTAACATAACGGAACTGATACGATCAATGCGATGCCAAATATACTAGAATATACCCGATATTCTTCATTTTTCAGCCTAATTTAGGAGAATTTCCTAAATATGTAGAGCTGCCAATTGTACATTTTGTGAAAATCTGACCCATATACAGAGGTGTGTATTTCAGGGTTGTTTGTTGCGGAAGCATGATGATTACGCTACTCATGCTCACAATGGTCAACTTGTCACCATCACTGACACACACACAGGTATAGTGTCTCCCTTATGTTTAGTACTGTATGAGAAAACCATGATGATACCATAAAGTTAATACTAATCAAATTGACTTTATATATATATAAAGAATTAATTAAACCGTTAACTTTATTATAATTATAATAATTATTCACTCATATTCATAAATCATATTAGTTAAGGTTATGTCTTGTTACTTAATCATACAAGGGTATTGTTTTAGAGAATTAATTAAACTGTTACCTGTATTACCATTATAATCATTAGCTATTCATATTCATGCATCATAGCATGATCCCACCCACGTACTATAAGCTATACCCTGCCTGCAAATGCTACTGTCTGTTTAGAACAATGTCTCACCTGTCAGAACAATATATAACATCTACCGATGTTACAACCTGTAAAACTATTGAATATCACCAGCTTATCATTGTAAAACACTCATCAATGTTTCATACCAGAAAACCATTGTATTGTATCATCTCATCAAAAACTCCATGTTAGTATTAGAAATCTTAACAAAATTAGAGTAACAAAAGAAAGCTCAAAAACAGGAATCGAATCAGGCACCCAATGGAAGACCTATTTAAACGCATGTTTATTTAGATAGTTGGACCACCTTATTGTATCAACATCAGCAATAAAGAATTCTTGAATGGAATTGAATTGAATATTGATTAAGTGCATGACTTCTTATGTAATCATGCAAGTCCGGACCAACTATTGCTTATGGAATTTACAAATAATAAGTGAACTTTTTCCATCCAAGTTAACATTTTTTTCAGGATATAAAAAGTGTTGATGGAGCATTAGGAGCTGTTGCGGTGTACACAACCACTGTGTATGTAACTTCAATGACCACCGACGCCATTGCAGGTAAATGCACTTCTGTTGGAAAGATCTCATCTAAAATGTCTTACCCATTCCTATCAAGCTTTAATATAATGACAGCCCTCAATCACTATGATAGAGCCTCACGATTAGATTATTAGGAATAGGATTACATGGGTCAGAGTCAAATCTTTTCCATGTCAATAGAATCTTGACGATCGGCGACAATAACCGCCTTGAGAAAGGCGGGCGCAGCTGGCATACTTAGAATCATATCCGTCGCCCCAGGCTTTTACAGTCAAGACCCAAGTATACAGAGAACTCACAGAGATGTTTCCTATTAAACATACCGATAGCCGAAATCCTTACCGCAGAATCGAAATTATATTATGTCCTCTCCAAGTTTTGTCCGAAGAAATAATCTAGGCTTTAAAACAGATTATCAATATTCCTATAGTAATCCTATGGGGATGTGTTGGGACTTGCCGACCACCATTTTCACCACCACGTTGGAGCCCTAAGGGAACCATATCAAGGGCCCATGGACGGAAGTCACATTGATGCTAATAAACGTAACCGGCAAATGGGATATATTCGAAATGGATAGCGGTAGTGTTGATACCGTATGTTTAGAAGCGCTGTTCACCGAGTGAACAGCGCTGAGCCCTGGGTGGGGGTGGGGTAGTTTGGGTGGAGAAGGGGATGGCTGGGTCGGGGGCTGGGTGGAGAGGAGTTTGTCGGCAACCAAAACAATAAGGGTAGTACACTGGCTATACTGCCGCCAAAAATTCATCCTGAAGGGCCATCTAGCGATTTGATACTTCTGGATTCTGAAGCATTGGTGTCGCAGGTGTCGCCCCCTACCTGCTGACGCTGGCAATACCCACAACCCCCCTCCCTTCCCTCTTCTTCACCTTCCTCTCAAATTCTCAAGTCACTCAAATCTTACCAAAAATGTATTCCTCCCCCCCACCCAACTATATCTAAGGTAAACAGCATGTCAATCGCTAAAAAATATATTACACTCACACAATAATAATTGTTTTTACACGCATGCGAACAAATCCAGACTGGACACGAGTGATGTGTGACAGTAATGTTGATGGGTCGACTGGCAAGGGGTTTGGGGTTATATTCCATAATGTCTGCAGCTTATTCAACAAGTTGGATTACATCAAGCTAGAATACTTAAATGGTGTATATGATGTGGTGGCCATTGTAGAAAGTTGGTTGAGCAAAGATGTAACAGACTCAATGTTGTATGTAAGAGGTTACAAATTCATTAGACTAGACAGAAGTGAGAAACGTGGAGGCGGCATTATACTATATTGTAAAGAGGAGTATATGATAGAGCATTTAAGCGAATTGAGCTTGTCACATAATGATCTAGAAATTCTCACTTGTAGAGTAAAACCTGGTAAGAGAAAAAAGATGATTATATCTGCTGCTTATCGTCCACCGAATGGATCAACTGCAGGTTTCTTCACGAAATTAGGAGATATCCTTAATCTAAGTGCGGGGAATATGTACAAAAAATGTAAATATATGATCGGATGTGATATGAACATTGATTTAAAAAAGGTCAATGCGAGCAGTAGACGACTAAATTCAATGTTAGACCAGTATGGGTTGATACAGCATATAAGTACTTGTACACGTATTTCTGTGAAGTCTAACAGTTTGATTGATATAATAGCCTCGACCTGTAATCATGTGAATAGAAGTGGGACTATCACTGACAATATAAGTGATCACCTACCAGTCTATCTAATATTTAAAAAAAAGAGGGCTAGTAAAAATAGAGAGAATAAATCTTTCTTTATTAGACCAACTAGCAAAATGAAATACCAAGACGTTAAGTCAGAGTTTGAGAAATTAGAAGATGTATTTGCTGAGAATGTTGATATTGACACAACTTGTGAGAGTCTTATATCTAGTATGAAATATGTACAAAATAGTCTGTACCCTTTGGAAGAGATAACTCCTAGACAAGAAGGTGAATTGAATGACAGAACTTTATCTAGTTTAATCAGAAGGAAAAATAAAAGCTTTAAAAAAGCGCTGAAAGGTAAAAATCCTGTTGATTGGGCAAATGCAAGAGAATTAAGAAACCAGGTAAAGAGTAGGCTAATAAAGCTGAAATTTGATCTCATAAATGACATCTGCAACAGATATTCAAAAAACGATAAAAAGTTCTGGAAAAAAATAGCTGGTATATTTGGCATTGGAAATACTAGAGATAACGGTTACAACGGTGAAGTAATCACTAGAGAAGGGGAAACTCTGGTTGGTAAGCAATGTGTCGACTATATTAACAACTATTTTTGTAAAATCAAACCAATGTCTACACCAGAGGAGATAGTAACAGAGTATGAATTTCCTGAGGTATTATGGGAAGAAGAAATCCTAGAGGGTGAAGTTGTCAAAGTAATAAAGGACATAGATGATTCGAAATCTAGTGGGATTATAGACCTGAATACGAAGTTTGTGAAATATTCTCTACTGGCATGTATAACTAAATTTGTGATGTTATTGAATAGGATTCGAGTAAGTGGGTATTTTCCTAGATCTTGGAAGGTTGCAATTTGTGCGATAATACCTAAAAAGGCAGGTTCGAAGAGAGTGGATGATTTCCGAGCCATATCGATATGTCCAATTCTTGGAAAGATCATGGAAAGGCTTATTTCGAATAAATTAGAAGACCACCTTGTTATATAGAGTATTTGAGCGAACATCAATTTGGATTTAGAGTCGGTATGGGGGTTGACAATGCAATGTCAGCCTTTCTAAACTATGTATTTAAATACAAAGATTTGGGAATAGACACACTTGCTGTATATTTTGATCTAGCCAAGGCTTTTAATTCGATTAACGTTAGTATATTGATAAAATATACTGACGGGGCCCTTTCCCCCCCTTTTGGGCTTCAGGACGGGTGTCTAACATGAGGATTAGGGTTTAAAACCATTTTAAGAATATTTTCTTTTGATAATATATGTCATATGTACACCATTTAACAGATGTAAACAGTAATTGATCATATTTTTCCATAATTTCTAGAATTTGGTCTTCAATAATTAAAATAATGGGTCCCAATTGGGTTCAATATGGCAGCAACCTTGCTCCAAATTCACTTTCCAGCATTTATGTATGTTAGTTATGACGTCACCATTATTGTCTCCATGACAACATACCAATAAAAATATTTCTAATGTGTTTGTAAATATATATTTTAAATTTCAGCAAAATCCATTCATTTTTTATTAAGTTATGCCCCCTTCAATTTATATAAAAATTGAATGCCTTGAGGCATTCACCCGCCCCCTAGGCCAACTTGCAAAGAATGCCTTGAGGCATTCTCCCGCCCTGAATGGGTTAAATTACTTGAGTCTTATTCAACAGATAGAAGACAATGTGTGAAGGTTGGAGATAACATATCAGATATCCTGCCATTGACAGCAGGAGTGGCTCAAGGGTCAATCCTTGGGCCGACATTGTTCATTATATATATCAATGATTTAAGTGAGGTTGCATTCAGTGGTAAAATAATTATGTACGCTGACGACTGTGTTTTATTACACCCCAGGAGAAATGAAAATGATTTAGTTGAAATCCAAGACGACATTAATAAATTTAATGTTTGGGTTGGAAAAAACGGTCTGAAAATTAATATCAACAAGACGACAAAATTGCAGAATTTCATTGGTACTAGAGGGAGGAAAAATGATTATCAATTGTATGCCAATGGGAGCAAAATTGATGTAGTAGAAGAGTTTTGTTATCTGGGGTTCCAGTTAGACAGTAAGTTGAATATGAGCCAACACATAAATATTGCTTGTATGAGAGCAACTAATCTTAAGAACAGGTTGAGAAAAATTAGATTCTTTATTACAAAAGATCTGGCTATTACAATTTATAAAACCTATATCCTCCCTGTCATTGAATTTGGAAATTTTGCTGTCGATCTTGCATCTTCTCATAATGTACGAAGACTGCAAATATTGCAGAATGACTGCTTAAGGATTGTCAGAAGTGTTAGAGTGAGAGAACAACGAGTTACTAATTATGATCTACATAACTCTTGCAAAATTTTACCACTCTGTTATAGGCATTTACAGAGGAATTATAGTCTCTTCTGGATGGAACGGAGAGCGCAGGATCCACGCAGGCATGGATATGGCATGCGTGATCCTGCGCGCCTCCAAGTACACCAGTGGAAAAAAGAAGGAATAAGGAGGAGTAGTATAGCCAGAATAAGAAGTCTTTGGAACCTGCTTCCCTTAAATGTAAAAGAAATTATGGACAAAAAATTGTTCTCGGTGTCTGTTAAAAAATTACTTGCAGAATTGTACTACAATACTCAAGAGATTTGGACGGTGAATGAACAAGAAATAGCAAATTGATATTGATCTGTATTGGATTGTTGTATCTAGATCTTAGAGGTAGAGGGAACCCCTTGCCTATCTCTCTATATATGAGTAATTCTCCCAAACGGGCAGCATTTGATTTCAGAAGGTCATTTTTTAAGAAAAAATAAAATTCGTTCAATCTCTACAATTTTTGGTGTACATATAGCGGGGAATGTCAGCATAATGCAGGTGAAATTTGGGAAGGCTTGGACTAATATTTCGATCCGAAACCTATGATTCAGATACCTATATTTTCCCTATTATTTTGCCTTATTTCAGCCTCATTAAGCCCGATTAATCAAATTATTTCGTGTAAAAATGAGATATATTACTCACTAATTTGTCTAGCAAAATTAAATAAAAATTCAAAGCTACAGAATGGATGTTTGTTGGTAAACAAGGACCTGGTTCTAATCAGAAGTTTGACTTGATTTTGTAAAAATATTCATGTTATTACTATAAAAACATTGTGTTGGAACAGGAGGATCCCTCTTTTTGGTAATGATTATGGCGTAACGGCGACGCTATGGCGTAACGGCGACATTGGTACACAAACCCTCCTGACCTTAACAACACCAATATTAAATCATATTTATATTTTTCATCGTTTTAAGGCAGGCTTAAATAATTATTAGGAAAGACGAAATTTCATGAATTTTTTTTTTAAAAAAAATCATTGTAGATACATCACATGTCGTAACGCAACATAAAATATTCCCATAACAGTTCAAGGAATTTTTTGTGAGGTATCATAAAGTTTCAGGGATGTTGTGGGCTAATAACTTTTGGTTTTATCTAAATATACTTATACATCTTCCCCTCACAACAAACTAAATGCAGTTTGATTATTTGGTTACTCTTGGGGTATTTTATTGTTTTGAAGTCAATATATGTCGTAACGGCGACACAAATATTCCAAAACAATACTTCCCATGTCTAGATCAGTCTATATTAGTGATTACATAAATATTGTGTTTTTTCATAATAACGAACATGTGTGCATGTGTAGAAACCATTTTTTCTAGCAGAAGTAATATATTTTTCAAATGCATCAGTGTATTACATTCAAATTCCATAACTATTACCTATTTTCTAGCCTGAAATAGCCTTTTTATTACAATAGTGGTGATGATTTTGTTATGAGAACTTTGAAAGGGGGGTTCCCACAGCCTTATTTTTGCCAAAGAATTCAAATAAAATGATTATGAAGATGTGTGATCATCCTAAATACAGGTTGTAGATACCCTAGGCTGGAAAACCAAATGATGCCCTATTGGGAGAATTACTCATATATATATGTTATATATATGTTGCACGTACAATGATGGTGGATTATATGTATTTGATATGAACATTTTTTGTAACAAACCTAAACGGACTGTAGTTAGAAGAGATGCGTCGGTGATGGTTTTAAATTATATATTGTTCTTAACAAATGCTTCTTCTGTATATTGTAATCGATACTTAGTGAATTACGAGATATAGGTAAATGGTTGAAATATTGTTATGATTATCCTAGTAAATCAGCGACGGCTGAGATATAGTGTACCAGTTGCATAATGTTTTTCGCTGAATAAAATAATTTAAATACAAATACATTACACTTACACTCACTTGGGAAAAAAAAGTTTTGCGACTAGTGACATCACAAATAAGCTTTAAATGACTAATGGGTTATACAAGTTGAACACAATAACATTTATGATCCGATTTAGGAAAATAAGTCATCAGTCGCAAAATATGGATTTTGAGATATTATCATATTTGAAAAGAGGACATCAAGGTGATTCTAATGATAGTAAACACTAGGACACCTAATAAGTATTACTATATTTTAAGTTTGATATTTTTATTTTTGAAAAAAAAACAAACTTTGCAATGTTTCTGGATGGGTAATTACCAGTAAAGTAACTAAATATGGTCCATGTTAAGGTCTTCAGAACGCAGGGATATATTTGATACAATGTCCTGAAATTTGTTGTATAGATTCCTATGACTATAAGGACTACACCCCCTAAAGATCAAAACATTTCAATAAAGAGATCCTGTGAAAAAAATCACTTTGAAAAATATCAATTTTGAGACTTGTGACTCATTTTCCTGGAACCCATCACATTTTTGTTTAAACTGCAGATGAAGCAGGAGGCAACAGATCATCGGAGGTGATGCAAACACCACCCAGCCTTACCGATCCTCAGTATTCATGCTTGGGGGTCACGATCGAGTCAGCCCAAGTTGTCAAAGAGTTCCCGGTCCTTGAAGTAGCCTTGATGTGCCTGATGTCAACACCACAGACAGCGAATGGAGTGGGTGACCTCACATCTTACATAGCCTGTCTGCAGCAGTCAGGGGTGCAGCATGATCATCCTCACCTCAAAGGGGTTAGTCTATTTATTTTATTTTTATTTCATTTAACGCCAGTACATTAATTATGAGAAATATAATGTGAGAGAAAAAACGCAATAATCCCTACCCAGGTGTCTTCGTGTGTTACCTAAAGGGTGGTCTCCACTCGCTGCGGTAAGCTCTACGGTAAGCTCTGTGGTAAGCCTTGCGATGGTGCTGTGATGGTGAGAAGTGGCGAGGTCCTGCCTACATCGCCAGTGATCCATATAGGGAGGATCTTGTCATTCCTCGCCACCTACAGAACCAGCACAAACCATCGCAAGGCTTACCGCAGAGCTTACCATAGCCAGTGGAGACCAACCTTAAAGGTACCTTATGGGTATTAAAATATAATTATGAAGAAAGATATGTACTAAACAGAAACGGCCGACATACATACATACATACATAATTGTATTTTCTGTGCGTAAAAAAAAATACCTTATATCAATTATTTGTTTTGCTTTTCTTGACATAATCTAGAGCTTGTTGTTGTTGTTAAATGATTTATTGCCAAATTAGAGGTCATGAACTCCCACAATAGCGGAGTTGCAAAGCTGCCATTGGCCCCTATTTGTTGGACTGTGGGTTTTCTAATGTATGACGCATTATCCTCTAACATACCACAAATTGTTCTGTGCTTTGTTCTAGAGAATTGAAATCCTACCCATAGCGAGCTGTATGCACGAGGACAAGAGGCCATTGACTAATCGCAGCCTAACAGAAGCTGATGTCCTTAGTGGTATGCGTGAGGTACTCTGTGTCAAGTTAAAGAATGAAATAGAACAAAATAAAAACTACCTTCTCTGCCCTATTGATTACAATACATGGACTGGTGGCCTTCTAGAGGATATGAGGAAGCTGATTAATTACATAAGGTAAGATGCGCCAATAGGGAGGTTCAGCAAGTCTAACCTTTAAGGGTGGTCTCCACTGGCTGTGGTAAGCTCTGCAGTAAGCCTTGCGAAGGTTTGTGCTGGTTCTGTAGGTGGAGAGGAATGATGAGGTCTTGCCTACATGGATCACTGGCCATGTAGGCAGGACCTCGCCACTTCTCACTATCACAGCACCATCGCAAGGCTTACAGCAGAGCTTACCGCAGCCAGTGGAGCACACCCTATATGTATACGTAAACGTATCTTTGATATATACACATACATTAAAAGGAATAAAGAGGTTCAGCAAAACATGGCGGGAAAAACTTAAAATAACATATCAAGCAACATTTTTCATCTCACAA
This sequence comes from Sthenelais limicola, assembly GCA_942159475.1. NCBI lineage: Eukaryota > Metazoa > Annelida > Polychaeta > Phyllodocida > Sigalionidae > Sthenelais > Sthenelais limicola. The sequence goes on from OW804098.1 coordinate 113,971,346, forward strand.
TATATTTTTTATACAAAAAACATTGACCTAATTCACAAAAAGAATACGGATACGTTTACGTATTTTGAGATATCACCATATTTGAAAAGCAGAGATCAAGCCGAATTTAATGATAGTAAACACTAGGACATCTAATCTGTATTTCTATATTTTCAGTTTGATATTTTTATTTTTGAAACAAAAAGTTTACAATGTTTCTTGGTGTTTCTTGAAGAAAACGGATACGTTTACGTATTTTGAGATATCACCATATTTGAAAAGCAGAGATCAAGCCGAATTTAATGATAGTAAACACTAGGACATCTAATCTGTATTTCTATATTTTCAGTTTGATATTTTTATTTTTGAAACAAAAAGTTTACAATGTTTCTTGATGGGTAATTACCAGTAAAGTTACTAAATATACTCCATACAAAGGCCTTCAAAATGCAAATATATATTTAATACAATGTGCCGAAATTTGTTACACAGATTCATATGATTATAATTCGTAATCTTAAAAGATTCAGAAGATTTCAATTAAGAAATCTTGTGAAAAAATTACTTTGATAATATCAATTTGGCGACTTGTGACTCATTTTCTTGCAAATAAAGAATTCATTATTATTATTTTTCATCAAATAGAGACACGTGTAATTTTACAAAAGTTCATGTACATGGACCAGAGGAAGTATCAACCATTGAGCTCCTCTCCTCCCCTTTCAAGTGTGGACTTGATGAAGGTAGCAAAGACATTGCGGAGTTAGCTGGAAATGCCGTCTTTCCTCCTCTAATTGGGGCAGTAACAGGTTAGCGAATCTGACTTCATCATATGGGTCAGATCCTCAGGAAATGTACAATTGACCTTTACCAATCGTCTCAAGTAACCCAAATTCACGACGAAAATCAGGTTCAAAATACAGTTCAACATAACCAGAAAGATTTACTAAATGATTACAATACAGAATACACTCAGATATACTCAGATTTCCAGTCTAATTTAGCAGAACTTGTGAGATGTGTAGAAATGTAGATTGTGCATTTTCTGAAAATCTGAGCCATATAATCAATCTCCTATAGGAAACTTGAATGGCCGCCATTTTGAATTGTAATTCGCATGGAATTATGGGAGTTGCATGCCAGTGTAGAATCTCTATAAATCATGCCATGTTCAATGTGACTGTCTATGTGTCATACAAGTTTCCATAACACAAGCCTCCATCATTTCCATCATGCATTTGGTTTCATAGATTATTTCATACAGGCAATGATATTGGTGAATCTATCATGGCAATCTTCAATAGAAATGTTGCTGAATATGTGTATGTCAGATTTGAACTGAGTAAAATGTACCCAGAGATAGAACCAATCTGCCAGTACTAAGAAACATTGGCACAATTGAAACATTTATATCTACCCAGGAACTATGGCTAAACACTTTATAATTATACCCCCCCCCTATCGTAAGTTCCTCTATCTACCCTCTATACTGTATGAAAAAATGAAAAAAGAAACATTTCACTCCGTTTCTCACCTATTTACATATGAACTGCAAACATTCTATAATTACTAGCACTTATTGAAGTTGAAGCACAGGGTGAAAATAAAGAATGGGATCTTGGGCGTATGAATACAGCACAAACCTGCAGAGTGAGTGCTATACACAAGAAAAGAACAGCCATGCATGGGTGCCTCGCTAGTGAACACATTAATAATAATCATAATTATTAGAGTGGCAAAGCAGTTCTCCACTATTAAATTTGGATTCTCATGTTTGTAGACCCGAAAATGTATTGAAAAACTTCTGTCTTTTTCTATCATTTATATATGAGCATTCCATATGAGGCAGGTGCAATAAGTGGGGTGCTATAAAAATATTCATACATATGCGTAATATATGAACTACTTTGTCACCAAGTCAGCTACTTTTCTCAGGTTTACACATGATACATTTGTGATTACACATCAAGTTTTATGCCCATGTAATAAATATAGAATGGAACTCGCCTCCAATAATCGAAAATTTATTGGACTTGATTCATCACACATAAGCACAATGCCATAGGCATCATGCTTATGTGGACGAATACCGTCCATTAGATTTAACGTAAAATCTCAAAATAAAAAAGATAATAGCCTTTTTCTTCCTTTACAGGCTGTGGTGTGACCGGGAATGTGTTATCTCTAGTGATCTTGCTAAAACCGTCATATTACAAGAAAAGGCCTGGAAATGTATTCCTAGCATGGCTAACCCTGGCAGATACGATGCATCTCCTTGCAAAGACTATTTACCTTGTAAACGGTCCTTTCATATATGATCAGTCTGTAGCAGACACCACAACAACCAAATTAAACTCGGTTGCACTGAGGTAAGTAAGACAGTAAATTGTGATGTGTTTCAGGAAAATGAGTCATAAGTCGCAAAATTGATATTTTTGATTTTTTTCACAAGATAACATCATTCGAATAATCTGAATTTTGAGGAGTTTATCACTTATTGATATGTCAATTGATGTCTCAAATTTCAGGACAATCTATGTAATATATCCTTTCGTTTTAAAGGTACTCATATGGACTACATTTAGTTACTTTACTGTTTATTGACCCTAGAAATATTGGAAACTTTTTTTCCAAAAAATAAAAATATCAAATTTAAAATCTAGAAATACTTATTAGATTATTAGACTGTTCACTATCATTGGAATCGGCTTGATCTCATCTTTTCAAATATGATGGTATCTCAAAATCTATTTTTTGTGACTTATGACTCATCTTCCTGAAACACAACACAAAACTGTTCTGCTACACACCATGTTTTGCAGTTTACAATAATTTATAATGGGACATTATAAGTTGAACGAATATGGGTCAGGAAATGTACAATTGGCAACTGTACGCATTAAGTGAATTCTGCAAAATTAGGTTGATACTTCTCAGATAAAAAACAAATTGTACAGCTAAACGGTATGAAATCAAAGGAGGGTACAGTGACCTACGGGGTGCCTCAGGGGACAATATTTGGCCCAATATCATTCACTATATACATTAATGACCTCCATTCTGGCGTTGAGCATGCCCATATACAGCAATATGCAGATGATACGGTTCTATTCTATAACAATAAAGATATTAATATTCTGTATAATCTACAACAGGACCTGAATAATGTGTTCACTTGGTGCACGGTAAACAAGCTATCACTTAATATGTGATGTGTTTCAGGAAAATGAGTCATAAGTCGCAATATATGGATTTTGAGATACCGTTATATTTGAAAAGATGAGATCAAGAAGATACCAATGATAGTAAACTCTGGGACATTTAATATGTATTTCTATATTTCAAGTTTGATATTTTTATTTTTGAAAAAAGTTTGCAATGTTTCTGGGTGGGTAATTACCAGTGAAGTAACTAAACATCATCAATTCAAAACACAAGGATATATTTGATACTATGTCCTGAAATTTAGCACATGGGTTCATGTGACTAAGTTTGCTAGACCCTCAAGAAATCAGAACATTTCAATAAAGGAGTCTTTCAAAAAAGTTACTTTGAAAATTATCAATTTTGCGACTTGTGACTCATTTTCTTAAAACGCATCACATATGTCAAAATGTAAGACCATGTCATCTGCATTGAGCAACCCAGCAATGGAAAAGCACAAGACTCTCACAAAATTTGGAACTGGGCCACTCTGCTCTTGAGCAATTACATGAATATAAATACCTCAGTTTCACACTAGATGACCTGTTGAATTTCAAAATTCATACGAAAAAAACACCCTAAACCTAGTCTCAGCAAAAATAAAAAACTTTGAAAAATATCCATTTTGCGACTTGTGACTCATTTTCCTGAAACATATCACATATGTTTTTGAGTGTCTATTATCCGCTTTTTCTATTCCACTTTATTTCAGGGTAGCTACATTGCGTTGACTCTAATTGTAAAGTTTAATAGATAAATAGTTAAATAGATCATTAGTTAAATTAATACTTGTTCTATTCCACTTCATTTCAGGGTAGCTACATTAAGTTGACACTAATTCTAAAGTTAAATAGATAAATAGTTAAATAGATCATTAGTTAAATTAATACTTTTTCTATTCCACTTCATTTCAGGGTTGAAACTGTCATCAAGTTCTATGTGGTGGTGTTCTTAAAGATGTGGTTCACTTCCAATGTGTGCTGGCTAAAGGCTGTCATCTCAGTGCAGCGTCTATACCTCATAAGGAAACCACTACATGCCAAATCTATCATGACCTTCAGTTTGGGCCATAAGGTAAAGTCTTTTTTTTTTTTTTTAAAGTTTTTTTTTAACATAGACTGCCATTGAGGCTCATGACATTAATGTTGCGTCCCTTGTATATTTAATTTTTTTTTTGTTTTTCTGATTTTCTCTAGCTCACCATCAACATTTGAATTTTTTCTGATTTTCATTAACTCGCCACTGACACATGAGTGGCTCTTTAACACAAATTATTATATGCGCATGCTATATGGGAGGTGCTATAAGTGGGGTGCTATAAAAATATTCATATAGGACGCATCCTATAAAAATGTAGTTGTCTAAAAATAGCTCTGTTGATATGCTTTGCGGAGCTTTGGCTCTCCGCATGTAAACAAATGCCCTCGATCGGTATTCCACCCGTGATTCTGGTACTATGATTATAGAAATACATAATAAAAACCACATCATTAAATAGAGCATTAAATTCTCTATTGAATGATATAAGATTTATTAATGTAGGCCAAGAAATGGCTGCAATATGAACGTTTTAAGTCAACAATATATATATATATATATATGGCCCATTCTCACGAAAGTAGTGCAACCCCCATTTTTTCCATTTATTGGTCAATATCTTGGTCGATATTGATCTTAAATACATAGGAATTGATTAGCTAAATCCGCCTTGGCATAAGCATTATGAAAATATATACTTTTGTGTATCTGTGATATTTTTTTAATTATGTACTATCAAATCAAGGAAAACAACCCATTAATCAGTACCAAACTGACAGTTATGTTGGAAAAAAATATAGTTCAATCAATATGCATAAATAAAATTTGTGCCATAGAATGGAGGATGAAAACCGAGTAAAATGATGTATTAAGTTTGAATATGTCAGCTGACTTTATGCTCAAAAGTCAATTAATGTGAAAATGGCTAAATTGAGGTGTAAAAACGTCGCCAGACAAAATAGCTGTGCTTTCTAAAATATTTAAATTAATTTTGTCAAAGGAGTCTGATTTCATAAGCATAGATTAGAAAACACATGTAAACCACCATTGGACGATTCTCAGACCTTAGGTGACTCTGATCATAATAATCAGTGGAAAAAATGGGCCGTTTTTTCCACAGTATGAGGACGTTTTTACATAAGAATATGAGCTAAATATTGGCCAAATTAAATCATTTTTCATTTATTTACCATTATATGATCTTAAACTTTGTGGAAAATGATCTGCAGTAACTGTCAAGGTTTCAATAAGTGGGTTATTGAGACTTTAGGTTGGGCGACGTTTTTACAATTTTCACTCAATATATGACTTGGCAGTGTAAAAACGTCGCCCCTATTTGAGTCCTTGTACTCAAGAAATAATTTGTTTTTGATGTTTGTATCCTGCTCAGTTTTAAGTAACAGGTCCTAAGGTAGCTTCCTACAACAAAATTTAAAAAATTGATCCATACATTTTATGTAGATGAGTGATTATAACACATTACATGGAAGAGGTATGGACATCACAGGATAAAACATAATTCTTGTAACTATTCTTTGACAAGAATGCAAGGATACATCAAAGATATATTTGAAACACTGTCCTGGAATTTGGTACACATATTGCTATGATCATTAGCGCAAGGCACTCCAAAAATGAGAATATTCCAACAAAGAAATCTGATGATTTAATCATTTTGAATAACATCACTTTGGTAACTTGTGACTCATTTTCCTGAGACACATCATATAGGACTCTACTGCATGAAAACGTTCCCATCCTTGAGTGGATAATGACATGAATTACAAATTTTCAAAACATAATGCTAAAATGGTCTAAAATGGTGTCAGTCATGTATTAAAAACATCAAAAATTACAATCAGCCTTTAAATAATTGAATAAATTTGACATAGATTGGGCGACGTTTTTTCACTTAGAAAAAACGTCGCCCAAATTTGAAGCCTTAAAACGTGGATGATTTACCCAAAATTTGGTAACTAATCATACTCAGGGGTAAAAGATAATATTTGATCATATTATAACAGAAAAACTAGAACGATTTGAGAATAATAAATAAAAACACAGTCAATGATAGGATGTTTCATCTGATTGATGTGGGAATCCAGTTTCTCACATTTGTTGTTGTCCTTGATTTGAAAAGTTATTATATAGGAAAAAATAAATTTCTTGGCTATTACATCAATAAACATTTAGTTAGAGAATGGTGATAGAAATAATTGATGATATACAAATTTAATAGAGAAATGATCATTACTAAGATATATAGGGGTGTGCGACGTTTTTTCACTAACTTTTCTACACCAATCTTTGATAACCTCCCGTACCAAAACTAATGGTCTAATTTAATGGCAAACTCAAACATATTACCGCCCATAGTCACAGTCAGTAGTCCGGACGCCATAGGAGTAGGACGTGCTTGGGAGTCTCTCCCCACTGCACGCTCAAACACACGCAAACAAAGGGATTATCCTATACGTTCATTCTCATTGAAACTCATACTCATTCAAAAGAACTGGAATTTTCCTAGTGTTCGTGCCGTGTGAGCCCGATTTGATTGGAGATTTACCATTTACCTGAAATAGGACTGTGATTTGTGATAATTTGGTATATTTGCCCGTTTCTTGTTGATTTATCACCATGTATTTCGGGCATGAAAAGACAGTATCGGCGGAGAGGGCGTTGGAGCTTTTCAAGCACCCAGTGCCCAGTATTCATCGTGAGAAACTTCCTCGTCACCTAGAAAGTGTTAGACCATTTGGATTCAACGAAATAAAACGGAAGGCTGAATATGCATTAAAAGCAGACGAGGATTGTACGATTCCAGAGCTTCGTCGCTCTCTGGAATTCAGCCAGGCTAACCTTGATTTAGTCATAGGAAAAGTAGAGGAACTGGTCTTGAGAGACAAAGATAACCTAGAAGAAATGGCCAGAATGGATCGTCAATACCGTGAGTTGTCAAATCATGTGCATGAATTAGAAAATATTGTTCTGGAAGGGGAGATTGATCGTAGAAGGATCTACCTGATTATCACCGGTGTTCAACAACATGGGAAAGAGAATACAGTTGGCGTTGTCCTCGCGTTACTAAAAGAATTAGATGAGAGGTTCACCGCAAATGATATAGTAAGTGCCAAACGCCTCGACTCTTGGCAATTTGGCTGTCGAAAGATCAGGGTAGAATTTAGATCCGAGGATAGAAGGAATTACGCATATAGTAAGAGAAGATCGCTAAAAGATTCGGAGGACTACAAAAAGGTGTACATCAATTCCGATATACCCACCACAATCCAAGAGAGAAAGGATATGCTGATGACAGTGAGTAGGCACATAAAACAACAAGGTGATAAAGAGGTAGGGGGCATTTACAAAGACCAAATCAAGATCGATGGTATCAACTACAGATACAACCAGCTCGAACACCTCCCCCCGGGTTACAGACTGTCAGACGCCAAGACAAAAGAATTGAAGGGGAAGGTCTATTTCCAATCGGAATTCAGCGCCCTATCGAATTTCTATCCATGTGTGAATTGATGGTCGAAGGCATTCTATTTAGATCTGTAGAACAAGCCTATCAATTTGCCAGGGCAAATGCCCTTAGAAGACCAGATGTAGCTAAGACCATATACAACAGCAGGGACGGCAAAGCCGCAAAGGGTCTATCTCACGCGGCCAAATCGACCCCTACCTGGGACCAGGACAAATTCAAAGTCATGAGAGTTTTAATTGAAACAAAATTTGAGCAAAATCCTAGCCTCAAACAAATCCTTCTGGATACCGGGGAAATGAAACTGTATGAGGCGACTAATGATGGGTACTGGGCCTGTGGTGCCTCCTTGTCTTCAAAACACATCACAGAAGGCACGCACAACGGAAACAATGCCATTGGCGCTATCCTAGAAGACTACAGGGAGTTTTTAACTTCATGTGTAGGTTACCAGCGTAAGGACATAATTACAGCAAATGCCCAGGGCGCACAATGGAATCCAGCAACTAGCAAATCCCCCCGTCAGAAGGTGATTGTACCCGAAGCTGAAAATGAAGATCAGGAAGAAACCCCAGCACCTGATCAAGCCGAGAATGCCAAGGAAATAAACAATCACGCCTTTCAAATGAATGAACCTTCAGAAAACTCAGGTGAAATGGACCATGACGGATTAGGCGCCTATCCTCCCCCCCCAAGTCACAAGGCTAGACACTGAGGCCACTAGCCCCTCATCTGACGCTACATCATGACAGAATACACCTAGAGGTGAAGGAAGGGGTGGAGGCGGTGGTAGAGGAAAGAAGAACAAAAGCAGAGGTGCAGCCCGTTCCCGCCAAACCCAGGAAAAGAGAGGGCGTACTCTCTCCAGTGAGGAAGGTCTGAGAGCAAGCAAGAGAGTTAACAGCCCTATCTGTTTCCATCGTCAATCGCCAGACCCAGTGGAAATGCAAAGGATCATTGCTGAATATAACAATTGGCCAGCCCCATATGTTCCAATATTCTCCAACTCTAGTGAACGAGCGGCCAGTAGCGTCTACTATCAGCATGGCTTGGGCCACTACTAGGAATAAGTCATTAATAATCACTGATTCCAGGGGGAAACATCTGAATTCTTACTTACCACTCAGCGAAGATATAACTTGCATCCCATATAGTGGGGGCAAGCTCAACTTCCTGGCAGACAAATGCATAGAACTGTACTGAGTCCACAGACCCAATAGGATCATGCTTATTGGGGGCATCTGTGATATGTGTTCAAAAGATTGGGAGACGAAGGAAATCAAACTAGCCATCAATGATGAAGAAGAGCTTAGTAACTATATGATAGAGTTATATGAAATGTGTTTACTCAAACTGGAAACCCTGCCTAGGGAGTGTTATATAGGTTTGGGCGGTTTGATCGGTGCTAATTTAAACACCGCTAATCATTTGGAGGGAACCTCCATCTTCCAAAGTATAGCTGATAATTCTGTCATGTGCATTAATAAGAAAATTATAGAGCTAAACCACAATAGGCATACTAGACATTTAAATTTAATTCACAAAGTACATGCTAGGAGTAAGGGGTCGTTCATAAATCACTACCAGAGACTGCCTGATGGAATCCATCTTGATAATATAGTATTACAGCATTGGGCCAAGCAAGCTGTCCTATTTCATAATGACCCGAGTTATCCTACACAGTGACTCAACTCCCTGGCTCGCCATGCGAAAAAGGGAGACCATCCTACCTATATTAGAACTATACATCCTCATGCGCCTATATATGTCTTCATGGACTCCTGCATTGGCTAGTTTTTTAGTGAACCACAAATACGGTACTACGGACTTCTCCTCCCGGCTCGCCATGCGAAATGGGAAGATCATCATATCTAATGACAATCTGAGTAAAATTGAACTCCTATGTATGTCGCACTGCCTTTGTCTCCCTGTTTTAATTGATATCTATACGCTTAGCACACAATGGATATTCCCCTATGCTATTTCAAATGTTGGGCATTTACTGAATCAGCTGTTTTGTATACTGTGTACACCTATTACCTGCCTATATGTAACTAGTATGGGCCCGGCTCGCCATGCGAAAAGGGTACCCTATCTAGAATTATATAACACCAAACTCCCTCGCTATGTTGGCTCCCGTTATAGACCACTGCTTGCACTAGTCCAATTGGTCATTCGGTCATGTATGAGTAATGTTAGACGCACACTATGGGTGAAGCGGTACCAGTGCTTCCAACCGAGCAATACTACGACTTATATCTGCCTCAAAGATAGAATAGGGAGTACATATTTGTATTTTAGAATCAGTGATATTATGGGTTGGACCTGCACCTATTGTCTGTCACTAAGGTTATTGTTCTCCATTTGCCATGTGAAAAGGGACGGTATGACAATGTTTCAAAAGCTATCCGAATGTATACACCTCGCTCGTGTAATCAGGTTTTCTCTTGCATTAGGTATATCTGTTGTTTATAACCTAGAGGTAGCACATACTACTAGAGTTATGTCTGTAAGGGAGATTAAGGTGAATTACTATAATGATAGATTACTACGGTGTGAACTTATAGGTTTTTGATGTCTCCCAACAACAATAATAATATCAAAGCTTGGTGTGACTTTAAAAAGATTAGGGGTGTAAAGATGGTACATTATAACATAAGATCATTGTTACCAAAGATAGATACCATTCGTAATGAGGTTATGTGCAACAACTTAGATGTCGTTAGTTTTTCAGAGAGTTGGCTTAAAAAGGAAATACCGGATAATATGGTTAATTGTCCAGAATATAATTTAATTCGTCTAGACAGAATGACAGGCAGTAGAGGTGGGGGCATATGCTGTTTCATTAGATCAGACTACAGTTTCACGTATGTTACAGACAACCAGATATCGAATGAAAACAGTGAGATTATGAGTGTAGTCCTAAAGCGTGGTAAAACTCCGACATACAACCTCCTAATTGCATACAGGCCTCCGACAGGCAATATATCAAGTTTCCTGGCCGATCTGGAATTAGCCAGGAAGTCTCTCAACAATGGTATGAATCTTGTAGGGAATCTAGTCGTGTGTGGCGATTTTAATATTGATAACAGTGTAAATGACAATAGATCTAGAGCACTACGCAATTATGTAGTTTCTAAAAATCTCACAATAGCAACAAACGAGATCACGAGGTATGGTTTATATAAGAATTCTATATTGGACTTATTTATTATAGGAGGTAAGACCGAATTTGTCACTGGCACTATTCAATATTCGCTGTCGGATCACAATCCTATATACGCCATATTTAAGAAATCAATTATTCAAAAGATCAAAACTACTGTAAAAGGTAGAGATTTCAGGAACTACTCATATGAAGGGTTGGAGAACAACCTGGCTAAGGCTAATTGGAATATTTTATTTGACTCTGATAATCCAAACATTTGTTGGAACTACATGAAGAATGAAATAAATGCAGCAGCTGACAAGGTAGCCCCCATTAAGGTATTTAAAAATATAGTAGTAAAACCGGAATGGTATACAGGTGAACTAAAGGAATATGAGAGACACATGTAATCGCTGCATCAGAATGGCCAAATCTGAGTACTATAAAAATCTATTGTATACACATAGAAAGGACTCCAAAAAATTTTGGAGGGTTGTAGAAAACATTGAGAACAAAAGTACCCCGGTCATTAATAGCCTAAATACTGATGGTAAGGATCAGGTCGGATTAGAATTAGTTCAAGGTGTGAATGCTTTTTATTGTGACATAGGGAAAAAAATTAATGCTGCAATAGATAATATACCACATACTATTGTGGAGGAACTAACTCCATTCGTCTGGGTGAACTTCCACATTGATAGAGGCCCATTAGCTGAATTCATCAAAGATATTAATATAAATAAGAACTCTGGATGTACCGATGTAAACACTAGAATATATAAGGATGCATTTAGCATCCTCATAATGCAGTTATTACATATAATCAGAAAGTCACTTACACAAGGCATCTTCCCAGACAAATGGAAATATGCGAATGTAAAACTGATTCCAAAAATTAAAAACCCTATCACTCCCTCCGATACAAGGCCGATCTCTCTATGCCATCTAGCAGGTAAAGTTACCGAAAAAATCGTAGTTGAACAACTGATGTCACATTTAAATAGGAATGATATTCTCTGTAAGAAGCAGTTTGGCTTCCAGAGTGGACACTCCACAACGGAGGCACTCGTAGAATTCTTATCAGATATTAATCTAGCAATTTACTCTAACAAAATTACTGTGGCCTGTTATATTGATTTCTCTAAGGCGTTTAATTCGGTAGACCATGACATATTGAATAAGAAACTACAAGAATGTGGACTAAGTAATATAGCCTGTCGTTGGTTCCAATCCTATCTCGAGGACCGAAAGCAAAGGGTATTGAATGGTGACCTTATCTCTGACTGGAGATCGATTGATTATGGTGTGCCCCAAGGATCAGTCCTGGGGCCAATATTATACCTTATATATGTAAATGACCTTAAATACCTTGACCTACACAGCAGCTTTATACAATACGCGGATGATACCGTATTCTATTACAGTGGAAATAATGTTGATGAATGTACCCTGAATATGAATAGGGACTTGGAAAGGTTCCATGTATGGAGTAAGAGCAACAAGCTCCTTGTGAATGTAAAAAAAACCAAGTGTATGTTAATTGGACCAAAAAAGAACGTATCTAATATTAAACTGAAAATAAACATGGGTGGTGCAGAGATAGAACAGGTAGAAAAATATGTATATCTGGGTCTCACCATAGACCAATGTATTGGCATGATCCCACAATTTAATAGCTTGATAAGCCAGTTGTATAACAAACTATTTGTATTTAGAAAAATGAGACCGAACCTCACCACAGGCGCAGCCCTAACAATCGCCAAATCGAAGTTATTGTCAATATTTGATTACAGTTTATTTGCACTTACGCCTCTGAACCTAACCCAAATGAGAAGATTACAAAAGACGCAGAATAGTATACTAAGGGTCGCTATAGATCTGAACTACACAAAGAGTAACAGAGAGCTGTGGATCTCGGCTAAAGCCATGAATATTGAAAGTAGGCTAAGTTTTAACTTATGCAAAAAAGCCCATACTGATGTATACGTAAAAAACAAGGGCATTATCCCACCTAGACCAACAAGACAGGCCAATGCCCCAACGTTAGAAGTTATTCGCCCTAAAAATGTAAGAGATCAAAGATGTATATTGTCATGTAAAGCAAAACTTTGGAACGAACTGCCGCAGTTTATAAGGATGGTAGAAGATCCACTTAGTTTCAAAACAAAATTGAAATACCATATTTTAAGTATTCAGAACGCTCCATTACCAGTACCATAATGTATATCCTGAGTCTCCCGATATCAGATCATGATTATGATCACAAACTTACTGCCATGCTCCAATTGTATATATGTTGTACTCTGTGTACCCCCGCCCCCGCTAGTATGTAAGTTAAATGCTGGAATTGTCTCCAGCCTTCTCCGCCTTACATGTATATGTATTACATGTACTTTGTATATACTGCAATTGACGTACCAAATGTAACAATGTGTTACCATCTCAATCAAATCACTCACCGCGGCAATAGCACATATGTAAATTAGTCAGTAACCATATTCATATTCATTCACCCTCATCTCATCTCATTATTATATCATTCTTCTTAGCTAAATTTAGCTTGAATATACACCTTAATAAGAGGTAATTGATGATATATAAGAATCGATTGAGTATATAACCTAATTAAGGAAGATTGACTTGTAATGTACTACCCTACGGCCATATGTAACATGCATGGTCTTGATGCCTAAGAAAATCACTACACTGTGACTGGCGTCAGGCCAACTATTGAATAAAAACGTTTCCAAAAAAAATATATATTACCATTAAACCTACCAATTCTCAGATCGATCAAACAAAAATTAATTTTTACCCTTTTAGAAAGGACTGCACCATTTTCGTGAGAATGGGCCATATATATATTGTATTTTTATTCTGAGTCAAAACAGTTACATAAATTTTCAGAATAGGATGCCAGCCTCTCCCTAGGGAGGTCTTCCTGGTGGATCCTTGCTCTAATACCTGCTATTTAGAAACATGATATCGGGATGTAAAAAAATGATCTGTTCGACCCAAAGCAAACAATTACATACAGTGTAGTAACACTGCACAGTGGGCACCAAACATTGTAGGCCTACTAACGGGGCTGGCAGCGGGGCAGCGGGGCAGCGGGGCTCTCTGAGACTTCTTTAGTATTTTTTTTAGTGATATCTGATGACATATGATCAAATTGTATGCACATATAATAAATATAGGATGGAACTCGCCAGCAATAATCGAAAATTTATTGGACTTGATTTGTCCACATAAGCACGATGCCGTCCAATAAATTTTCGATTATTGCTGGCTCGTCCCATTCTCTCTATGTATTTAAGAAAATGTATAACAATAATTTTTCCCAAGACCTTGAGCTGTGACATATTCTCGGTTACTGTCAATTACAATTGTTGGGACCTCCTCCATAGGAAGGATATACATACCAGACAACGTATTAATCGTCGTCCCCTTCCATTTCACTACGAAGTTTTCCCCACAAGTTTTCTTTGGTTTGTTTCTTCCCTAGAACAACATTGTTATATTTCATCACTCTTACATTCATTTTCATTTCAATCACGAAAGCACTGAAAATTATTTTGTTAACATTAAAGATCCTCTTGAGTAATATACTAAATCCAAGTGCACAACCAATTATAAAACCTATTGATATTACTGATGAAAACTAATTAATCAATTGATATCATTAATTAAAAGTGTAATTACCTGCCACGCCCCTATTAACAAGTGATTCTAATCCAGTACAACTTTAACAGGGGATTTGCATAGCCGCCATTTTTAATCTTGATTCACATTGAATTATGGTACAGTATAAAATCTACAGAAAACATTTAATGTTCAGCATTGATTATTTATCAATGCTGTCAATATGTCAATATCCATGTGTTATACATGTTTCCAAAACACAAGCTTCCATCTTTCCCGTCATGCATTTGGTTTCCATAGGTTATTCATACCAAGCCTGATATTGGTTAAAGCATTCTTGTATTTTTAAATAAAAATCTTGCCAAACAATTTTTGTATCAGATTTCAATTAATCTATAAGACCATGGTTCGCCCTGTATTTGACTTTTGTGATATATTCTATACCCCGGCACAGAAAAAACACCTAGACAGGCTGCAATCCATACAAAACTCATTTCTAAGACTAGCATACAACAAGAAAAAAACTGATAGTGTCAAGGAAACTCACTCAGAGATAAATATGGAATATCTGAATGAAAGGAGAGACTCACACCTTCTCCACCTAGCATATGAAATGAGTCATGATAAAAGATACCTTGACAACAGAAACATCAATCTGCGAAGTCTGGCAAAGAGTAAAGTCATGAAAATACCAATGACAAAAACAGAGAGGATCAGAAAATCATTTATTGTACAAGCCCCAACCCTTTTCAATAAAATCCCACCAGCTGGGAGAAACTGCCCAACACTGGTCGAATTCAAAATATACCTTGAAGAAAACTTCTTCACCCACATGGGATAACGGGGAGACCCCAGCATCGATCTCTATCGGGCCGTAAGATTATTAAAAAACTAGTCAAAATTATTTATACAACTGTGAAGGATGTGGATGGAAATTGGGGCCAGTGTTCGCCAGAATGTTACCCCACATACATCTAGACCCTCTAGTCATCATAACATCTAATGAATGTAAAATATATAAACAGCAGTCAACGCAGTGTTCACAAGAATGCCAGGACCTAGCTGATTTGAAAATGGGATACACTACCTGTATAAGCACACAACCCATTTTCGCTCATTGTTATCCATCAAACCTTAATTAACCCAAATTTAACAAATGGACGATGTCCACAAAAAATTATACACAAGGAAACTCAATACCATGAGTCACACCTTGATGAAGATATAGCTAGTGCATCCCAGTGCAGTAGTGTAGGTAATTAGTCATTTTATACCCCTGTATACCGTTAATTGTAACTTAAAAGTCTAGTCTAAGGGACCCTCTGGAAGAGCTGTGGCTGCCACAGAAGAGGACCGACCCATTTCCGATGTAAATTATCTATACGTTTATCATGTACTGTCTTCGGAAATAAACAATATACATACATACAACAGAATCTATCCCATGAAGCACTATAATAGACATGCGCATTAGCACATGCCAATCACCTACTGTCTTATTCAAAATACAGTTCAACCTAACCAAACAGATTGTTAGAATCAATGCAATGCAGAATATACTCGAATTTACCTAGTATTGACAAATTGCACCTTTATTTACGAGAATGTCCTAAATGTGTACAGCTGCCAATTGTCCTTTTTCTGAAAATCTTACCCGTATACAGCTTACAACTGTACATTTTCTGAAAATCATGTACATAATTTTCTCTTTTTTTCCAGATCGGGCTGGGGGTCCTTGGGCTGACATTCCTGCTGACGCTGCTGCTAAACACCTCACTGGTTTCAGTCGGAGTGAACAACCTCACTGCACACTCTGCACCCCTTTCTCTGGCCGATGGTATACTGTTGATTGTGGGTGGGGTGCATTTAATCATCAATTTAATCCTCCCTATGCTTGTCATTACCATTGTCAATAGCGTTATAATAAGTGAAATGCGGAAAGCCTTGCGGGTTCGTAAGCAGGCGACTGATTCAACGTTGAAGGCCGAGCATACGTCATTCCTCGTCATGCTATGGTTGTCTTGGCTGTTTGTTTTGTTTTACCTACCATCCAGCATCGAGTATGTTGTGCCCTCCTTTTTTACCCTGTCTGTAAAGGTTGTTATAGTGGTACACTTGGCTTTTACATGTTTAGAATTGGTCAATAGCTCTAGTAACATTGTAGTCTATCTGATATCAGGGTCAGACTTCAGGAGCGAGATATCAAGTACGTTTTCCTCAGTTTACCATAAGTTGTCACTTTCTAAAGTAAATCACCCTGCAGTTGTTGCTGTTCAGGAATCAGGAGCAAAGAAATTGAATCAGCAGAAGGTGAAGCAAGGAAGGTCTGTTTCCTCGGGGAAAAGTCAGGGGTCCTTGAGCTCGGTGATTGTCAGTGGGTCTGCACAGGCAGACTTTAAACAATCACTGAGTGCAACACCAGCAGTGGTGACCTTGAACAAAAGTAAAGGTCAACTGGATATTCTTCCAGTTGAATTGGATTGAAAAATCTTTTATTTGTCTATGGATATACATAAGTAGGTCAGATTGTCAGAAAATGTACAATTCACCTTCAATCTTCTTGAATAACCCAAATTTCAGACGAAAATAAAGTTCAAAATACAATTCAACCTAACCAAACAGACTGCTAGAATCAATGCAATGCTGAATATACTCGATTTTACGTAGTATTGATCAAATTGCAGCTTAATTTAGCAGAATTTACTAAATGTGTACAACTGCCAATTGTACATTTTCTGAAAATCTCACCCAAGTATGAGCTCAACAAATGGGTCAACTGGCATATGAAATTTAGATTCCGTTTCTTCCTGCCGTTACCCTAATAAAATGAGCGTAAGCTTATTAAGCTGCTAAGAAGGGACTAAGAAGGCACTATACACTACACATACAGTGTTTATTGCCTTTGGATATAAAATAAATAAAGATTAGAAAAAGAATA
The DNA here is from genome assembly GCA_942159475.1 of Sthenelais limicola. Classification (NCBI taxonomy): domain Eukaryota; kingdom Metazoa; phylum Annelida; class Polychaeta; order Phyllodocida; family Sigalionidae; genus Sthenelais; species Sthenelais limicola. The sequence continues at coordinate 113,988,779 of OW804098.1, forward strand.
ATCGAAAAAAGTTAGACAAAACATTGCTTGCTATGACTTGGTCATTCACATCGTTGTACCAGACAATACAGTACAGTATTACATGTGTGACGATTTAACTCTCAATATAACAATATAAAGAACATTGTGCACTTGGTGTGATGCACTTCTCACTGTTGTGTGCTAGTTCATTGGTACAGAAATATTAAAAAAAGAAAAAAAAAGTAAGTAAATAATAAATTTAAACAGGATCAAGCAGGATATACTCCAGTTGTCTGATGTCTCCACTATCTATATATAGGTGTCAAACTGTACCCACTTGGCACACAATTGTTGCTCTGTGCCCAACAAACTGGACAAGATTATTGCAGATTAGAATCGATCTGATGAGATTCTGGGAGGTTTTTTTTCTCTATAGATTCCCTCAAACCACTTCCGTCCCCATAGATCCGTCCCTATAGATCAGTATCAAGCCTATAGTTCAGTCTCAAGACTCCCTATAGATCAGTATCAAGCCTATAGATCAGTATCAAGACTTCCGTCTCCATAGATCAAGACTTCCGTCTCCATAGATCAAGACTTCCGTCTCCATAGATCAAGACTTCCGTCTCCGTCTCCATAGATCAAGACTCGTCTCCATAGATCAACCCAACCCAGTCAAGTATAGAATGAAAAAAAAAGCTAAGAATGAAAAAAAAAGCTAATGGACCTGACGAGGCTCGAACCCTCAACGTTCCCGCGGAAGTCCAGCGCTATAACCACTACACTGCGGAGCTGGTGGATATGTCACGGCTAAATTTTGCTAGTGATACCATACACAGCTGCTTGCGCGCACCCGGACCGGGGACTTTCGAATGAAATCCTCTGTGCGCTATATAGACTACCGTACACAATGCAACGCCAAGTGAACATGCACATGAGTGGGTATGCCGAAGGGTCTCCACATCTCTTCCGGTCTATAACGTAAGCACGTATAGCTTCTGAAGCCGCCATTCATTTATTACTCGATTCCCGTCGACTAAATCTTCGCTATCGGGCTCAAACACTATTTAAAACATTTCTACCGATTCAAATCTTTTATTTATTTCTTTTTTAAGTCCCTAGACACACGGACACGGCATTCGAGAACCGGAAGTCTGATGCTTCATTTGTTCAGAGAACTATACGGACGTGCGGGTCACTTTCGAATGAAATCCTCCGTGCGCTATATAGGCCACCGTACACAATGCAACGCCAAGTGGCGGTGCACTTGAGTGGCTATGCCGAAGGATCTCCACATCTCTTCCGGTCGCACGTATGGGTTCTGAACTCTTCATTCATTTATTACTTGATTCCCGTCGACTAAATCTTCGCTATCGGGCTCAAACACTATTTAAAACATTTCTACCGATTCAAATCTTTTATTTATTTCTATTTTAAGTCCCTATACACAGGCAACACGGCATTCGAGAACCGGAAGTGTCCGATGCTTTGGATAGCAAGCAGCGGAACCTTGCGAAAACAGGCCGGCTGGCTGAACATAAACATTAGCAAATACGCACCTCTGATTGGCTGTTTCTCCGCTAAGCCCCGCCCACTTCACTTGGCCAGCCGTCGCGGTATCATTTAGATTTCGACTAACGTGGTGTCCGATGCTTTGGATAGCAAGCAGCGGAACCTTGCGAAAACAGGCCGGCTGGCTGAACATAAACATTAGTGAATACGCTCCTCTGATTAGCTGTTGTGGCTGAAGCTTCATTCAGTCAGCCGTCGCGGTATTATATAGGTTCCGATTAAAGCAGTGCAATCACTTCCGGTCTCATAGAAAGGCTGACGACTCTCATGGCTTTGCATGATATTTCGGATGTTTTTGGATGTTTTTGGACGGAATAAAGAAGGTTTGTCTATCTTTTTTGCTCTAACATTAAGGGAATATCATCAAATCAAGGGAATCTCATCAATTCTCTTCTAAAAGCAATAATTTCCTCGGATTTTTCTGCTCGAGGTGTCTATAGCGTCAGTGAAGTTCTCGGGCTTCGCCCTCGAACTTCCCTGACGCTATAGACACCTCGAGCAGAAAAAACCTCGGAAATTATTCCTTAACTATTACACCTGGCTCCCCATTTAAAAAAAAGGTTTGTGTTGGTTGCATATTGGTTCTGGGTTGGTTCTGAGACAGAAAGGCCCTTTATGGTCATACCCAGGACCGGAGTTGGTTTTGTGTTGAAAGTTGTAAAATTAAAGTTGTAAGCTATGTATAATAGGCGTGTTGTATTGGTTGTGTGTTGGTTTCGTAATGCATTTGTAATCATTGCGAAATAAAATAGTAGCCCATGTGAAGTTGCCCTAAAAGTAAAAGAAGATCCTCTAAACAGTCCTTCTAGATAACAGTGTATCTTTTAAATGATGAAATTCATTTTCATTTTTATCTAAAAGGCCCAAAACAATTGTAATACTCCTTGGCCTCAACAGTGGAATTTTTAGATAATCATCATACTTGAAAAGATGGGATCAAGCAGAGTCCACTGATGGTAAACATTGGGACATCTAACTGGTCTGAAACCAGAATGGTATTATCATAGCACTTTTATTCTTATGCGGAGAACTTCACTTATTGTCAGCAGAGGATATGTTTTCCTTCTATTATGAACGCCAGATAGCTCAGAAAACTGTAAAGAAGATATAACTGTAAGAAGGCGTATTATAATATAGTATAATTATGTGTAAAATGATGATAGCGTTAGAATGTTTTACTATTATGTATCAACTTACGGTAAATTACGGTAAAATTGTATGTCCTTCATTCCAAAATAATTAATGCATGAAATTTATCACTCATGTGAAATTGTTGTCAAAATAAAATCTGTTTTTTAAAACAATAGTATTTTGAAATGTTATACTTCAGAAATAAAGATTGACGTTTGATTTTTTTCTTTAGAGACATACATTCCAGAGAGCTGAGATAAGTGGAAGATGATAGAGTACTTAGATGACACAAATGTGAGTCGTTTTAGGAAATTGAGTCACAAGTCACAGAATATGTATTTTGAGATATCACCATATTTGAAAAGAGGAGATCAAGCCGATTCTAATGATAGTGAAGACTAGGACACCTAATATATATTTCTCTATTCTAAATTTGATAATTCTGTAGTATGGTGGTTAAGTTGTTTGCCTGCCAACCTGAAGTTTGTGAGTTCGAATCTATGCTTTGGAAAGAACTAATCTCCGAGTCAAAGGCAAAGGGAGGAAAATATTTTATGTTTTAACATCGCTCCGAGTTAAATAAGAATATAGAGAAAGTACATCTGCATTTCCAGTTTTTATTCCTGCAGTCCTTGCTGAGGTTGGGAGGTGTTCCCAAACCTGATCATATGAAGATCGGACAGGGACCTTACGAAATAATGAACACATACATCAAGGTATTTGTACATGAATAAGGAATATATAAATATGTAGCGAACTACCCCCAATCCGCGGTCTGGCTCTCGACAAGGAATAACACAAGGTCTGATTGCTAAACAATATCCTGTTTATTCCACTCCGCAAGCAAGGTCTGGGACAGCTTTGGCTATTGGCATAGGTCACCAAAGCTGCACCCAATGGGACAAGGTGTCCGCCGGACATTAGCCGTGTAGACAATTCTGACATTTCTGACAATGTAGCATATAAACATACAAAGCGTAAAGGAGTTTATAGGAGTAAACAGCTTAGGCATGAACATAATGTAACATGCAGATAGACATAAGGTCTCTATAGTATGAAGAATGGTAAATGGTGATATACACCAGCTGCTAAGCTATATAAGATACAATGTTGAGCAGCGCTTCTAGTGGTAATGTAAGGGGAGAAATGGCAATGCCAATATAATCCACCAGGGAAAGTAGCATACCCACTACAATTACATACAATTTGGAGGCTTCATAGAGTCGTCATAACCACTTCACAGGATCATTACACTTATTCCCTGGTGGTGCAAACCCTTCCAAATTTGACCAACTACCCCAGTGATACGGCTAATACCAGGCGGTGCTACCCTCAATCTAGGAAGAGCAAATAGGGGATTTGCATGTCTCACTGTGCATGTCTACTGCAGTGCATGCTGGGATGGATTCTGATGAAATCGGACATATAAATATTTAGCAACATTTTTATCGAAAATTGCAAGAATGTTTTCACCAATATCTTAGCTTTTATAAATGATCTATGAAAACCAAATGCATGATGAGAAATATGGTGGCCTGTGTTATGGAAATATGTATAACACATGGATATTGACATTAGAACATTGATAAATATTCCATGCTGAACATGCCATGTTTTCTATGAATTTTATACAGCACCATTGGTCCCATAATTCCATACGAATCAAGATTCAAAATGGCGGCTATGCAATTCCCCTATTGAATAGTGTGTGCTGCCAGCAAACTGACTGCTTAACAAGGCACCAGGTGGAGGCATCCCCGCATTTATATGCACAATGCTGGGAGACATTATTATACATAATAAGGCACGTACAGTGGACATGCCTTATTGTGATATACTCATGGGATTTGCTAGTGGATCAGTGGGGCCCACACCACCATTTCTCCTCATTCCCTCTTCCGCCATCTCTCTTTTTCAACCTGTTAGTAACGTGTTTCCCCTAATACCATTGATGCTTGAAATAAAACCCTATTAAAATGCTATTAATGATTATGAGTGGGCAGTTCAGAGGCAATGTGGGATAGATAAAAGAGTGCTGAAGAAAGAGAAAGGGTGAGTCAGGGAGAGACAGAGGGTAAGAAGAGGTCTGGACTGTGGGAAGGGAAGGACCCTGAGGGGGAGGGGGAGGATGTGCAGGGAGAGGAGGTGGATGACCGCTTACATCAACCAAAATAAAAAACAATATTTACTGCTCAAAACAGCAAGATTACGGCTTTCCACTGGTTCATTTTGCTTCGAAATCATTTATAAATTGCTGTTAAGGACAAAAACAGCCCAACAAAAGGGAACTAAAGGCATTAGATCATTCGCTTATGGTCCTTTGACTTGTCTAAGGCTCCCGGAACCAAGCCTTCTAATTCTAATAAGTTTTCTGAGGACTTGACCCTAATGGTGTCTTGGGATGTTATTAGAGTTCCTGCACCCAATCTTAACCACTCCAGTCATTATCCAGCAGTTACATAAAAAGCTTCAACTATTCTTTTTCATTTTTATACAGCCAATCTTCCGCAACTGACAGTTGAACATAGACAGGCATGTACAATGTACAAAGAATGTTATGATCAATGGATGTCATGCACATATATGAGGATCAAAGGGGTACAAGTTGTCATACTCATAATTTGATGATCAAATGCTTTTATATGATTACATAAGGTGACGTAACATAACATAAGGTATTATTAAATACGAATTTATTATAAAGTAATATTATGAATATATTATACTGAATATTACAAATATTCATGCTGAGTAATAACCGTTAAAGGTTCATATACCAGACTGAGTAATTACCTAATCTTCACATGTTTCCAGGTGTGTCTACAGATATTATCTTATTAGCTTAACATGAAAGCCATGACAGTTGGCGAGGCCTAATGAGCCAACCAAGCTGTCTACAGATTACATAATCGTATTAATTAGAGGTTGGTCATGTGACCACCTCACCAGCTCACTCTACCTGTGACCATGAGACCGGTAATGATTGGTTATGCATAAATCATCTCCCTTGTATTAAAGATTCTAATTGGTTAATGTATTCCTTTCTCATTCCTCATTGGATATTCATCCAGACACACCTGGTATTGCATCATATATAAACCCTTGTTCAGAAATAAATGATTACTTCTCAGATTACTCTGAATCTTACATCACGCTTCCAGCTTATTATTATTCATATCGGTAACCAGCCGATATGCTATATATAGCTCTACCATATACCCCGAGAATCGAGTATATTAAAGTGTTGAACCTATTGGAGTCATGTTGGCTGGTTGTCTGGTTACATTCTTGTGGAAAGTCAGACAAAACAGGTGGGCATAAAAGAAGCGGGTATAAATTGAATTTAAACCCTTTTAGAACCCTTTTTTCTGGTAATCGCTCATAAAACATAGTGGATTGCTATGTGATGCCAAAGTATGTCCACCTGGAAAATTGCGGCGATCCCTCCAGCGGTTTAGGAGATGACCCTTTTTTAAAACGTTTTTTAATCCTAATATTCTCCAATAGATTCACTTCTCAATGTTTATGAAACAAAGTGGGATGACTTCACACTATCTTTGGCATGGTGCGCCTCGAAAATCTTGGCAATCCGTCCAGCAGTTTCTGAGAAGATAGGAGAAATAACATATTTGAGTTTATTATATTAATATATAGATTGTCTGACGATTGCTGTATAAACTTATTAATATTATTATTATTTTTAAATAGTCACATTTTGGTGGCCCCAGTTCCAGGAAAAATGTGAATGATGGACAGTTCAGTTGGTTTGACAGATACAACAGCAATAATTATTCCAGTTATCACAATGACCTGTTTCTGTCTATATTATTAGCAACTTGATAGGTTACACTATGGAGTCCTTTTTATGTAAACCACCACTCCAATCTTAGAACAACATAATTCTTTTCATTAATTGAGATGTATCATTAAATATGAAAACTGTAAGGTAATATTTTGTAATGACAAATGAGAGATATCACACAATTGTGACGCGATTTTCAAAAGTTGCATACAAACCAATTACGACTTTAACGTTACGCAGTTATTAACTCTTTCCACTATACAACAAATCATTTAGCAAAATACCACCTAAGTACTATAGGGAAGTTGTATAGTGTTATTTGCAGTTCACATTCTTCATTCAAAATAGTAATACTAATAATAAAAATCTGGAAATGGGCAGCCCCTTCTATGGAAATCAGTGAGTGAGTGAGATTGGTTGCTTTACGCCCTTATCAACACCTTGAAGTGTTATATCAAGGGCGGGAGAGCTGAGAGGGAGGCAGTTTATGATCATACCCAGGAAATAGAGATAGAGAAGAAGGGAGAGAGAGACAGAGAAAAGAGACAGAAAGGCACTTTATGGTCATACCCAAGAAATCATAGCTCTATCAGGCGTTTCCTTCTTATCTAAACTACTTTTAGTTTTAATTACACATTTAGCATTAAAAACATCACATATTTTATTTATCAATTTTTGTATTCATTTAGAGCCAATACAGTATTTTGGGTTACATCAAAACTGAAAAATACGCCTTATCCAGCATGGATGTCTTCAGACGTTGCTTATTAGACTGCATATTTGATGTGTAATTTGTGATGTTTTGTGATTTGTGATAAGAAAATGGGTCATAAGTCACAAAAATAAATTACGAGATACCATCATATTTGGAAAAATGAGATCAAGTGAATTCTAATGATAGTCTGATAATGATAGTCTAATAATCTAATAAGTATTTCTAGATTTTAAGTTTGATATTAGTATTGTTTGATAAAAACGTTAACAATATGGGGGTCAATAACCAGTACAGTAACTAAATATACTCCATATGTTGCCCTTCAAAACGAAATAATATATTACGTACATCGTCCTAAAATTTGATACATCGATCGATATAACTATAGGTGATTAACTCCCCCAAAATCAGTACATTCTGATAAAGTGATTTTGTGAAATAAACACTTTAAAAAATATCAATTTTCAATGACTCATTTTCCTGGAACACATCACATTTTATCTAGTTGTGTGCTATGATGAGTGAAGAGGACCAAGTTGTGGCCTGCACTAACCTAAATAATGAATGTTGGGGCCATGGGTGTCTGGATGAACACGTATTAACATCACTCAACTGTCTGATGGGTCAGATTGTCAGACAATGCACAATCTACAGTTCTACACATCCCTCTAATTCTTCTAAATTAGAATGAAAAATGATAAATACTGACAATATCTGAGCTAAACCTAGACAAGTAGAAAATAGAAACATAGCCAAAAATTTATGTCATAGTATCCTTTTGTAATTCTGTTTTGGAAATCACCAATCAACCCAAGAACCAACAGGAAGACTTGGAACCAAGGTTTCAAAACTGTGACACCCTTTTTGTAGCCGCCACTTATGCAAATAAAGAATGTCTTGACTTGAATTGTATTCTGTATTGTATTCATTAAATAAATCTGTCTTGTTATGTTGAACTGTATTTTCAACCTGATTTTTGTCTTAAATTTGGGTTATTTGAGAGGATTGGTGAATAGGGGAGTTGCATAGCCGCCATTTTGAATCGTGATTTGCATGGAATTATGGGAGTAATGGTACAGTATAAAATCAATTTAAAACATGTTATGTTCAGCATAGACTATCAATGCTCTAATGTCAATAGCCATATGTTATACATGTTTCCATAACCATTGACTTCATCTATCCCATCATGCATTGGTTTTCATACTCATCTATACAATCTATCATATTGGTGAAAACAATTTTGCAATTTTTAAAAAAAATGCTGCCAAATATATATATAACAGACTTGAACTGAATCCGTCCCAGCATGCACTGTGACAGACATGCGCAGTGAGACATGCAACTCCCCTATTGTACATTTTCTGAGGACTTGACCCTAATGGTGTCTTGGGATGTTATTAGAGTTCCTGCACCCACTCTAAACCACTCCAGTCATTATCCAGCAGTTTAAAACATAAAAAGCTTCAACTATTCTTTTTTATTTTTATACAGCCAATCTTCCGTAACTGACAGTTGAACATAGACAGCATGTACAGTGTACAAAGAATGTTATGATCAATGGATGTCATGCACATATATGAGGATCATGGGCTCTAGGGTAATAATCCAATTATTATTATTACCATTGTCGTTAAGTAGAGGGTCCTGTCGGAATATAACCGTCGCTGACAGAGACATTAGACTCCATGTAGACCATATGTACAAAAAATTGAAAATAAAGTTTCAATATATAATATAATGCAGAATGATATATATATGTATAAAAGTGGGACAATTGGCTGTATACCAACCTAGATACAACCTAACACATTATTAATGGCTGTTATGGGGTGCGAATGTTTGTGACTTTGTGAGAACACAATAAATGAGGGCTACGTTTTATATTAAGCATGACAGAATCAGGCATCATGATCATCATCATAAAGTGGGAAAAATCATGGTATGGTTAGTTGTCACTGAATAAATGAAAGCAATTTCTACACAGTAATTGGCATACAGATGTACAATACTAAACATTGCTGACTCGCCAAGATTGTGAAATAAGTGGAAGATGAAGGCAGAATTGGGAAATTAAATATTTATTTAATTAAAGGAAGTTTATATAAAATATTTGTAATAAATAATTTGTATAAAAGAGTAAGTTTTTGCGCACCGCTACCAGCAGTGCTTGTAATATGTCATGCGTCACAGAAAGATTACTACGCTATCCTATACTCTTAGGTTGCAAAAGAATGTAGTTTGAGATGTAATCCTATTTCTCATTTTAATTCATTTATCTTATCTAAAGCTACATTTCCAGCGTAAGAAGCGACCCAAAAATATTTTACTTGAGTTTTCATGAATTCATGTTTTTTTCTTGAGTATTTTTATCATTTTGTTTTTTGCTGATTTGCTGCAGTGGCGATCCGGATCGACAGGAATTAATAGTGCAATTAGTTTGCTTAGTTGGCTCAGTGTTATACATTTTCAATTCCAAAATGATTCCAAAAGTTTAAGAAGATGATAGAGAGTCAGACTTAAAAAAGGCGAGTCCTCTAAATAATTATTTTGGGAGATAATGAAATTTTACACCAAGAAGAACAGGTCCAAATGCTGTAATACTCTATCTGGACTTTGCGCAACCGACCCGCCCCCTACAGGGCGGATTTAGACCACCTTTAAACTTCCTTACGTTGCTCAAATACCCCTGGTCTTCTCAGTTATACAGAACTCCCAGCCATGGACCTGTTTTTTATGTTTTCCCATCTAAATGGGCACCATTACATCGTCTGAATGGCAAGTTTTGTTCCTCATGAGGCCTTTTCAGGGGACGACTTATGTATAATGTGGTACAGGAAAGTTGCAATTTTAAATATAAAGATTGGTTTAGACTCCCACCCCTGTCGCACCTCTCACACACACTGCACCTTCACTCACTCACATAGCCCAGTACCACACACTGCCCCTCCCGCTGCCTGCCACTGCCTGCTACTGCCTGCCACTAGTGTGTGTGTAGCATTGCCTCAAGGCTACACACACACTAGGCAGGTAGGCAGTCAGGTATCAAACACTAACCCATGGATTCTAATGTGAAGGGAGGAGTGAAGGGTGGGTGGCTGGTGGGCATGCAGTGTCATTCAAGGTGAGAAAAACGACAACTATAAGAACAAAAACAAATAATTACAGCAAGCAAAAGTACTACCGGGTAAAATTTCTGGACGACCTTTGGATGGGTCTGGAGTGAATAGACTACTACATAGACAATAGAAATTAGCTGTAACTTTAGCTTTAAGATGAGATTAAGGACATTCTTATGATGTTTACCATCAGGACACTGAGTAAGTACTTGTAATTTTGTCATGAAAAATGATTTCTGCATGGGCAATTACTAGTAAAGTAAGCTTATGTTCTATAGGATGACCTTAGACATGCACATATATGGGTCAGATTTTTAGAAAATGTAGAATTGGCCTTCACCAATCCTCTCAAATAACGCACTTTTAAGAAAGAAATGAGCTTAAAAATGCAGTTTAACATAACAGAACTGACACTTAAAATGAATGCGATACCAAATATACTCAGATATACCTGGTATTATTCATTTTTCAGCCTAATTTAGGAGAATTTCCTAAATGTGTAGAGCTGCCAATTGTATATTTTCTGAAAATCCGACTCATATATAGTATACACAGTCCTGGAATTTGGTACATGTAGCAAAACACCCCAAAAATGAGAACATTCCTACAAAGAAAACTTGTGAATAAATCACTTGTGACTCATTTGACTGTACCATATATTTCATTTATGTGTCAACATATATTTTCAACAAATATATGCCTAGTTAGGATGGGTGTCACTAGAGGTCCCCAGAAGTGGTGGCTCCACTAGTGTTCTCAGGACCTCCATTTGACCTCCTCATGCTAGCAACCAGGTTTGACTTGTCATTGACCAACTCAATTTGAAATTTGTTTTTGCTTTAAATGTGATCCGTTTTAGGTAAATGAGTCACAAGTCTATTTATGGTAAATATTAATTTGAATATAAGTATAAATTGCCAAGAAAAGAACTGACTTTGGAAATCACTTGCTGGACACCTGATCATCATCATCAGAATGCTAGCTGGCCATTGGGCGAAGCTTGGACATATATAAGATGGACATAGCCCACACTGGTCAGTCTAGGCCCGGAGTTCGATAGCATTAGATCGAGCAGAAAAGACATTCTCAGTTGGAAATTTTTTCTTTTTTTTCGTTGTGTTGGGGCAAAGGAAATAAAAATAAACCAGGGTCAGACAAGTACCCATATGAAGGCAATATCTCTCTCTTAGCTTATTTATTCGTTCCAGCAATTTATATATTTGAAGAGAGGAGATCAAGCTGATTCCAATGATAGTAAGCATGAAGGGCATTTAAGAAGTGTTTCTAAATTTTATGTTTGATATTTTTTATGCCACTTGATATTTGTTATCCCACTTTATGATAAAAATATTTTAGTGCGAATTTGGTTTTCTTTTAGCTTTTAGATATCTTATGAAGATTCAAAACCCAAAACAAAGCTTTATGTTTGTTTGTTTGTTTAACTTTTATTCATTGAAAGATGCTTCAGCCGGTCTCCTCAGTATAGATTTGGAGATTTAAATGCCATGCTGAATTACAAATTTTTTAATACAAGGTAATAGGTATATGTATAAATAATTGTCTATGCTAGGGGCATATAACAAATAGTGAATGAAACTCAGTACTAGTAACTGTATATTCATAATTGTATTATTATAAATATTCAATTACTAGCACCTAATTCAATTCTCTCTATATGACTATGATATGAGGCTGCTAAAGTTGGTCCATCATACCAACCACTAAAAAGGTATAATAAAAAGAGATGTCTCTGTATGGGACTATGCATTATACCTGAATTACTCTGGTTCCATTTGGGTTGGGCCTTCTAATACATAATCTAAGAGATTTGACTGAATATAACTACTACGAAACATCACATTTGTAATATAATTTAGTCAATACAAATGAAGACTTGCACAATTCTACTCTGGCCTGTGCAGAGTGACATGCATCTGAGTTAGAATCACTCCTGCCATTACTACCCCATCCCCTCTCCTCCTCCTCCTCTCTACCACTTCCATGCAAGGCACATGAAGCTAGCAAGCACTGGGTTTGTGTCTTATTTTATTCACTCTTGCATATCCATAGCCACTCGAGATCGAGAATTGATAATAGACAAGACACTTATAATTATCTCCAAAATACCACTGTAAAAACGTAGAATTGCATGGATATATTGTTACACTGTCTTGGATTTGGGTACACGTATTGTTGGTACGAGAAGCGTTAAGCACCCCTTAAAGATGAAAACGTTTCGCCAAATTTATTGTGAATGATATACTTTGGAAAATGGCAATTCTGCACTTGTTACTCATTTACCTTTAAGACATCACATATACGAATGTACCTAAAATGTCAATTCCCATAGCGATGTTCATCTACCCCTACACCACCTTCATACTAAACAGTCAATCAAGGTGCAGGTTATTAGCCCTTGTTCCATTACCTAACCATTTACACTATCTTGGTATTATATCTATTATTATATTTCATCTATATCCATACCTGTACCAGGAATAAAGCACTATTTAAAATCTACTTTACACGGTGTGTACCTTTGTTACAAAATAAGCATCAATTTAAAGAAATAAACTCAAATCCTCTCCACTTCATGAAAGTCTACCCTTTGTGAAAGCATAACTTATTTTTGAGAAAAAGAACTAAAGCTGTGGAAAGGACTTAAATTGATTTATCATACGCGCATTCCAAATACAAACTCTGGGTTTATAATTTATTCCATTAAAAAGCTATTGAAATCTAGAATCAAATCCTAAAATCTAAATGTCTGCAGGTGACTTATGGCGCTGCCATAAGGTCGCCTGCAGGCCTTGTCAAGCAAAACACAACCCTAGTTTCTGTGGCGAAGTTTAACTGGGTCCCCTGCTCTGCAGTCGCCGAGACCATAATTTTAAAAGCTTTGATTATTTCCATTGATATGACAAATACAGAGAGATGGAAATAATCTTACCAAACTAACCAGCCAAGCAGTTACTGTACACCAATTCTTGCGCGGATACTCCCCTAGATCAGTTACTACTGTGCTGTTCAGGGGGTGCCTTCAGCTTTTTATAATCACACATGAATGACACGCACAATCTGACTGGTTTGTGATGTTGCAATATTAGCGTAGTGATGCCTTGCATGTTTAGGAAGTTTTCAGATAATTTGTTAAGTAATACACTACCAGTGAGGTAAATATAACAAATAAATAGATAAATCAGTATGTAATGAATACCTAATGACACTCTGTACAGTCTGTAATTGATCTTGCTGTGTTGTCGGGTGATTTAACTCTCCATCTTGATTGATTACAAACCTCTGCTGTGCCATTGGGTATAAATACATATGGGTCAGAGTTTTAAAGATTGTACAATTGTCCTTCACCAATCCTCTCAAATAACCCACATTTAAGATGAAAATCAGGTTAAAAATACATTTCAACATAACCAGACAGACTTATTGAATGAATACAATACAGAATACACTCAGATATACTCAGTATTTATCATTTTTCACTCTAATTTAGCAGAATTTGAGAGATGTAGAAATGTAGATTTTGCATTTTCTGAAAATCTGACCCACATTTACATAGTATATTAACCTCATGTGTTTAGCACTCCCCAGAGGAATGCTATAATGTAGGTTACTGGGACATTACTTGGTAACTCGCTGTTAATTGGCTGTTAAAGCCAAAACACAATATAGGAATTCAATTTTTTTTTTTGCAAATAACAGAAACACTATAGTCTTAGGAGTAATTGTGTAGCATATTATAGTAATCATATCATTATTTACCAACAAAACCATAAGAAAAGAAGTCACTTTCCCTCTTACAAGGAGGCAGACATATTGGTGAACAACAGCGCCACTGGTGGTAATTTACAATAATTGATGACGTCACTGACCCATACCCTCTGATTAGTCCACCTACTCGGGACTATATGTAAACAAACATTCAACTCACAGCTGCTTATTCTGAAGCATTGGTATATATATACATAATTATGTGTTGTATCATCAATGAGAAGATTTGGATATTCATACTATTATAAACAAATAATAAATACACCTTATTCACCCAAGAGACCTCTGATTTTAGTTTGCAAATCTCCCCATGTTATGCCGAAAGTGAACGCCATAAATGGCGTCGGCAGCGGCAATGTTTTGACACATTCACTGATCTCCCCTGTCTCACCCTTACCCCACTTAGCTTTAGCGCCTTCCCCTCTATTTATTTATTGCATATTCAGACTCAAAGGCAACCCGTTGTACAATGCTCATCATTTGTTTACACAAAACAGTGGCTCAAATCAAATGAAAAATGGTATGTCCACTAAGGCATAGCAGGGGCAAGGGCTGGGCCTCGTTTTGAGTTGTGGGCATCATACGTCATCAGAGGTCACATGACTTACAGTAATGGCGGCATCCATACAAGTTGTCTGCTACAATTAATTCCAAGTAAAATAGCTCCCTACGGATTTAATAGATGAGTATTACATAAAATACATATGTGAGATTGTTGGATACGATTTTCCCGCCTAGAAAATGTATACATGGCATCCTATGAAGTTTCGGCTTTAATGCATGTTGGGCCAAATTCCAAATTTGTATCATTTGCTATAAACACATTATATTCAATAAATACCATTATATTCCAGGACTGTAACAAGGGTGTATTTCTCCCACACGTCAACATGGTGAGTGATAGTTGATCTTAATCTTGTAGTCAAAAGTTCAGTATCTGGGCTTTGGAAAGTGATAGACGTTGGTGATATAGTTTTTAACTTGCTTCTATCAGTATACTGGTGCATGTGAGTCAGATCTCATGAAATTGTACAATTTGACTACACCAATCCTCTCAAATAACCCGAATTTAAGACAAAAATGAGGTTCAAAATACAGTTTAACAGCAGAATATATATTTTAAAACATCACACTTCCAAATATACTAAGATATACCTAGTGCTCATCATTTTTCAGGCGAATTTAGCAGGATTGTGTAGAGCTGCCAATTTTGCATTTTCTGACAGTCCGACCCATATCCAGTAAAGAACTTTGGGGACCCATTAAGCATTAGTTGGGGAAAACCCAAGGCAGAACCCCTTTTTTCCAAAATCATAAACACCCTGACGTAAAAATATCCTGAACTATTTAATGCTTTTAGGCTCATTTTTGCAGGATCACATTCAATAATGCTGGTGCATCCCCCCTAAGGACCCGCAAAGTCTACTAACCAACTGCTTTATGCTATTACAATCCCCATGCCTTGTAGATGCTAGTGTAGTTAGACACAGCAGTGGGTGGAAGACCATGGTTATTCTTCATTGATTTGTTGCCCGTGAGCCCATAATCTTAATCTTCTCATGCTAATGAATCTTTTTGTTTATTATAGCCAGTGTACTTTGTGCCAGTCTACCAATATTCCAATTGTCATTTGCAAGGTTGTTTGATGTTTCCTGTATAAAAATCTAACTAAATTTTAAAAAAAATGCTCAGGTGAATGAAGCCACATGATTATGCGCAATCAGTGCACTAGCAGGCTCAGAATGTTATTGTTGCTATCCCCATTATCTTTTTATGGGACACCCAAATTTTTTGCTGGTTTTTAAACTACTCTCTAACTTGTCTGTGGCAGTCCATTTTTGGGTTGGAACTGGATGACAGGGCGATATTATGCACATTCTGTCACATGGTCAAAGCAGGCAGCCAGAGTTATCCCCTACTGCTCTTACTGAATATTTTGGTTTTCAACCTCTGCACCCCTGTGCACCTGCAGTACTGCTAATTCTCATAGGCACTGGCCTACTTCAGTAGCGGCAACCACAAAATGTGCAGTTTTTTAGTGACAGAATCTTGACTGGGTGGCACAGACTCCCCATTAAGCCCACAGACAGTGCCCGATCTGGGTTGGAGCTGTTGTGGCTGAATTCCCCTGGGCTTGAACACACAACCTCCCAATCTGGAATCTTGCAGCCTATCACCAACACCACAGAGATTAGTCAAATGGAAGTTATTAAACTTTATCTAACGTGATTATGTCCCTAAGACCATTCTAGGCAGTGCCTAATTTCTCTGCTACACCTAAGATCTGAGGCAGTTATTTACAAGGCTCACTCACCTGACTCCTAGATGGTTGGTTTCCTCTGACCGACCAGCTGCACTATTTTTGCAAATAGTTACTGTCCCATCCTGGTTCGCCAATGAATATTACCTGGTCTATCTTTGAGTTAATTATTTTGGAAGCTGGGCAAGAAAATGAATTCAAAGCAACAAGTTGTTTTGTTTTGGTTCAGAGCAAAAGAAGAGGCGGAATCAATTTGTTTGAGGCTATTTATAGATCCAAGTACAAACTGATCCAACAATTAATTGTCCCTGATTGGATCCTCTCAGCTGACCACTGGTCACTGAGAGCACAGTAGGGGTCTTATCAGGAACAGTAAAACATACATAATAAATATGAATGAGGCAGATAACCTTAACTAATAGGGGACTTGCATAGCCGCCAATTTGAATCTTCATTCCCATGGAATTATGGGACTAATGGTACAGTCTAAAATCTATAAAAAACATTCCATGTTCAGCATGGAATATTTATCAATGTTCTAATATCTATATCCATGTGTTATACATGTTTCCATAATGTCCCCATCTTTCCCATCATGCATTTGGTTTTTATAGATCATTTATACAAGCTGAGATATTGGTGAAAAAATTCTTGCAATTTTCAATCAAAATCTTGCCAAATATTTGCATGTCAGATTTCAACTGAATCCATCCCGGCATGCACTGCAGTAGGCATGCGCAGTGAGACATGCAAATCCCCTATTATTCACTGCCCAATGGGTGAGTAGCAAACATCACTTCTGACTGATATGTCTGACTGATCGACATTTCCCTCCATCCCCTTAACTAGGGTCCCTCCTCAGACACCCTCCCCTCCCCCCTTTTTTTTATTCAACATTTTTATACAGCAAGACATGATTATTTGTCAGGACCAAAGCTCAAGGGATTTACCATGCTATTCTACTTGGCCCTGTGTCTAGGGTGGAGTGAGTGAGTGAGATTGGTTGCTTTACGCCCTTATCAACACTTTGAACTATTATATCAAGGGCGGGAGACCTGAGAGGGAGGCAGTTTATGATCATACCCAGGAAATAGAGATAGAGAAGAAGGGAGAGAGAGACAGAGGAAAGAGACAGAAAGGCATTTTAAGGTCTTACCCAGGACCGGTGTCTAGGGTGGTCTATCTAGGTGCATGACTATATAGTGTAACTAAAAATAGGAGCTAATAACACCGAAATGATAGAATCTATCAACATACATACATACATACATACTCCAGTTGTGGAAGTTGTGCTTTGAGTGTTGTTTGGTTGTGTGGTTGTGTGCTCTTGTGTGTAGTGTGTTTTGTGGGTCAGAATGTTTTGTGAGTTCACTTGGCCCAGTGTGTTATATATAATAGCCCTAGGTGTTTTTTTAGTGCAGACTTTTTAGTGAAGCTGTTTGGGTTTTCTATATTTTTTAGATTGTCTGGGAGGCAGTTCCAAAGCTTGGCTGTTTGGTAACCTGGGGATTTTTTGAGGGCTTCAGTTTTGGGTCTGGGTAAGGGAAAGTTAAATGGTAAGGTGTATGTTACACATTGGGTTAACCAGAGCTTATCTAATGGGAACCTAACCGGGAAGCAGTGACGCCACAAATGAGTCTTGACCTTGACCGTCACCAGCTTAGCATGCCACTGAAGCTTCCAAATTAAAATACATTTTTAACTAAAGACTCTACACTACATTTTTTACTTTCGCATGACCTCTAAACCCATAGTTTCAGAGGACTAGCACATCCTATCCAAATATTTTACATTGGATTGGGCCGCATCAATGAGATGAATCTACTTGATTGCAGGAGGAAAGCACTTTACTTAAACACCTTGATAACGTGGAAGTCAAGTTGATGAACCATATTATGGATGTCAACAGCAGCCTCCTCGCCAACCTGAGGGGAAAAATCAGACTTGATATAAACACCATTGATAAGATAGAAGTAGGTTATATTTCTCTACATAGCATGGCCTTTAAGCATATGGGTCAGATTTTCAGAAAATGTACAATTCAACTTCGCCAATCTTCTCAAATAACCCAAATTTCAGACGAAAATAAAGTTTAAAATACAGTTCAACCTAACCAAACAGATTGCTAGAATCAATGCAATGCCGAATATCCTTCACACTTATCAAATTTCAGAATTAAATTGTTAAATGTGTACAGCTGCCAAATGTATATTTTCTGAAAATCTGACCCATATGTAGTAAATCTAAAAATAGAATTAAAATAGGAATAGGAATTCAACATAAACAAAATGTTAAAAAAAGAATCATTATTGATTCTAACAAAACCAAACCTTGAAACTAGTATAAGATTAATGACTGACATTGTGTGGCTGCAGGTGCACAGTTTGGTGTATAATCTCGAAGTGAAGCCAATTCATTATACATCAATCAGTGCACAAGGAGGCCTGAAATGGAGGTTATTAATCTTTTCAGTCTCTACCTTAGGTGGTTATAGCTCCAAGATTTTCAAGTCAGCGATTGAAGTTAGTCTGAACATTAGATGAGACCAATGCTATATGGTTCATAGTGAACCATAGTAACCATAATAATACGCAATGTGTCTATGTGTCAAAAGAGCAAAAAGCTATAATACCAGGTACCTGTTGCTCCCATACTCATGTACTTTCTATATATCATTTGTATAGTTGCCAGTAAACACACCTGATGAGAAGGTGTGCTTACTGCTGGATTGGGTCAGACCTAACGCGGTGGAACGCTATCCTCCATTGGTAGACTCCCTGTATCGGGATGGTCAGTATAGAGCTGCTGACCTCCTCTCCAGTGCCTTAGGGGCATATGGTGGTACCTTCACCGACGGTAATAATCAAATTTCCATCATAAGCTATCATACACATGAATGGATTTTATGAATGGATGAATGGATTTTATTTGACCACTATTTCTATCAATAAATAAATGTTTTTTTTACAACTAGATGATCAGCATCGAGTGCCTCACTTCCTGTTCGGTCCCTCAGGAGCATTTGGAGATGCTGTTACTTCCAGTGTAACACAGTCTAATGGTAAAAATCATATTTTAGCCTCCTACAACACTACATTACTTATTTGACGATCATACCACTAGAGGAATTATTACATACATATGTGATTTCAGGGGTGCTAATCAGGGGTGCTATTTGAAAAGTCAAATTGTACCAAGCCGAATATCCACAAGATTGATGGAAAGTAATTGTGATAAGAGTGCTGAAAATCAAGTTCTCTTGTTCATTTAGTATGCAATAAATACCTAATAGCACTCTGTTTGGTATGTAATCAATCTCGATGTTGGGTCAATTGGACCATCTCAATCGATTACATACCTCCATCATGCCATTAGGTATAAGAACAAATTGAGAGATTGACCAAAATGTTGGTCTGAGTATGTCCTCAATGTGGAATTTACCCATTGATGTATATATTTGGAGCTTATAGTTGATACTTCAATCGCAATCTAAAAAATGCTGTGATCTATTCATGTTATATCTAATATGAGTAACAATATGATATATTAATACCATGAAGAAATATATATACTCTAATACTTATCCTAAATGCACCTTGTAGATATGCCATGGGTGAAGGAGTTAGTGGCTGAGAATTTGCATTTCTCTCGAAACTTGCGGATCTTCAAGACAGATCTTGGTTATGATCACTACAGGGACAACATAGTTGAAACATTCACAAAACTAAAATTGGTGGCAGGGAATCCTGCATCTCAGCAGATGTAAGTATTCTTTATAAAAAATAGTTTTGAAGGAATGTTTCATTCAACAAAGATATACCCCCTCACTAGCTGCAGACATCCATAATCCTAGCAGACAAGTAGGGTTCTGGACAATTTAAGCATGCCCATTTTACAAATTTATTGTGCAAAGCAAAATTTGGTGTTTTTCACTTGTTACCATGGCTACCATTAAATGGTTACCATTAAATCCTAGCAGCACTTCAAAATTATTTGATCAGTAGACTAGTAATATTTGTAGGGTTAAATAATTGTATAGTGCCTGCAGTTTCTATGTCATTAATCTGTGAAAATTGAAGCAAAAAAAACGAGGCAGATAAATAGGTATAAAGTACAGTAGAAAATCAACAAAAGGACAGTTTTTTAATGCTAGTTCTAAAATTTCTTCATTGTTGGTTGAGGAATAAGGGAGTTATAACACAAATTATAAGTTCACCTTTTTGTCAAAAACCAAGTGTTTTCTAATTTTACACACTTTGCCTTTGTCAGTCAGCGGAGGTTGCATGGGGGCCAGAGGATCTATGCTCTATTTTTTAATAGATCTACTCTTGTTTCCCGCGATATTAAAAGATTTATTTTGGCAGACTGGGTATTCATTTGAATCTGTGGAAACGTGTTTTTCCTTAGTCAAAATAAAAATGTTGTTAGCCATCATATGTGACAGCCTCTGGGATTTTGAGTTTTGGGTCACATGGTCATTAGAAATTTCAGACAATCACATTTAGCCAAATGGAGTTTCTTGAATTAAAGGTTTTTATCATGTATTCTGATACAAACATTTCCATTAGAATTTAACATAAATATGCATAGAAAAACAAATGTACATCCCAAACCTACACATTTAATTACAGCACAAGCTCCAGATATATAAACATGGAGGAGGCACTTGACTACAGCGGTGGCGCTAAGGTTGTTCTATTTCAAGCTGTTCCTGGGGCAGGCAAATCCTGCTCCATGCTCAACTCAGCAAATGTCTGGGGGAAGGCTAAAGTAGAGGGTACGGAGGTTCCTTATACAATTTTGAGGGATGTGAAAAGTCTAGTTTACATTAGACCTGAGGATTGTCAGCCTAAATTAGCTGAGACTGTCAGGGGAATCTTTGAGGAAAGATGTGTGGCTCACAGCCAAGAGGCTTTCAATCATTTTCAAACCCACCCTGAGCAGACCGCCATGGTCTTTGACTCAGTAGATGAAATTTACCAAAACAAAGATGTGATCCAAGACCTGCGAAGAGAAATGAGAGAGGGTAAGAGAGTTATAATTGCGGGAGTGAGAACAAATCACCCAGTGCTGCATGAACTGCATGGTAACTGGAGACAAAGAACCATCGAAGTACAAGGATTTGACCAATTTGGTATACTACAATATGTTGACAAGTTCTGTACTTCTAGCTCTAATGACTTTAACAAAGAAGAATCTGAAAAAATCAAAATGGATTTTGAGTCCTCAATTGATAGCGACAGAAGGCTGTCCGGATTATTTACTATCCCGCTGGTTCTAGCTATGGTTTGCTTATTGATCAAGGCAGGTGAACTTGCCACTGCAAACCTCAGGGGTCTTACAAAGCTTAAGATTTATGAACTGGTAGAAAAGCTAATTTGTGAAAGAGAGAAGCTCACACCAACTCCGGACCAGTTTCTAAAATTTCATAAATTCTGTTTGTCACATATGTGTGAAGGAGGAGTATTTTTTGAAAATGATATGGTAAAGAAAGGCATTGAGAATCCTGCCAACATGCCATTTGTTATTCTAGGGAAAAAAGATCTATCAAACCCAGCCAGAGGCCGTAGAATCATATGGCCCCATATCTCCTTCATGGAGTATGGAGCTGCAAAATATCTGATGGAATGTGGAGATTCATACATGAACCAGGTTCTCAAATATCTATCTAGCAAACCAGAATTGAACAATATCTTTGTTTTTCTCCTCGAGATGGTTGACCCTGACACCAAAAAAATGATAGATATTGTTAATTGGGTCCTAGCCTTGCAGTCAACATTCACAGCACCCAGACATTGGTCATGGTCATGCCCTGGTAATATCATCAAAAAGGTTTTGACATTGATTTCTGGAAATCAAATTGATCACTTTTTTGAGGGGTCAACTGCAACACAAGGAAAACTATTGTCAAAGTCTTTAGTTCCCTGCCCCACATGTTGGACAAAGACAGGATTTGCTTCCACTACCCAGGGACAGACAGCAATAAACAATGCACTGAACTGCTTGAGTCAGTTGTCAAGTTCTGAAGAAAGAAAAACGGTTTACCATGAAACAATCACCAAAATATTGCCATCAAAGTAAGTTACTTGAAATTTATGCTAACTTAACATTAGTTGACCATTCCAGAAACTTCCAAGCAACATTTTCTAACAAATGTGATCCATTTTAGGAAAAATGGATTTTGAGATATTATCATATTTGAATAGATTAGCTCAAGCCGATTCTAATGGTAGTAAACATCAAGGACATCTAAGTAGTGTTTCTATATCATAAGTTTGATATCTTTAGTTTTGGAAAAAAGAGTTATTGATATTTTTGGGTGGATAATTACTAATAAAGTACCTAAATGTACTCCATAAGATGACCATAGAAATGCATAGATATATTTAATACATTGCCCTGAAATTTCGTACATGTACTAGCAGCATTAAGTACCCCAAAGATTAGAATATTCCAGTAAAGATATCTCATATAAATCACTTTGAAAATATCCATTTTGCCTCTTATGACTCGTTTTCCTGAAACACATCACAAATGATTTCAGAGCACATTCTAATTAAGTGTTGGTTTCCAGATTCAAATTTTAGGATTGAAAATTGATTTCATGACCAGCTCTCCAATAGTTTTATTTGAAGACATTGTTCTTACAGGTTTGGTGAAAATGGTATGATGTTCAAGGTTCCGAGCACTGAGAGGTCTGTTAGAATTACTGAAAAAACACCAGGCTGTATTAGTCTTCATGCAAACCGTCCCATTGACCTTGTGTCAGCTAATGTTTTCACAACAGTCTCCGCTAAAATGATATCATCGCTAGTTATTGAATCTGACCTGAGGGACAAGGTGTACACAAAGGAGGAGCACATAACAACAGCTGCAGAATGTCTCCAGGTGTTGGAGGAGGTCATAAGAAATGCCCCAGTACTTGATGAAGGAATGCTGGCCATATCTTCTCCTGTGCAGGCAACCAATGATGCTTTTATCCTCGCAGTATTAGAATGTCACGAGCAACTGTCCAACCATGGAGTGACGCAGGTCAGTATAGGAGATAGCAAAGGTGGTCTTTTCAATTGCAAAAGCTGGAAGATTGCTGAACTAACAAAACCTGCACATTTGATGAAGTCACCTGAACTGGCCGCCAAGATAAGGTAAGGCTATTATAGGTTTAGAGCTGTATCCTCAGCTAAGTTATATAAAACATCAGCTAGACATCATGCCACTATCAATGTTGCAATTTCAAATTGTCATGGTTCAAGTTCATCGCTAGCTTTACATGAGTTTTGTTTTGCTTGATTTGTTCCTTGTTGCTTGATAGGTTTGATGAAAATGGTATGATCTTTAAGGTCCCTGGTACTCAGAGATTGGTAAGAATAACTGAGAAAACACCAGGCTGCATTAGTCTTCATGCAAACCGTGCCATTGACCTTGTGTCGGCCAAAGTTTTCACAACACTCTCTGACAAAATGATATCATCACTAGTTATTGAATCTGACCTGAGGGACAAGTGTTACAGCAATGAGGAGCACACAACAACAGTCACAGAATGGCTGCAAGTCATTGAAGAGATTGTTGGGAATTCTCTAACCCTAAATGGTGGCAATATGGTTATTCACTCTCCCTTGCGGGCCACCAATGATGCTTTTGTCCATGCAGTATCAGAATGTCATCAGAAGTTGACTGACCAGGGTGTGAAGCAGGTTGATCTGGGAAATGGTAATGTTGCCCCAATAGAAGTTGCCCTTATGCAGGGTAAAGGGTGGAAGGCCACACTGAGAGACACTACACTGTCCATCAAGTCACCTGATGGGAAACTCCCACTCAACATCAGGTGAGCTACTCTAGTTCTCAAAATAGGTTCATGGGTAGCCATCGGCAAAATGGAATGCCACCATGGAATGCCATTTTCATTTTTGCCGATGGAATTTAAAGCTGAATTCAATGCTAACATTGGTGAAAAGATGAAACACGATGCAATGCAAATTTTTTTGCATGGGGGAGAGGTTTTGCATCGATTATAAAATATAGATCATCACAATAAAGAATTGTACTGCAATTACCTACTTATTTCTTTTTAATAGTCGAGAACTTGGTAAAAATGTGAAATTCAAGCATGAGGATGGAACATTGGTACTGGTTGCACCCAAGATTTCTGATGTCAATGTGAAACATGTATGGGAATGTCTGCAAATCCTGAACATGCCGATCAGGCTCCGCCTTGGACACCATGATGGCTTTATCATAAACAAGACCAGATCGGGTAAGACTGAGGTCAAGAAGAAGGCCTATACCAGTGGTTCTTCAGGGGAACTTAGCATTACGATCAACATGGAGGAGCATCGTGCTGATATCAGATCACTACACACTGAACTGTTGGGTTCAGGCTGGACAGTAACCGGAGGTGGCGAGGACTTCACCCTATTGATGTCCTCCCCTAACAATCACTGTCATATAGCAATCAGGTAATGTCTACTATATTGACTATGAATAGAGGGAATGGAATCCAATGTCCAATACATATGAAATATGAGTTCCATTGACTAGTTATTATAATATGCTATTGAAATTGAAATATAAACCTTTGCGTAGGGTACTGAAATGCCAAGTCTAGACACGATGACTGTTGAAAATGAATGATTTTGCCTTGATAAGATCAGTAAGAAGTATATAATAAATAGTAAGAGAGGACAGAATGTAGGATAGGCTTGTTTTTATAGACCACGCTTCTCATGACATCCCTGGTCAAAAAGAAATTGTGGACATCATATACAGAAAGTCAGATACAAACCAAGCATCCTTTATTATACCACAATCTCATTTTGAAATAAAATGTATAAACAAACTGTTCATTTACTTCGCCTTGCTCTAAGGTCATGCCATACTGATTTTGATACTGAAGTGCTAGACAAGCGAATATCTGATTTGCTAATCAACAAGGGCACTGGCTGCTTACATTACTGCCATTATTTACTGTTTCAGGTATAAGAAAGGAGCTGGGAATGAATCTATGATATATTACTACAATATACACCCAGTAATACTACATGGACTCATTACTGTCATTATTTACTGTTTCAGGTATAAAGAGGAGGCTGAGAATGGATCTATGATATAAGACTACAGACACTCTAATACAACACAGACTCATAAATGCCATTATTTCTTGTTTCAGGTATAAAGAGAGAGCTGCACTGTACCTGGGTGTGCCCACCACACCACGTGCAGTGCGTATCATGGACGCAGGACTCTTGCTGGAGCTCCACTACAGCCATCCTGCAGACGTGGCCGCCTCTGGAGCCGCTGCTGTGTCTAGGGGCAGGCAGCTGCAGGTGTTTGGGTTATACCCCAGACAGGATGATGCCAAGCTGCATGGTGGGAGGCTGACCAGGTGTACAGGTGAGGAGGAGGTGCAGCTGGTACACTCTCTGACTCACTCCCTACACCTGGAGGGTATGGGCAGGCTGATGTTTGATTTTCTATACTCAGACATCACCAACACTCTACGGGGGGTAGTGGAGGTCATGGGGAGGTGGGGCTCTTGTGGGGTGGAACAGGTACTGTTTTGGTATGGTGTAGTGAAGGCTGCTGAGCTGCTGGGCATCTACAGTCAGATATCAGCAGCTGGTTGGGGCACTGCACCTGGGGTGGATAGGGATGGACATAGATGTATGGTGGTGCAGGTGGGACGGGGAATGAAGGTCAAGCTAGGGCTAATTTATGTAATCATCATCTACAGAAGTGAACAGCAGCTTAGGGAGGTGAAACAGCTTATTGAGGAAACTGGGCTCTGTCATGAACCAATATACAAGAGTGTATGAATGACAGGTACACATGAGTGTGTGGGGGAGCGTGTGGGTGGGTATGTGTAAATGTGGATGAGTGGGTGGGTTGATCTGTGGGTGAGTGGGGGTGATGGCAGGGTTACAAGGTAAATGTGGGTGGGAACAGAAAACACTATTTATTCAGGAGGGTTGTATGCCTGCAAGTCAACCCTAGATGATTGTGAATAGGGAGCCTTCGTACAATTAGAGAAGTCATACACTATTTGTTTGGGGAAGAAGAGGGCAAGTGGAGCCTGCTAAGGTTCTTTCTTACCCCTGACCCCCCAAGTATAAATATGTAAGCTATACATCAAAGGAGAGGATAACACCCAGCTGGTGAAGTAGAGGATGACTCCCACTGCACAGTCAGAACATATCTGCCATGTTTTCTCCCCTGATGTATTGTTCCACAGTTCATATATTATTCAGATTATCAAGTTCCAGACTTATGGTCAAAGATTCCATCCATTTATAGAAAGCTCCAATATATGAAATTATTATATCTATATTAAAAGATAAGATGTGATAACTTTCTATTTTTAATGAAAGGTGTTTATATTTATTGATTGCAGCGGATATGAAAATCATAAAAAGAATTGTAGTATAGTTATATGATTTATCATCATTGGCAATGCGTAGTGTTTCTTTTTACTTTTTTAATTACTTAATGTATTTTGTGAACATAAGGCGACACATGAAGATTTCTGTTTTGTCTGAGATGCGTTATTGTATAACTTTTATTTAACTATTATTGTTAAATCTCTTCAGCCTGCTACTCTTCCTCTTCATTCATCTCAATCACCGCTACATCCTCCTCCTTTGCTCCTTGCCATGACTGTGTCCCTGCATCTCTGTGTGTTACACCGTTTTCAGTCCTTCTCAGAGTAGGATTTTATATAGGCCCAGACCTAAGAAATAATATCTCCCTGTCTAACACTCTCAGTCTAACACTCTCTTTCTCACAGCCCAGAACAGCATCGAAATAGGGTTTTATTTGAAGGTGAACGGTTTTAGAGGTACTAAGTTACTAACAGGTTGAAAAAAGAAAGATGGCGGAAGAGGGAATGAGGAGAGACGATAGTGTGGGCACCACTAACCAACTATAGCAAATCCTGTGCATAGCACAGGTATTTGCTAGTTAATATTATTCTCCTGCTCACTCTTCCACTATTAGCATTCAGTGAGTGATAAGTTGATCATCAACGGATTCTGTAGTGTATAGTGGTTAAGGTGGTTGCTTGTGAATGACAACGTTATGAGGTTGATTCCAAGATATCTTTGTAACCCTTTAGCTTTCTCAGGATGGGTTTTACAATGTTAGAAATTACGAATTACGACAGTTTGATGGAGAATGTCCAATGAAATGTCATACAAATACAAGATCAGTGCTCAGCGTGTGATGTCAGGTTTATGAATGATATATATGTAGTGAACCTGCTGAAAAATGCCATTGCCTTGATGGGGGAACCGAACCCCGGACCTTCGGATTGACGCTCCGATGCTCTACCAACTGAGCTATCGCGGCTAGGCTATCCTCAACAGGTCACAATCCCAGGTTCATCCACCAGGACCACTACACTGCCCCCTTCCAACAATGGACAAAACTCATCTCATATGGTTTCGTCCAACTTGGGGTCTACAGTGCTGCCCTTAGGTGGCTGGTCACAGCACCAATTGTAGTGAACCTGCTAAAAATGCCATTGCCTTGACAGGGAACCGAACCCCGGACCTTCGGATTGACGCTCCGATGCTCTACCAACTGAGTTATCGCGGCTAGGCTATCCTCAACAGGTCACAGTCCCAGGTTCATCCACCAGGACCACTACATATATATTTAATATGATGATAAAATCACAATTATCTAAATTACATTTCTAATTGATTTAGCCTAACATATCTTAACATACTCAAATGTTAGGAGTTTCTGTTCTTTCCAAAGATTAATTTGATTAAATTTTACCTGTTGAAGGGCAATCTTAGCCCGAAAGCTAGTGTAATAAAGAATTGAAACCAATAATTAGGGATTTTTTTCCAACCCAAAATAACATCACCACCAAGACAACCGGAATACTCAATATAAAAGCGACTATCTACCTACCTCGATACATACTGATAAAATTTTAACCTTAGTTCATTTCAATTGTGATTTTGATTATTTATTGATTTAGTCCTCAACCTATTTGTAGCCATACATTGGGACAACTCAATTGCCATTATATATGCGCTAGAATTAGTAGACTGTAAATAGAAATTCATGTATGTACCCTTAACTCAGGATGTGCATGTTGAAAGCGACTAGATACTAGGCGCCAGGCCACTAATACTGCTATATCACCATTATGCACTGTTTTGTCATACCGTCCTGGAGGTGGGATGGAGTACATGGATTGATAACAATAAATATCTGTTTATTATCAAATCCGTCAGGTGGCAGCAGTGAAGTAAACAAAGGTAAAACAAGCCCATTCGGCATTGGGACATTATAGTTAACATGAAGACATTACAGTGGACATAAAGTCTTTTCTGTAACTAGCAACACTTAAGTGGCTTGGAATCTAGGACCTGAGCAGGAAAACCTGTAATAGTAATGGGACAAGTCTTCAGAAAATGTACAATTGGCCTTCACGAATCCCCTGAAATAGCCCAAATTTCAGACAAAAATCAGGTTAAAAAATGAAAAAAGTTCAGCATAACCAGACAGATGATACAATACAGAATACACTCAGATATACTCAGTATTTACATTTTTCACTCTAATTTAGCAGAATTTGGTAGAAATGTAGAAATGTAGATTGTGCATTTTCTGAAAATCTGACCATAATGCAGATGTCCTCTATTCTTATGTCAAACGATTGGGATTTGATAATCTGTTCATGCGGCTAACACAGCATTAAACATACTGGCAAAAAATGTTGATATTCCCTTGGAAGAAACATTTCAAATGTACTTCTTGTTTAATCCCAATACCATCTAACCCTCTGGTATTTGGCCAGTGAATGTACAATTCGCATATATGTGATATGTTCCAGGAAAATGAGTCACAAGTCGCAAAATTGATATTTTTCCAAGAGTTTTCTTTTACAGGATCTCTTTATTGAAATGTTTTGATCTTTAGAGCGTCTAGCCCTTATAGTCATAGGGATCTATGCAACAAATTTCAGGACATTGTATCAAATATATCTCTGCGCTCTGAAGGCCTTCACATGGAGCATATTTAGTTACTTTACTGGTTGGAATCACCTTGATCTCCTCTTTTCAAATATGATGATATCTCAAAATCCATATTTTGCGACATATGACTCATTTTTCTAAAAACGGATCACATTTGTATTTATATTGAACCTGTATTTCCATTTTCTTATACAAAGGGTCTAAGAGATTTAAGACAGAATTGAGAATCAGAAACGATTCAACAACCCAACAGATACTTTATAACGCAATAACAAGTATACTCAGATATACAATATATAGCATTTATCATTTTTCAGCTAATAAGTAACCAAAAGCTGACATTTATTTAGGACAATATCCCACTTTGATTTCACAAGGTGAATCCGTTTCGGTTGTACCAAGTCACATCTAGTATTTATCATTAGGCCTACTTTGAATGCCAAATATAAAACTTTGGGAATTTGATTTGAAAGAAAAATATCTGGAAACAGTTTCTAACAGCTTAACTACCAACCAGGTAGCATGGCCGAGCGGTCTAAGGCGCTGGTTTAAGGCACCTGTCTCTTCGGAGGAGTGGGTTCGAATCCCACCGCTGCCAATAGTATTTTTCTTTCACGTTTATTAAATTACCATTTCTAAAAAATCAATCAATGGATATACAATGATCATCTCCCAAGCAGGTAGCGTGGCCGAGCGGTCTAAGGCGCTGGTTTAAGGCACCAGTCTCTTCGGAGGCGTGGGTTCGAATCCGACCGCTGCCAACAGTTTTGCATTCCTTTGAACAGAAAATGCTCATGAGAACATTAGTGTGTGTGCTGCCATCTGTTATCATGGAAGTCACAGTAGTCATAGTTTATCAGCATTTAGGCTACTAAGAACTGTACGACATTGTAGAAAAACGAATTTATGTTAAATTAATAAAATGGAATCATCCTGTTACATAGGAATCATACTGCAAGACAATGTATAGCTTGCAAATGTTAAAAAAATGATTTAATATTTAAAAATATTTGTGTAGCAGAACTTTGACAGTCAATGACTGAGAAGTCTTGAACCCTACACATGATAGTAATGTTTGTATGCTATAGTTTATGACAGGGTAATTATAGAGCGGGGATTTCTCTCTGATGTCGAGGTGTGGAAGAAGGCCTTCCATTAGTCCCTATTAATCAGTTCACATCCCCATAAAAAACAGGTGGGCTCGCCTCCCTCGATCCAAATTGGGGGGAAGTTCCTCCGGTCTTAGATTTAATCCCCTCCCCTCAAAGCCAGGTCATAATAGCGCATATCAAGTAGGCGACGTTTAATGGCACATAAATGACCTAAGGACCCCCTTCCATCTTACCCCTCCCCCTTTCCTATAAAGGAAAGAAGCACTAAACTATACATAGAGGCTAAAAACTTCTCTCTGATGGCCGTGTTTCTGCATTAAAGGTATTCAATCAATCAACCAATCAATCATTTGCAAGCTATACATTCATAATGTATGTGGTTTTGGCAAATAGGTTTCTTTCCGATTTAACCCCCCCTCCTCCCTATATTTGTTGGGCCTTATTGTGAATAATTTTGGATCAATTATGTGATGGACCCCCGCTGGGAGTTTGTAATGAACTGGAACAATTAGACAACGGTATCTATGGTTATCTACATCGCGAAACTACCTTTACATGAGTTGAATAATAAATGTAATTTGCAACTCAACGGACAAACGTTGTTTACACGACTCCCCCTAGTAAAAATGGAACTGCTGACGGCAAACTACGTCACACCAACGCATGTCGTCCCCGCTACACGTTTAAAAGGCAACTCTCCTTTGTTTGATTTCGTATTGTCACAGTGTGCGGCGTCATTATCATACCTCAGGATCAACTATGAACCAGATCTGAATGATTTTTTGACCTGATATTTGTCTTAAATTTGGGTTATTTGAGACGATTGGTGAAGGCCAAGTGTATATGTTCTGAGGATCTGACACAGATGGTACAGCAAGATACTTTTAAGTTACCTCCAAAAATAGTAGCTAATCCGAAAAATCAAAAAATCGAAAGGTCACTCATATACCTGGCCCCTGGTTATCAGCCCCTGGCAGAAAATCATGAAAAACGCTAAATAATAGTCCCCGTGAGCCTTGTATATCCTTATCACTAATGGCTGTATAAATATGTTAATATAAGAAAAAAAATACAGAGATACGTATGTGGTGTCTGGGGTAAGTCATGCTGGCTGGCCTTGGTACTCATTCTCTAAAACTCCTTCCCTATATAGGCACCAGGTGTAGTGACTGTATATTCCACTGGGGTTTCCAGGACAGTGCTGTATATATAGACCACTAGAGGTCACTCTTATGCACTGCAGTCTTGTATGTGTGATTACTACTGTATTGTCTTATGTTATGTGTACTCTGTGCTCTCTGTATAACATGTATATTGTGATGTGACACCCTATGTATGGTGTATGTGTTTTAGACACTAGTCCCTCTGAGGCTAGTTGGGACAGATTCAGATTGCAGTACTGACCTCCTGAGGTGTTGGAATGTTGTTGGAATGCTGTTGGAATGCTGTTGGAATAAAGATGGAAAGCTGGCAAGGACCAAGAACCTGAGTTAGTGATATGTTTGTTAGTTAGTGCGGTACTAATTAGCAGGAACCACAATTCACTACTGAATGTCATTATTGCTATAAATACGATCACCTTTAATAGCAGACAATACACGTATATACTTTTTTTACCCAGTGCAAGGACATTGTTTCACATCAAAACAATCGAAAAGAATCAATACAAATTAATCAATTTATTCCCTGCAATGTACAAAAACAAAGCCATGGAGAATCGTAGTCCTTACCTTGTGTTAATCTTTCAAAATCTGACAAATAGGGAATTTGCATGTGCCACTGCGCATGTCTAGTACAGTGCATCATGGGATGGATTTTGATGAAATCTGACATACAAATATTTGGGAATATTTTTATAAAAATTGCAAGAATGTTTTCACGAATATCACACCTTTTATAAGTGTTCTATGACAACTAAATGCATGATGGGAAAGATGGGTAGACCTACTTGTGTTATGGAAACATATATACATAACAAATGGATATTGACATTAGCGCACTGATAAATAGTCCATGCTGAACATGGAATGATTTCTATAGATTTTACACTGTACCATTAGTCCCATAATGCCATGTGAATCAGGAAAGATGAGGGGAGGCAACCTCAGAGAATAGGGGATTTGTATGTCCGCCATTTTGAATCTTAATTCACATGGAATTATGGGAGTTGTATGTTGGTGTAAATGATGTATAAAACATGTTATATTCAGCATGGAATATTTAGGGATTATACCACGATGGTTATGGCATGAGATTGGTGTACGATTCCATATACCCCACGAGGCCGTAGGCCATGTGGGTATATGGAATCGAACACCAATCGAATAACTCTCGCGTCACTCTCGCTAGACAGCCAGCAGTTGTAGCCAGAGTGACTTTCGGTATGACCCATATAACTATGTGGTGCACTTTCATTAGCAGTAAACAGCCTATTCAGCGCACATACGCTTCCCTTCAAAAGTGCCCATGCCGATCGCTTATAGCATAAAAAATAGACAATATAAAGAATCGCCGATCGCTTATAGCATAGAAAATATACAATATAAAGGACGGACATGTATGGCTTCTAAAATTGCCACCTTCGCTATCGGGGGTTAAAACTATTTTAAAATCATTTCTACCAATTCAGAATATTCATTTATTTCTTGCTAAGTTGCTAGACACACAAAAATAACCAAATCGATCAAGGTCAAGCTTGCCGCGTTAGTTGGAAATCGGATGATAATGCGACGGCTGGCCGAATGGACTACAGCTATAACAGCCAAACAGAGGTGCGTATTTACTGTTGTCACGTTCAGCCAGCCGGCGCATTAAAGTAAGATTCCGCTGCTTGCTGAGCGCGCGCCCATTCAGAGTTCAAGGTCGGTTTGGGGAGAGTGGCTATGCCGAAAGTTCTCCACAATGCTTCCGGCTTCTTGCTCGAACGTCAACACGTGTGTGATCCTTCACGCTTATCGAAGGGGAAAATGGCTTTTTACATCAAACATTTTTACATACAAATGGCTTTATACGTTTGTCATTTGATTAATCTTCGTTGACGACCAAGAATAGAACATGGAGATTCTACTACGGGAATATTTGTGTGGGGAACACTAAAAAAAGACCTTGAATTGTCGATTTTACTGGCAAAACATGTGACGGTTCTGAAGGCTTGAAGCAAGATGGCGGCCGCCCTGCCGTAGCGGTCTGGAAGGAAATATGGATGTTTTAACTTTGACTGGATTATCATAGGAATTGATATAACACAAAGGCTATTATGCCTGGAACATTGTGGACTTTTGGATTATATTACCTGGGTATTTGGGACTCCTAGGCCTATAGCCTCAGAGGTAAGTCATGTTTCTACGAACGGTTGAACGGACGGGACTCGCTTCGATCTTCTGTTTGTCTGCTTGTTTCAATATTAACCTGGGCAGCAAATGGAATATTGAGTCAAGGTCTTAGTCTAAACTTCAAATTCATTTAATCAATGTTAATATATGGTTGTTCATGTCGAATTTTATCACAGATTTAGCCAACAAAATGGCCGCTTTTGCCAGTCGGTAACGACAGCCGGGGTGGGGGTGGGGGTGTTTGAGTGGGGATCAATGGGAAACGAAAAACCCCAAATATACCACGGCAAAAGGGGGGGGCTCAGGATTATAACCAATCACCAGCCAGAAAGTCCCAATATACCATGATGACGCCGTGGTATATGGCCTCATATTGCACGGTGAATATAGCCAAAATCTGAGCCAAAATGGACTAATTAAGAATGATCGCTAAATATTTGTATATCAGATTTGAACTGAATCTATTGTAAAATCTAGAGCTTTGCTTATAGGATTTTGTGTGTTAAACCGGTCTCATTCTAAGACAAACATCGCCCACGCCCCCTACCGACACAGAGGTGAATTAACTTTCTTCCCGCCACACACTTGTATATCACTCCCCAAGGTCCAGAAGTATAAATCCGCCAGATCATAGATGGTGTACAGTATTGCTTTGCTGGTTAGAATAGTAAGATTATTGTGCTCAGGGTCTATAGCCTCCCCTCCCCACACACAATGCTGTTGATTGTTGTGTTGACAAGCGCTGAGCCTGACCAACGGTAGAGTGTTGATTGGTACTTATTTGGCAATGTTTGTAAGCCCCCTAGAAACGGGACGGAAATTGGTAACCATATTTTTTGTTTCTTTTTTAAATATGGCCGTATGAAACAATTCCTTTGGTCCAAGTTGTAGAGGGGTATCACTGATATCGATAGAGAGTGATAATAGCGTAGTTTTACGGGGAATATACATCGGAAAACACATATCCCCTTGACGGGCCCTTGTATTGTACGAGAGACCCGATTTACGGGCATCATTCGAAATGTTCTATGTTATAGCTACGCTATGTAAACATAGGCGAATGGATGCCGGCCGTCAAGTATGGGTCAGGAGGCAATACACCTATAATTAATGTAGTGGTACCTGAATACTTGTTGGCGGGGGTTGCTATGCAGCCATAGAATGGACTGAGAGAAAGTCACACAAAAACACAAGAATAGTGAATTATACAAGAATTGGAAGTGGAATTGGCAGAAAAATAATCGCCAATGAGCGATATTAGAGGTAAACACCAGTGTTTAATGACAAAGTGAAGGAATCAAAGTGTTTTTACTCCTATTGGTTCCGAAAATTCATGCATTAGTTCCTTGAATTCCCACCTGCAGCAGTGCTGATGGTGCTTAAGTGAAGTCATAGCCGTTAAGGATTCCACCGTGTGATCCAAACACAAGTGTGATCCGTTTCAGGAAAATGAGTCATAAGTCGCAAAATATGGATTTTGAGATACCTTTATATTTGAAAAGATGAGATCAAGAAGATACCAATGATAGTAAACTCTGGGACATTTAATATGTATTTCTATATTTTAAGTTTGTTATTTTTATTTTTGAAAAAAGTTTGCAATGTTTCTGGGTGGGTAATTACCAGTGAAGTAACTAAATATCATCAATTCAAAACGCAAGGATATATTTGATACTATGTCCTGAAATTTAGCACATAGGTTCATGTGACAAAGTTTGCTAGACCCTCAAGAAATCAGAACATTTCAATAAAGGAGTCTTTCAAAAAAGTCACTTTGAAAAATATCAATTTTGCGACTTGTGACTCATTTTCTTAAATGCATCACAAATTAGCACATTTTAGACGCCCTGAACAACAAGACAAAATCCTCCAAGATGTTGATATAATCATTGTTAGACGGGTTGGAAAAGAATGGAACAAAAGTAGAAAATCTTAAGCTTTTGAGTAACATTAACTCAGAGTGCAGCTTCAGTTAGAATATTAGCATTGACCATGAAGCTATGAGCTCAATTTTTAATATATATATATATATATATATAAATGCTTTTATTTCCTCAATAGACAATTACATTAGACAGGAAAATGAATAATAACCAAGATAACTCAATAGAACCTCTTTTACCTTGAAGCGGACTATGTTTCCGTATTCAGCTGCCCACTTCTCTGCACTAATGTGCATTCCTCGTTTGTCAATCTTATAACCAACACCTATGAATGGTAGACCTCTTGGTCCTGGTGGTAACCTTATCCTGGCTTTCACCAACCACCTGATAATGATAGCGGTGGCAAGACATATGAGGATTCCAATCATGATGGAGTCCATTTTCAAGATTTTGACCAATTAGTTGATATATCTTTAGCTTGGAACAGGGATTTCAACCATTCCCTGGATATCCGTCCTTAATGTAAGTAGGTGACGCTGCTACTGATCCGAAACGGTCGTTGGAAGACCTGTTTAGTCTCCCCCAACACAGTAGGAGCTGTCATTATGTAGGATACTGGGGGTATAGTATGTGAGGCGTTTTAAGAAAATTAGTCACAAGTTGCAAAATTGATATGTTTCAAAGTGACTTTATCGAAAGATTCGATTATTGAAATGTTCTGATTTCTTGAGGGTCTAGCACACCTTGTCATATAAACCAATGTGCCAAATTTCAGGACATAGTATTAAACATATCCTTGCGTTTTGAAGGCCTTCATATTCACATACGCTTCCCTTCAAAAGCGCCCACGTCGATCGCTTATAGCATAAAAAATAGACAATATAAAGAATCGCCGATCGCTTATAGCATAGAAAATATACAATATAAAGGACGGACATGTATGGCTTCTAAAATTGCCACCTTCGCTATCGGGGGTTAAAACTATTTTAAAATCATTTCTACCAATTCAGAATATTCATTTATTTCTTTTTTAAGTTGCTAGACACACAAAAATAACCAAATCGATCAAGGTCAAGGTCGCCATAAGCTTGCCGCGTTAGTTGGAAATCGGATGATAATGCGACGGCTGGCCGAATGGACTACAGCTATAACAGCCAAACAGAGGTGCGTATTTACTGTTGTCACGTTCAGCCAGCCGGCGCATTAAAGTAAGATTCCGCTGCTTGCTGAGCGCACGCCCATTCAGAGTTCAAGGTCGGTTTGGGGACTTTCGAATGAAATCCACCGTGTGCTATATAGACTACAGTACATAATGCAACGCCAAGTGAACCTTGTACAGAGTGGCTATGCCGAAAGTTCTCCACAATGCTTCTGGCTTCTTGCTCGAACGTCAACATGTGTGTGATCCTTCACGCTTATCGAAGGGGAAAATGGCTTTTTACATCAAACATTTTTACATACAAATGTCTTTATACGTTTGTCATTTGATTAATCTTCGTTGAGGACCAAGAATAGAACATGGAGATTCTACTACGGGAATATTGTCATATAAACCAATGTGCCAAATTTCAGGACATAGTATTAAACATATCCTTGCGTTTTGAAGGCCTTCATATTGATGATTTTT
The DNA here is from genome assembly GCA_942159475.1 of Sthenelais limicola. Classification (NCBI taxonomy): domain Eukaryota; kingdom Metazoa; phylum Annelida; class Polychaeta; order Phyllodocida; family Sigalionidae; genus Sthenelais; species Sthenelais limicola. The sequence continues at coordinate 114,026,065 of OW804098.1, forward strand.
AGTTACTTTACTGGTAAATACCCACCCAGAAATATTGCAAACTTTATTTTTCAAAAATAAAAATATCAAATTTAAAATATAGAAATACACATTAACTGTCCCAGTGTTTACTATCATTGTAATCCCCTTGATTTCATCTTTTCAAATATGATATCTCGAAATCCATTTTTTTCGACTTATGAGTCATTTTCTTGAAACACATCACATATACCCATCTTTAGAGGCGATTTCAACTATAACTTCCATAATCGTCAAACCTTTACTGGGGCGATATAGAGTGTATATAGAGGTATAGAGTGATTATTTATCGCCCCAATACAAACTTTATGGGGATTATTTACTTCCGGTCAACACTACATGACTAATTTTCATTAATTTGCGCCCGCCACCCTGACACTTACTGACACTATTGGGGATTTGCATAGACGCCATTTTGAATTTAGATTCGCATGGAATTATGGGACTAATTGTACCGTATAAAATCTATAGAAAACATGTTCAGCATGGACTATTTATCAATGCTCTAATGTCAATATAATAATGTGTTATACATGTTTCCATAACACTCCATCTTTTTAAGACTCCATCGTCTCCATCTTTCCCATCATGCATTTGGTTAACAATGATCATTTATAGAAGCTATGATATTGGTGAAAACATTCTTGCAATTTTCTATAAAAATGCTGCCAAATATGTGTACGTCAGATTTCATTGAAATCCATTCCATGATGCACTGAAATAGACATGCTCAATAATACATGCATTTGCCATATTGATGATCATTTCCTCGTTTGGTGCTATGAAAATTACCTATGACAAAAATATATAAATTTTAGTCTCTTTCACTATTCAGCTACATGAGAAAGGTCACGATTTTTGTAAGGTAATACGAGACTTAGCTAGACTAAGACTGAGGCTGCTCCCTACCCGTCCAACACACTATCTTGCTATGTTTATAATATGTTTAATGTCTGTATTACAATGTTATTTCATGTGTATTGGCTGATAAATACTCCTAATAAAATAAAAATAAAAAAATATAGTGTAGTGATATACAGTTAAGACATTAATTCTATCCAGTATCAGGTGATCTTTTTATTGATTAGACTGTTTTAAAAAGTGCAGACAGGCTGATAAGGGAATGATAACATCGTCTGAGTTATTATTTATAACCTCACTGTATTTATATTATCGACTTTCTTATCGCATTATATATCATGTATTCTAATTATATATTATTAAATGGAATATTATTTCACTAGAATTTTCCTCTATGAAATACATTACCTTTTATATGGTCTATTGATTTTAAGTATATATGGGTCAAACTTTCCGAAAATGTACAATAATGGTAGCTGACCACATTTTGTAAATTCTGCTGAATAAGGCTGCAATTTTTGTCAATACTAGGTGAATTCGAGTATATTCGCCATTGTATTGATTCTAGCAATCTGTTTGGTTAGGTTGAATTGTTTGTCGAAATAAAAAAAATTGTTTTTGTTTTTAAAAGATTTTATTCAATCTGTCAACAAATTCTCATCTTCTCTTGGGGTTGATAATACTGGTAATACATTGTACCCTCTCTGTCGTTTTTAAACTTGTGCATAAAGAGATAAAGGAAATAAAGGTAAATGAAATGAAAATATGTTTAGATAAAATAATGTTAGGTGTCTTCATTACTGTAGCCAATAAGTTAGTGCTATGTCAGCAGTTTCTCCTGCTCTCTGTTACCTCATCATTTGAGGTTACCGTCAAATTAATTAGCTAATTATCGCCTTCTCATTACCCGGCCATAAAGCACCAACACTTGTTTACCTGGTTAGTGTTAGCTCATTAGTTTTGTGTGGTGATTTGCTACTAGGGTTTCCATAACCAAAGTCCCCATCTACCCCATTGTGTATTCGGTTAGCCTAGATGGGTCTGATTTTCAGAAAATGTACGATTGGCAGCTGTACAAATTTAGTGAATTCTGCTAAATTAGGCTGCAATTTGGCCAATGCTAGATAAATTCGAATATATTCGGCATTGCATTGATTCTAGTAATCTGTTCGGTTAGGTTGAACTGTATTTTTAACTATATTGTCGTCTGAAATTTGGGTTATTTGAGAGGATTAGTGAAGGCAAATTGTACATTTTCTCGAAATCTGACCCATATAATCTACACAAGCTGTGATATTGGTGAAATCTTTCTTGCAGTTCTCGATAAAAATGTTACCCAATAGTATTATGGCAGATTTCACCAGAATTCATCTGTTTTCCTGAGTGCAAATTGTGTAAATTTAAATCCTAACAAAACATCAAGAGTTAGATTATCCACGTAACAATTATTCATTGGCTTCCAAATGCAAATAGTGTAAGATCAGCAAAAGGGACTTGAAACCCTTCTATAAGTATATAATTATAGGAGTGCAAACAGGAGCTAAGATATGACATTTAATTTTACCTGAGGCGGCCATGTTGGATTTTGACCTAGATATTGACCTTGAAACAGAAAGGTGAACTCAGAAATGAATTATAGATGTATCTCAAACAGGAGCTGACCTTCATATTTACTCCTTCCAGAAGCAGCCATTTTGGATTTTGACCTTGAAATTGACCTTGAAACAAAAATATAATGTTGGAAATAGATTCCCCATGCCTTAACACATGGTCAGAGTGGTATTACACATGGATTTAGTGCTAAAGGGAGCTGAGATATGAAATTGTTGTGTCCCAGTGGCAGCCATTTTGTTTTTTGCGCATAACGGCCACCAGGGGGCCACCAGATTCTGTTTGCACAGAGTTTTGAAAACATAATACCTACTAAAGCGAACTAAATACGAACTAAAGCGCTAAAATCCCAAAAAATGAGAACATTTCAACAAAGCGATCTTGTGAATAAATGACTTTGGAAAATAACAATTTTGCAACTTGTGACTCATTTTCCTGAAACACATACATCACATGCTCTCTTATTAATCAGTATGGACATCACCGTCTTTTCAGTAAGGTAAAAAGAAATAGGTGTGTTTACGATTTACCCCCCTGCAAATATATCGGTGAAAACATTCTTGCAATTTTTTATAGAAATCTTTCCAAATATTTGTAAGTGAGATTTCAACAGAATCCATCCCAGAATGCACTATAACAGACATGCGCAGTGACATGCAAGGTACAGGTAAAATGCAAGGTACATGACAGGTAAAATGCAATTCCCCTATTACACAGGTGTCAGGTAAGCTATTTATTATAGTGTGGTAGAGGTTCCACAGTGTCATTTGCAGTTTCCCTCTCAACCAAACCAGAGGCAGAAGGTAAGAACAGTTTGCCTTTTTAATCATGGCTTTTCTATTTTCAAATCAGACGTCCTTACTGTGTGTCTTAGGGCCTTAAAATCATTCGCTTGATTGGGATGTGTGACAGGAAAATGAGTCATGAGTCGCAAAATTTAAACATATCAAAGTGTTTTATTCACAAGATCTCTTTATAGATAAGTTCTCATTTTTGTGGTATCAAGGACTCATAATGGTCAATATGGTTTTCAGGAAGGGAAATCAACCAACGATGCTGTATACAATGTTTAGGAACATGTCTTTAACAGTCTGGAGAAGAAAAAACTAATAGCAGCGATTTATTTCGACCTACAACAGGCTTTTAATCCAGTCCCTCATGCCCTACTTTTTTGATAAAATGAACAAAATTGGACTGAAAAAGTTCTGATGATGGTTGTAGAGGATTTCTTGAATAATTGACATTATATGGGTCAGGTTTTCAGAAAATGTACATTTAGCACTGCATCATTGGATGACTCTTGTTGAAATCTGACATACGAATATTTGGGAACATTTTTATGAGAATTGCAAGAATGTTTTCACAAATATCACAGCTTTTATCAATGTTCTATGAAAACCAAATTCATGATGGGCAAGATGGGGACTTGTGTTATGGAAATGTGTATTAACACATTAGAGTATAGATAAATATCCCATGCTGAACATAGCATGATTTCTATAGATTATACACTGTACCATTAGTCCCATAATTCCATGCCAATCAGGATTCAAAATGGCGGCTATGCAACTGCCCTATTGTGTCTTTTGAGATGAACCATTTTGTCCCCATTATATTGAATTCCCTGTGGAAATTATGTACATATATGGGTCAGATTTTCAGAAAATGTACAATTCACCTTCACCAATCCTCTCAAATAACCCACATTTAAGACGAAAATGGGCTTCAAAATGCAGTTTAACATAACGGAACTGATACGATCAATGCGATGCCAAATATACTAGAATATACCCGATATTCTTCATTTTTCAGCCTAATTTAGGAGAATTTCCTAAATATGTAGAGCTGCCAATTGTACATTTTGTGAAAATCTGACCCATATACAGAGGTGTGTATTTCAGGGTCGTTTGTTGCTGAAGCATGATGATTACGCTACTCATGCTCACAATGGTCACCTTGTCGCCATCACTGACACACATACAGGTATACACTGCAAAGGCACCGTTTGTGTCTCCCTTATGTTTAGTACTGTATGAGAAAACCATGATGATACCATGAAGTTAATACTAATCAAACTGACTTTATATATATATAAAGAATTAATTAAACTGTTAACTTTATTATGATTATAATAATTATTCACTCATATTTATAAATCATATTAGATAAGGTTATATCATGTTACATAATCATACAAGGGTATTGTTTTAGAGAATTGATTAAACTGTTACCTGTATTACAATTATAATCTTTAGTTATTCATATTCATGCATCATAGCATGATCCCACCCACGTACTATAAGCTATACCCTGCCTGCAAATGCTACTGTCTGTTTAGAACAATGTCTCACCTGTCAGAACAATATATAACCTCTACCGATGTTACAACCTGTAAAACTATTGAATATCACCAGCTTATCATTGTAAAACACTCATCAATGTTTCATACCAGAAAACCATTGTATTGTATCATCTCATCAAAAACTCCATGTTAGTATTAGAAAAAATTAAAGTAACAAAAGAAAGCTCAAAAACAGGAATCGAATCAGGCACCCAATGGAAGACCTATTTAAACGCATGTTTATTTAGATAGTTGGACCACCTTATTGTATCAACATCAGCAATAAAGAATTCTTGAATTGAATTGAATTGAATATTGATTAAGTGCATGACTTCTTACGTAATCATGCAAATCTGGACCAACTATTGCTTATGGAATTTACAAATAATAAGTGAACTTTTTCCATCCAAGTTAACATTTTTTTCAGGATATAAAAAGTGTTGATGGAGCATTAGGAGCTGTCGCGGTGTACACAACCACTGTGTATGTAACTTCAATGACCACCAACGCCATTGCAGGTAAATGCACTTCTGTTGGAAAGATCTCATCTAAAATGTCTTACTCATTCCTATCAAGCTTTAATATAATGACAGCCCTCAATCACTATGATAGAACCTCACGATTAGATTATTAGGAATAGGATTACATGGGTCAGAGTCAAATCTTTTCCATGTCAATAGAATCTTGACGATCGGCGACAATAACCGCCTTGAGAAAGGCGGGCGCAGCTGGCATACTTAGAATCATATCCGGCGCCCCAGGCTTTTACAGTCAAGACCCAAGTATACAGAGAACTCATGGAGATCTTTCCTATTAAACATACCGATAGCCGAAATCCTTACCGCAGAATCAAAATTATATTATGTCCTCTCCAAATTTTGTCCGAAGAAATAATCCATCTAGGCTTTAAAACAGATTATCAATATTCCTATAGTAATCCTATGGGGATGTGTTGGGACTTGCCGACCGCCATTTGCACCACCACGTTGGAGCCCTAAGGGAACCATATCAAGGGCCCAAGGACAGAAGTCACATTGACGCTAATAAACGTAACCGGCAAATGGAATATATTCGAAATGGATAGCGGTAGTGTTGATACCGTATGTTTAGAAGCGCTGTTCACCGAGTGAACAGCGCTGAGCCCCGGGTGGGGGTGGGGTAGTTTGGGTGGAAAAGGGGATGGCTGGGTCGGGGGCTGGGTGGAGAGGAGTTTGTCGGCAACCAAAACAATAAGGGTAGTACACTGGCTATACTGCCGCCAAAAATTCATCCCGAAGGGCCATCTAGCGGTTTGATACTTCTGGATTCTGAAGCATTGGTGTCGTGGGTGTCGCCCCCTAGCTGCTGACGCTGGCAATACCCACAACCCCCCTCCCTTCCTTCTTCTTCACCTTCCTCTCAAATTCTCAAGTCACTCAAATCTTACCAAAAATGTATTCCTCCCAAATACCTCCCAAATAAATCACAAATAAATCACAAATAAGCTTTAAATGACTAATGGGTTATACAAGTTGAACACAATAACATTTATAATCCGATTTAGGAAAATAAGTCATAAGTCGCAAAATATGGATTTTGAGATATTATCATATTTGAAAAGAGGACATCAAGGTGATTCTAATGATAGTAAACACTAGGACACCTAATAAGTATTACTATATTTTAAGTTTGATATTTTTATTTTTGAAAAAAAAAACAACTTTGCAATTTTTCTGGATGGGTAATTACCAGTAAAGTAACTAAATATGGTCCATGTTAAGGTCTTCAGAATGCAGGGATATATTTGATACAATGTCCTGAAATTTGTTGTATAGATTCGTATGACTATAAGGACTAAACCCCCTAAAGATCAAAACATTTCAATAAAGAGATCCTGTGAAAAAATCACTTTGAAAAATATCAATTTTGAGACTTGTGACTCATTTTCCTGGAACCCATCACATTTTTGTTTAAACTGCAGATGAAGCAGGAGGCAACAGATCATCGGAGGTGATGCAAACACCACCCAGCCTTACCGATCCTCAGTATTCATGCTTGGGGGTCACGATCAAGTCAGCCCAAGTTGTCAAAGAGTTCCCGGTCCTTGAAGTAGCCTTGATGTGCCTGATGTCAACACCACAGACAGCGAATGGAGTGGGTGACCTCACATCTTACATAGCCTGTCTGCAGCAGTCAGGGGTGCAGCATGATCATCCTCACCTCAAAGGGGTTAGTCTATTTATTTTTTTTTATTTCATTTAACGCCAGTACATTAATTATGAGAAATATAATGTGAGAGAAAAAACGCAATAATCCCTACCCGGGTGTCTTCGTGTGTTGCCTAAAGGGTGGTCTCCACTCGCTGTGGTAAGCTCTACGGTAAACTCTGCGGTAAGCCTTGCAATGGTGCTGTGATGGTGAGAAGTGGCGAGGTCCTGCCTACATCGCCAGTGATCCATATAGGGAGGATCTTGTCATTCCTCGCCACCTACAGAACCAGCACAAACCATCGCAAGGCTTACCGCAGAGCTTACCTTCGCCAGTGGAGACCAACCTTAAAGGTACGTTATGGGTATTAAAATATAATTATGAAGAAAGATATGTACTAAACAGAAACGGCCCACATACATACATACATAATTGTATTTTCTATGCGTGAAAAAAATACCTTATATCAATTATTTGTTTTGCTTTTCTTGACATAATCTAGAGCTTCTTGTTGTTGTTAAACGATTTATTGCCAAATTAGAGGTCATGAACTCCCACAATAGCGGAGTTGCAAACCTGCCATTGGCCCCTATTTGTTGGACTGTGGGTTTTTTAATGTATGACGCATTATCCTCTAACATACCATAAATTGTTCTGTGCTTTGTTCTAGAGAATTGAAATCCTACCCATAGCGAGCTGTATGCAAGAGGACAAGAGGCCATTGACTAATCGCAGCCTGACAGAAGCTGATGTCCTTAGTGGTATGCGTGAGGTACTCTGTGTCAAGTTAAAGAATGAAATAGAACAAAATAAAAACTACCTTCTCTGCCCTATTGATTACAATACATGGACTGATGGCCTTCTAGAGGATATGAGGAAGCTGATGGATTACATAAGGTAAGATGCGCCAATAGGGAGGTTAAGCAAGTCTAACCTTTAAGGGTGGTCTCCATTGGCTGTGGTAAGCTCTGCAGTAAGCCTTGCGATGGTTTGTGCTGGTTCTGTAGGTGGAGAGGAATGATGAGGTCTTGCCTACGTGGATCACTGGCCATGTAGGCAGGACCTCGCCACTTCTCACTATCACAGAACCATCGCAAGGCTTACAGCAGAGCTTACCGCAGCCAGTGGAGCACACCCTATACGTATACGTAACCGTATCTCTGATATATACACATACATTAAAAGGAATAAAGAGGTTCAGCAAAACATGGCGGGAAAAACTTAAAACAACATATCAAGCAACATTTTTCATGTCACAATATATTTTTTATACAAAAAACATTGACCTAATTCACAAAAAGAATACGGATACGTTTACGGATTTTGAGATATCACCATATTTGAAAAGCGGAGATCAAGCCGAATTTAATGATAGTAAACACTAGGACATCTAATCTGTATTTCTATATTTTCAGTTTGATATTTTTATTTTTGAAACAAAAAGTTTACAATGTTTCTTGATGGGTAATTACCAGTAAAGGTACTAAATATACTCCATACGAAGGCCTTCAAAATGCAAATATATATATATTTAATACAATGTGCCGAAATTTGTTACACAGATTCATATGATTATAATTTGTAATCTTAAAAGATTCAGAAGATTTCAATTAAGAAATCTTGTGAAAAATTACTTTGATAATATCAATTTGGCGACTTGTGACTCATTTTCTCTGAGTCTTGCAAATAAAGAATTCATTATTATTATTTTTCATCAAATAGAGACACGTGTAATTTTACAGAAGTTCATGTACATGGACCAGAGGAAGTATCAACCATTGAGCTCCTCTCCTCCGCTTTCAAGTGTGGATTTGATGAAGGTAGCAAAGACATTGCGGAGTTAGCTGGAAATGCCGTCTTTCCTCCTCTAATTGGGGCAGTAACAGGTTAGCTAATCTGACTTCATCATATGGGTCAGATCCTCAGGAAATGTACAATTGACCTTTACCAATCATCTCAAATAACCCAAATTCACGACGAAAATCAGGTTCAAAATACAGGTCAACATAACCAGACAGTTTTACTGAATGAATACAATACAGAATACACTCAGATATACTCAGATTTTCAGTCTAATTTAGCGGAATTTGTGAGATGTGTAGAAATGTAGATTGTGCATTATCTGAAAATCTGAGCCATATAATCAATCTCCTATAGAAAACTTGAATGGCCGCCATTTTGAATCGTAATTCGCATGGAATTATGGGAGTTGCATGCCAGTGTAGAATCTCTATAAATCATGTTCAATGTGACTGTCTATGTGTCATACAAGTTTCCATAACACAAGCCTCCATCATTTCCATCATGCATTTGGTTTCATAGATTATATCATACAGGCAATGATATTGGTGAATCTATCATGGCAATCTTCAATAGAAATGTTGCTGAATATTTGTATGTCAGATTTGAACTGAGTAAAATGTGCCCAGAGATAGAACCAATCTGCCAGTACTAAGAAACATTGGCACAATTGAAACATTTATATCTACCCAGGAACTATGGCTAAACACTTTATAACTATACCCCCCCCTATCGTAAATTCCTCTATCTACCCTCTATACTGTATGAAAAAATGGAAAAAGAAACATTTCACTCCATTTCTCACCTATTTACATATGATGTGCAAACATTCTATAATTATTAGCACTTATTGAAGTTGAAGCACGGGGTAAAAATAAAGAATGGGATCTTGGGCGTATGAATACAGCACAAACCTGCAGAGTGAGTGCTATACACAAGAAAAGAACAGCCATGCATGGGTGCCTCGCTAGTGAACACATTAATAATAATCATAATTATTAGAGTGGCAAAGCAGTTCTCCACTATTAAATTTGGATTCTCATGTTAAACTCCGTTTGTAGACCCGAAAATGTATTGAAAATCTTCTGTCTTTTTCTATCATTTATATATGCGCATTCCATATGAGGCAGGTGCAATAAGTGGGTTGCTATAAAAATATTCATATATTATGCGTAATATATGAACTACTTTGTCACCAAGTCAGCTACTTTTCTCCGGTTTACACATGATTTGTGATTAGACATCAAGTTTTATGCCCATGTAATAAATATAGAATGGAACTCGCGTCCAATAATCGAAAATTTATTAGACTTGATTCATCCACATAAGCACAATGCCATAGACAACGTGCTTATGTGGACAAATACCATCCAATAGATTAAATGTAAAATCTCAAAATAAAAATGATAATAGCCGTTTTCTTCCTTTACAGGCTGTGGTGTGACCGGGAATGTGTTATCTCTAGCTATCTTGCTAAAACCGTCATATTACAAGAAAAGGCCTGGAAATGTTTCACTAGCATGGCTAACCCTGGCAGATACGATGCATCTCCTTGCAAAGACTCTTTACCTTGTAAACGGTCCTTTCATATATGATCAGTCTGTGGCAGACACCACAACAACCGAATTGAACTCGCCTCCACTGCCGTAAGTAAGACAGTAATGTGATGTGTTTCAGGAAAATGTGTCATAAGTCGCAAAATTGATATTTTTCAAAGTGTTTTTTTTTCACAAGATCACATCATTGGAATGATCTGAATTTTGAGGAGTTTATCACTTATTGCTATGTCAATTGATGTCTCAAATTTCGGGACAATCTATGTAATATATCTTTTCGTTTTAAAGGTCCTCATATGGACCACATTTAGTTATTTTACTGTTTATTGACCCCTAGAAATATTGGAAACTTTTTTTCCAAAAACGAAAATATCAAAGTTAAAATCTAGAAATACTTATTAGATTATTAGACTGTTTACTATCATTGGAATCGGCTTGATCTCATCTTTTCAAATATGATGGTATCTCAAAATCTATTTTTTGCGACTTATGACTCATTTTCCTGGAACACAACACAGTTCTGCTACACACCATGTTTTGCAGTTTAGAATAATTTATAATGGGACATTATAAGTTGAACAAATATGGGTCAGAGTTTCAGGAAATGTACAATTGGCAACTGTACGCGTTAAGTGAATTCTGCAAAATTAGGCTGATACCTCTCAGATAGAAAACAAATTGTACAGCTAAACGGTATAAAATCATATACCATATACAGCAATATGCAGATGATACGGTTCTATTCTATAACAATAAAGATATTAATATTCTGCATAATAATCTACAACAGGACCTGAATAATGTGTTCACTTGGTGCATCATCATATTTGAAAAGAGGAGACCAAGAGGATACCAATGATAGTAAACTCTGGGACATTTAATATGTATTTCTATATTTTAAGTTTGATATTTTTATTTTTGAAAAAAAATTGCAATGTTTCTGGGTGGGTAATTACCAGTGAAGTAACTAAACATCATCAATTCAAAACGCAAGGATATATTTGATACTATGTCCTGAAATTTAGCACATGGGTTCATGTGACTAAGTTTGCTAGACCCTCAAGAAATCAGAACATTTCAATAAAGGAGTCTTTCAAAAGAGTTACTTTGAAAATTATCAATTTTGCGACTTGTGACTCATTTTCTTAAAACGCATCACATATGTCAAAATGTAAGACCATGTCATCTGCATTGAGCAACCCAGCGATGGAAAAGCACAAGACTCTCACAAAATTTGGAACTGGGCCACTCTGCTCTTGAGCAATTACATGAATATAAATACCTCAGTTTCACACTAGATGACCTGTTGAATTTCAAAATTCATACAAAAAACACCCTAAACCTAGTCTCAGCAAAAATAAATAACTTTGAAAAATATCCATTTTGCGACTTGTGACTCATTTTCCTGAAACATATCACATATGTTTTTGAGTGTATATTATCCGCTTTTTCTATTCCACTTTATTTCAGGGTAGCTACATTGCGTTGACTCTAATTGTAAAGTTAAATAGATAAATAGTTAAATAGATCATTAGTTAACTTAATACTTGTTCTATGCCACTTCATCTCAGGGTAGCTACATTAAGTTGACACTAATTCTAAAGTTAAATAGATAAATAGTTAAATAGATCATTAGTTAAATTAATACTTGTTCTATTCCACTTCATTTCAGGATTGAAACTGTCATCAAGTTCTATGTGGTGGTGTTCTCACAGATGTGGTTCACTTCCAATGTGTGCTGGCTAAAGGCTGTCATCTCAGTGCAGCGTCTATACCTCATAAGGAAACCACTACATGCTAAATCTATCATTACCTTCAGTTTGGGCCATAAGGTAAAGTCTTTTTTTTTTTAAAGTTTTTTTTTAACATAGACTGCCATCGAGGCTCATGACATTAATGTTGCGTCCCTTGTATATTTAATTTGTTTTTTGTTTTTCTGATTTTCTCTAGCACACCATCAACATTTGGATTTTTTCTGATTTTCATTAACTCGCCACTGACACATGAGTGGCTCTTTAACACAAATTATAAGATAAGATAAGATAAGAAAATCTTTTATTTGTCCTAGTAGTGGTAAGATACAGTTGAAAATGACAAATGGGTTGACATGTCTATATGAAACTAGGTAGTTCCATTTCTTCCGACTGTTACCTTTAATTTGGAAAATAAAATAATAAATCGCTTAAGGCTGGAATGAAAATTAAAATAAAATAAAACAAAATAAATACCTGGTAGGATAAAGCTAGTTATAAGGATTAAGTCTGTTATCGATAATATACCATATCGGATGTAGTTGTCTAAGGCTATGATATTACCATATAGAGTAGAATAATCGATAATATACTTTTATCGCATCTTTGTTTTGACAGTGCTTGTGGTAATAGTTGAGTATTTACAGGGGTTTTTAACAGAGCTATTTTTTGAATGTTTTACATTAAAGCTCGTTAAATCACAGTAGGTAAGTACTACTAGAGTTTGTGAATGCAAAATACAGAGCATCCTTACATAATCCTGGATTTGTATGCACGGTACAGTGCACCATTACATGGACGTAAGAAAGATAAAACCAATAAAATGTTTACATATGAATGAATAACAAATGAGTAATAAATGCACGATACAGTGCTTTAGACGGAGAATGAAACAAGGGTTCATCTGATCCGACTGGTTTGACAGGGTAACATAACAGTAGTAATTGATGTTATTGCTTATCACCTGGCCCGATCTAAGGCAATGTTGTCCAAGTGGATTATTTTGTGTTTTCTAATTATTTTGAAATTATCATATGCGCATGCTATATGGGAGGTGCTATAAGTGGGGTGCTATACAAATATTCATATAGGACGCATCCTATAAAAATGTAGTTGTCTAAAAATAGCTCTGTTGATATGCTTCGCGGAGCTTTGGCTCTCCGCGAAGCATGTAAACAAATGCCCGCGATCGGTATTCCACCCGTGATTCTGGTACTATGATTATAGAAATACAGAGATGGCTGCGATATGAACGTTTTAAGTCAACAATATAAGTAGGCCCAAAAACTGCATGATCGCCCAGTGGGCACCGAACATTGTAGGCCTACTAACAGGGCTGTCAGCGGGGCAGCGGGGCTCTCTGAGACTTCTTTAGTATTTTTTTTAGTGATATCTGATGACATATGATCAAATTTTACGCACATATAATAAATATAGAATGGAACTCGCCAGCAATAATCGAAAATTTATTGGACTTGATTCGTCCACATAAGCACAATGCTGTCCAATAAATTTTCGATTATTGCCGGCTCTTCCCATTCTCTCTATGTATTTAAGAAAATGTATAACAATAATTTTTCCCAAGACCTTGAGCTGTGTATTATTCTCGGTTACCGTCAATTACAACTGTTGGGACCTCCTCCATAGGAAGGATATACATACCAGACAATTTTATTAATCGTCGTCCCCTTCCATTTCACTAAGAAGTTTTCCCCACAAGTTTTCTTTGGTTTGTTGCTTCCCTAGAACAACATTGTTATATTTCATCACTCTTACATTCATTTTCATTTCAATCACGAAAGTACTGAAAATTATTTTGTTAACATTAAAGATCCTCTTGAGTAACATACTAAATCCAAATGCACAACCAATTATAAAACCTATTGATATTACTGATGAAAACTAATTAATCAATTGATATCATTAATTAAAAGTGTAATTACCTGCCACGCCCTATTAACAAGTGATTCTAATGGTGTACAACTTTAACAGGGGATTTGCACAGCCGCGATTTTGAATCTTGATTAGCATTGAATTATGGTACAGTATAAAATCTATAGAAAACATTCCATGTTCAGCATGGATTATTTATCAATGCTGTCAATATGTCAATATCCATGTGTTATACATGTTTCCAAAACACAAGCCTCCATCTTTCCCATCATGCATTTGGTTTTCATAGGTTATTCATACCAACCTTGATATTGGTTAAAGCATTCTTGTATTTTTAAATAAAAATCTTGCCAAACAATTTTTGTATCAGATTTCAACAGAATCTATCCCATGAAGCACTATAATAGACATGCGCATTACCTATTGTCTTATTCAAAATACAGTTCAACCTAACCAAACACATTGCTAGAACCAATACAATGCAGAATATACTCAAATTTACCTAGTATTGACCAAATTGCACCTTTATTTACGAGAATGTCCTAAATGTGTACAGCTGCCAATTGTCCTTTTTCTGAAAATCTTACCCGTATACAGCTTCCAATTGTACATTTTCTGAAAATCATGTACATAATTTTCTCTTTTTTTCCAGATTGGGTTGGGGGTCCTAGGGCTGACATTCCTGCTAACACTGCTGATAAACAGCCCACTGGTTTCAGTCGGAGTGGACATCCTCACCGCACACTCTGCACCACTTTCTCTGGCCGATGGTATACTGTCTATTGTGGGCGGGGTGCATTTAATCATCAATATAATCCTCCCTATGCTTGTCATTACCATTGTCAATAGCGTTATAATAAGTGAAATGCGGAAAGCCTTGCGGGTTCGTAAGCAGGCGACTGATTCAACGTTGAAGGCCGAGCATACGTCATTCCTCGTCATGCTATGGTTGTCTTGGCTGTTTGTTTTGTTTTACCTACCATCCAGCATCGAGTATGTTGTGCCCTCCTTGTTTTACCTATCTATAAAGGTTGTTATAGTGGTACACTTGGCTTTTACATGTTTAGAATTGGTCAATAGCTCTAGTAACATTGTAGTCTATCTGATATCAGGGTCAGACTTCAGGAGCGAGATATCAAGTATGTTTTCCTCAGTTTACCATAAGTTGTCACTTTCTAAAGTAAATCACCCTGCAGTTGTTGCTGTTCAGGATTCAGGAGCAAAGAAATTGAATCAGCAGAAGGTGGAGCAAGGAAGGTCTGTTTCCTCGGGGAAAAGTCAGGGGACCTTGAGCTCGGTGATTGTCAGTGGGTCTGCACAGGCACTGAGTGCAACGCCAGCAGTGGTGACCTTGAACAAAAGTAAAGGTCAACTGGATATTCTTCCAGTTTTATTGGATTGAAAAATCTTTTATTTGTCTATGGGTATACATAAGTAGGTCAGATTGTCAGAAAATGTACAATTCACCTTCAATCTTCTTGAATAACCCAAATTTCAGACAAAAATAAAGTTCAAAATACAGTTCAACCTAACCAAACAGACTGCTGGAATCAATGCAATGCTGAATATACTCGAATTTACCAAGTATTGATTAAATTGCAGCTTCATTTAGCAGAATTTACTAAATATGTACAACTGCTAATTGTACATTTTCTGAAAATCTCACCCAAGTATGAGCTCAACAAATGGGTCAACTGGCATATGAAATTTAGATTCCGTTTCTTCCTGCCGTTACCCTAATAAAATGAGCGTAAGCTTATTAAGCTGCTAAGAAGGGACTAAGAAGGCACTATACACTACACATACAGTGTTTATTGCCTTTTGATATAAAATAAATAAAGATAAGAAAAAGAATAATCGAAAAAAGTTAGACAAAACATTGCTTGCTATGACTTGGTAATTCACATCGTTGTACCAGACAATACAGTACAGTATTACATGTGTGACGATTTAACTCTCAATATAATAATATAAAGAACATTGTGCACTTGGTGTGATACACTTCTCACTGTTGTGTGCTAGTTCATTGGTACAGAAATATTAAAAAAAGAAAAAAAAAGTAAGTAAATAATAAATTTAAACAGGATCAAGCAGGATATACTCCAGTTGTCTGATGTCTCCACTATCTATATATAGGTGTCAAACTGTACCCACTTGGCACACAATTGTTGCTCTGTGCCCAACAAACTGGACAAGATTATTGCAGACTATTACACCTGGCTCCCCATTTTAAAAAAAGGTGTGTGTTGGTTGCATAATGGTTCTGGGTTGGTTTTGTGAGTGAGTGAGTGAGATTGGTTGCTTTACTTCCAACTTATCAACACATTTAAGATGGTTATATCAAGAGCGGGGGAGCTGAGAGGGAGGCAGTTTATGAACCAGGTATATGTTTAATTAGGTACTGTCGGTAGTTCCAACATCGCGGCTGGCAGCCGACTTTCCTGTTACCACATTGCAGATTGGCACTCTGTACGGGATCTGTTGAGTGCAACTTGACCATGAAAATGTATCCCACTTTGAAGATTCAACTCAACAGAGCCCGCACAGAGTACACACAGAGTTGTAAGGGTCTCAGCTTTGGTGGTTAGGGGATTTCCCCATAGCTATTTGGGTGCTGATGTCAACCGGTCTACGGGCCGGGTTGAGTGTCACAGTGTGAGAGAGAGGCTGTATTAGCGCTGGCTGACTGAATGTTTAACAGAAATCAATACTAAAACTAGCCTAAACCTTACCTTAGATTGGTTGTCCTAAGTCTCTAAATTGGTTGTCCTAAGTCCGTAAATTGGTTGTCCTAAGTCTGTAAAGGTAATGTTGTTGGTTTAAAAGTGCAATGTGGCAACTGGTGCAGTGTGGTAACTACCAGCGGGAACCAAGGAAACGTATGCTCTACTGCAGTTTATGATCATACCCAGGAAATAGAGATAGAGAAGAAGGGAGAGACACAGAAAAAGAGACAGAAAGGCCCTTTATGGTCATACCCAGGAGCGGAGTTGGTTTTGTGTTGAAAGTTGTAAAATTAAAGTTGTAAACTATGCATAATAGGCGTGTTGTATTGGTTGTGTGTTGGTTTCGTAATGCATTTGTAATCATTGCGAAATAAAATAGTAGCCCATGTGAAGTTGCCCTGAAAGTAAAAAAAGATCCTCTAAACAGTCCTTGTAGATAACAGTGTATCTTTTAAATGATGAAATTCATTTTCATTTTTATCTAAAAGGCCCAAAACAATTGTAATACTCCTTGGCCTCAACAGTGGATTTTTGAGATAATCATCATACTTGAAAAGATGGGATCAAGCAGAGTCCACTGATGGTAAACATTGGGACATCTAACTGGTCTGAAACCAGAATGGTATTATCATAGCACTTTTATTCTTATGCGGAGAACTTCACTTATTGTCAGCAGAGGATATGTTTTCCTTCTATTATGAACGCCAGATAGCTCAGAAAACTGTAAAGAAGATATAACTGTAAGAAGGCGTATTATAGTATAGTATATGTGTAAAATGATGATAGCGTTAGAATGTTTTACTATTATGTATCAACTTACGGTAAATTACGGTAAAATTGTATGTCCTTCATTCCAAAATATTTAATGCATGAAATTTATCACTCATATGAAATTGTTGTCAAAATAAAATCTGTTTTTTAAAACAATAGTATTTTGAAATGTTATACTTCAGAAATAAAGATTGACATTTGATTTTTTTCTTTAGAGACATACATTCCAAAGAGCTGAGATAAGTGAAAGATGATAGAGTACTTAGATGACACTTTAACAAATGTGAGTCGTTTTAGGAAATTGAGTCACAAGTCACAGAATATGTATTTTGAGATATCACCATATTTGAAAAGAGGAGATCAAGTCGATTCTAATGATAGTGAAGACTAGGACACCTAACACATATGTTTCTCTATTCTAAATTTGATAATTCTGTAGTATGGTGGTTAAGTTGTTTGCCTGCCAACCTGAAGTTTGTGAGTTCGAATCTATGCTTTGGAAAGAACTAATCTCCGAGTCAAAGGCAAAGGGAGGAAAATATTTTATGTTTTCATACATCAAGGTATTTGTACATAAATAAGGAATATATAAATATGTAGCGAACTACCCCCAATCCGCGGTCTGGCTCTCGACAAGGAATAACACAAGGTCTGATTGCTAAACAATATTCTGTTTATTCCACTCCGCAAGCAAGGTCTGGCACAGCTTTGGCTATTGGCATAGGTCACCAAAGCTGCACCCAATGGGACAAGGTGTCCGCCGGACATTAGCCGTGTAGACAATTCTGACATTTCTGACAATGTAGCATATAAACATACAAAGCGTAAAGGAGTTTATAGGAGTAAACAGCTTAGGCATGAACATAATGTAACATGCAGATAGACATAAGGTCTCTATAGTATGAAGAATGGTAAATGGTGATATACACCAGCTGCTAAGCTATATAAGATACAATGTAGAGCAGCGCTTCTAGTGGTAATGTAAGGGGAGAAATGGCAATGCCAATATAATCCACCAGGGAAAGTAGCATACCCACTACAATTACATACAATTTGGAGGCTTCATGGAGTCGTCATAACCACTTCACAGGATCATTACACTTATTCCCTGGTGGTGTAAACCCTTCCAAATTTGACCAACTACCCCAGTGATACGGCTAATACCAGGCGGTGCTACCCTCAATCTAGGAAGAGCAAATAGGGGATTTGCATGTCTCACTGCGCATGTCTACTGCAGTGCATGCTGGGATGGATTCTGATGAAATCGGACATATAAATATTTAGCAACATTTTTATCGAAAATTGCAAGAATGTTTTCACCAATATCTTAGCTTTTATAAATGATCTATGAAAACCGAATGCATGATGGGAAATATGGTGGCCTGTGTTATGGAAATATGTATAACACATGGATATTGACATTAGAACATTGATAAATATTCCATGCTCAACATGCCATGTTTTCTATGAATTTTATACAGCACCATTGGTCCCATAATTCCATACGAATCAAGATTCAAAATGGCGGCTATGCAATTCCCCTATTGAATAGTGTGTGCTGCCAGCAAACTGACTGCTTATCAAGGCACCAGGTGGAGGCACCCCCGCATTTATATGCACAATGCTGGGAGACATTATTATACATAATAAGGCATGTACAGTGGACATGCCTTATTGTGATATACTCATGGGATTTGCTAGTGGATCAGTGGGGCCCACACCACCATTTCTCCTCATTCCCTCTTCCACCATCTTTCTTTTTCAACCTGTTAGTAATGCGTTTCCCCCAATACCATTGAGGCTTGAAATAAAACCCTATTAAAATGTTATTAATGATTATGGGTGGGCAGTTCAGAGGCAATGTGGGATAGATACAGAGTGCTGAAGAATTAGAAAGGGTGAGTCAGGGAGAGACAGAGGGTAAGAAGAGGTCTGGACTGTGGGAAGGAAAGGACGCTGAGGGGGAGGGGGAGGAGGTGGGGGGAGAGGAGGTGGATGACCGCTTACATCAACCAAAATAAAAAACAATATTTACTGCTCAAAACAGCAAGATTACGGCTTTCCACTGGTTCATTTTGCTTCGAAATCATTTATAAATTGCTGTTAAGGACAAAAACAGCCCAACAAAAGGGAACTAAAGGCATTAGATCATTCGCTTATGGTCCTTTGACTTGTCTAAGGCTCCCGGAACCAAGCCTTCTAATTCTAATAAATTTTCTGAGGACTTGACCCTAATGGTGTCTTGGGATGTTATTAGAGTTCCTGCACCCAATCTAAACCACTCCAGTCATTATCCAGCAGTTACATAAAAAGCTTCAACTATTCTTTTTCATTTTTATACAGCCAATCTTCCGTAACTGACAGTTGAACATAGACAGGCATGTACAGTGTACAAAGAATGTTATGATCAATGGATGTCATGCACATATATGAGGATCAAAGGGGTACAAGTTGTCATACTCATAATTTGATGATCAAATGCTTTTATATGATTACATAAGGTGATGTAACATAACATAAGGTATTACGACCATTACAGTTACAGAATGGGGATGTTTATATCACTGCATCAGTTATCCACTCCATTCTGTCTATTTGTTTTAAACCTTTTCTATGAGTTTATCCCCAGATGTTAGCATGTATTATGCTGCTAAATAAACTGCCAAAATGTGATATAATTGAAAGAAAACTTGCCTCGAATACAACAAAGTATAGCCTCCCATGTTTGTAAACGGAACAAATGAACCATCTCGCATGAACTGCCGCAGCTGACTGAGCCTCCCGCCAAAGCATGTAGGTGCTGTGACCTACATAGCCTACCTGTAGTAGCAACCTACATAGCCTACCATTCCGCCCCCATGTCGCCTAATCCCCAGAAGTAGTCAGATATTATTTCAGACATTATTTTAAAATATGGTACAGCTGCATGTACTAAAAACTATATATTTCGAGAGAATGGGACAGAGGGAATAGGGGAGAGATGCCACTCTTGGAAAGTGTTTTCGATAATGTATTTTGAACATTAGATTATTGATTTATTTGGTTCTTCAATTCTATGAATTCTATAAAACTTTTAGTTTAGCATGGACCTTTGACTATCTGAAGTGTTTTCTTCATTTTATATTTTTTTCTAAATGTTGTATTTCTACCTCTAGTTTCCAATGGAAATTCGGGTTTACATGTTTTTTAATATGTTCTTCCATGGCTTAAATGTTCTTGTTGTTATCATGTAGGTTTGAAAATCAGAGAGACCTCTGATAAAAATGTGATTGTCCCGCAAAAACTGGTTGTGTAAAATGTTTTTTTATTGCTGTAATGCATCATTCAACCACGTCACCCTACAATCATCGGAATGGGAACTCTTCAAGCTTCATTTGATATGAAATATGTCTATGTATGATGTTTATCAAAGACGTGAGCGCTTAAAGAAAAACTTGTTTGTTTGCGGCCACTCACAGGTAAAATATAGTGCCTATTGGTACATGGAGAAACATGTGTGAGCGCAAATTGCTAGGGTGCGAGCATTCGCTCCACATTTTCATAATTATATTTCTTTTGGTTTGGGACCACTGATAGTGGGCTTTGTCTCAATCCTCCAGGAAAAGTATTGCAATATTATCAATCTAAACATGAGCGAAATAAAGGAAACACTATGAAGGGAGTAGGCTATATTTCGTACCCATAGGCTACACATTCATTTTAGGTAGAGGGCCTAAAATATTTCAGATTTTTATCAGATGTGGGATGATTTCCCTCCCGATATTTATAGTAGCTGAGATCTCATTTTCATTAAATAAAGTTCATTTTGACAGCATCATGTCACATCAATTTTTATGTCACAATTATATAATATTGGCATCACCATGTCATCAAATTCATCGGCACTGAATAGCGACGACAACAAAGGAAAAATTCACTTGTAGTAGAATGCATAGCTGTGGGCTATTGGTCATTAAAGTATAGGCTAAATCACGCACACCCTTATGGTTTGCACATCAGCATTACGTAATATAAAGGTGTGAAAAGCAGCGCGGCCAGTCGCCCAGTTTAAGGGCGTGTGACGCTCAAGTCTTATAGGCTTAGCTTTCAGGGATGAGCTTATGGTGAGCGCACCTGCATGGCCAGCCAGGTGTGCTCAATACATGAAGGAGAAGCAGGCATTGAATCCTTGGCTGGCCTTAGGCCATTCAACCTCTCTAATTACAGCCTAATTTAGCGGATGGGCCATTCTTGGCCGTCTGTATGGGCACCCATGGGGACACCTGTATTTGGTGCCCTTAACTTTAAGAGAGGATAGCAGAAAGAGTTATGAAGATTAGTATTCCCAAATCATACAATTTATCACTGTAAACAGAGAGTACATATTAGCAAAAGATAAATGGTTTTTGACTAATTCTAAATTTTGAGTTTTTTTGGGCTATGTTACAGATTTTATGGAATTGACCATATATGTTTATATGCGTTTCTCTATAGTCCCCTATAGTAACTAACTTGTTAGCTTGTAAAACCTCTAAACAGGACATTGTGATTTCTAGTTTCAGATCAGGCAGCGTTTTTATATTTTGTCTCATTTTTGAGTCATTTCACTAATATCTTCACATCTGGGGCTTCATTTTCTTTTAAACTCACATATTTAGTTATTGATGTCATCCCCTTTCGATTGGTCAAATATTTAGACAGGCTAAGATCAAATTAAGTGAGAAAAGTGAGTTAAATGAGATTCTGGCATATATAGGTTCTACAGAATAGGCACATGGATGACAGTACTAAGCTTGTGTTTAGGTGAAAATGGTTTTTGCACAGGCCATGAATCATCAAGGCTTTGGGCTGATAGAAAATGAACAGACGAGTAGGTACAAGTTTGGGCTCAGGAAAAGAAGAGGTAGAGTCTGCCTCTGAGCCTCATCCCTTAAATATTCTCCTGGCTAACCATTTATTCAGAATCACATGTAACATTGTTTTTGATTGGATGCATAGTAATTAGCCAATAAGCAATAATTACAACAAGATGATAACAATGGCTGACCAATGATTAGGTCAGATACAAATAAACATTACCCACAGTACATTGTCCCCTAACCCCCTCGTCCTTGCTCTCTCACTGGAATTTCATTCGATTCAAGTATTCTTTGCCCAGCTGTTTATTCCATTCCTGTGACCCCTCCACTGTTTAGATTAGACCACCAAGGTTTACCAAGCTTTCGTGAAGGCTAATCAATCTTGATATCTGGTTGATTACTTATGGCGATTGATAAGAGATCTCCTGTGGGTTATCCTCAAATTGTCCCAGCTTGTGAAGAATTAAATAGGAATATGCAATTTAAGTGTAATTATATGAATGCAAATATGCTATGATTTTAGAAAAGAAACATCTCTATATGTACTTAAATTTACCTTCCAACACTTCTTGAAACGTTTAGAAGCATTACAGGGCACAAAGTAAAACACTCTCATGTTGAGCAGGCTTGAAATTGTTATTAACTAGCTGAATAAAAATATTCTACTAGTATATGTAATGCGTTTCAGGGAAATAAGTCATAAGTCGCAAAAAACAGATTTTGAGAAATCATTATATTTGAAAAGAGGAGATTAAGCTGATTCCAATGGTGGTAAACATTAAGGACATTAAATACATTTTTCTATCTTTTAAGTTTGATATTTTTATTTCTGAAAAAAAAATCAATATTTTGGGGTGAACTAGTTAAGTATGTAAATGTACTCCACAGGATGTCCTTAGAAATGCTAGATATATTTAATACACTATCCTGAATTTGATACTCCAGAAATGAAAAACATTCCAAAAAGGAGATCTTGTGAATAAATGACTTTTAAGGATATGAATTTTGCGACTTGTGACTCATTTTCCTGAAACACGTCACATATAAACAAACCTCCCATAACTAATAATCCCGTTTCAGTACTTTGATATTGAATGGTTTAGGAGCAACATCTGATCCGTCGTGATAGGTATGTGGGTCATGACTGGGTCTCTTGTCCTCAGATTCTGGCACTAACTGGAAATGTTGCAGCAGTCTGGTCAAGAGAAGAAACATCCTGTTCTTGGCCAATACTTCACCCACGCACGATCTACGTCCAGCTCCAAATGCAAGTAGTCTGTAAGAAATAATGTCTCCATGAGCTTATGACTATGAATAAGTGTTTTTTTTATTTTTTTAATTTAGGATGTTTATATAATTTGTAGGATGTTCATTGGAAGAGCTGGCACGCCAGATATGACCAACCATTGTTTCTAAATAAGTTCAGTCATGTTAAAAGTAGTCACATACAAAACTATAGTTATTTTGGGTGCCATAGGGGATTTGCATAGCCGCCATTTTGAATCTTGATTCGTATTGAGTTCAATTATCCCTCTGACGGTTAGCTAATGGTATAGTGTAAAATCTATAGAAAACATGCAATGTTCAGTATGGACTATTTATCAATGCTCTAATATTCATGTGTTATACATGTTTCCATAACATAAGTCCCTATATTTCCGATCATGCATTTGGTTTTCATAGATCATTTATACAAGCTCTGATATTGGTGAAAACTTTCTTGCAATTTACAATAAAAAGTTTGCCAAATATTTGTATGTTAGATTTCATCAGAATCCATCCCATGATGTACTGGAATAGACATGTGCAGTGGCACATGCAAATCCCCTATTTGTTACTTGACATGGATTCACTGGTTCTTATTTAATGTAGAATGGCTATGGTTTTCTGCAGACTGCTGTGTGTTGTGTTGTATATAAGGCCCAGAGTGGGCCGAGTAAGTTTGTCACTCCCTGTTGACCATTCCTTGGATGATGATGTGAACCTGTGTGAAGAATAAAGCCTTGCTGAAACCATATTCCGCTTTTCTGATGTCTGACTAGATTGAGTATATGTACTCTCTAGATTGAGTGCGGGCCGAGCTGTCTGAACCCAAGGTCACAAGCACCTTTGCCATTTAAGTTACTTATATCGCCAAGTCCCTCTTCTGCATTAGCTGCCACACTACCCCTGATAGCTGACCATTGGAATGGACTATATAATTGAACTTAGAACAACTTTGGGACGAACCGGCCCCTAGCAACCAATCATATTCCCTTCTTCCTCCTAGCGGTCAAATAACGAATGACATTAATTCCCACTCCAACATTACATTTGACAGCTAGTTGGTTCCACGTCCTATGCATGATGATGGGGATCAGTGAATAAGGAAGGATAGGTTGGGCATATTTTGGTAACCATGTGATCCATGCAATCATGTGATTATAGATTTGTCAATGGGGCAATCATATTGAATTTGAGAAATGCATACAATTATGATTAGACCCTATAGCCTGATTCAATTCCCTACCCAGCACCACACTGCCCATCCACACACTGTCATCTAAAACATGAACACCTTAAGAAAATCACAAAAACTCATTCATAAGCATCATGAGGCCCTTGTGTGTTAATAGGTGAAATGAATATTATGAATCGCCTGTTGGAGGGTTCAAATGGCCAGTTGGGAGGGAGGTTTCGAGGTTTAATGTTACCTTTTCTTGTGTGGATGATCAGCAGCGACTACCTTGCCATCCTCGATAAACCTCTCCGGTCTAAATTGCCAAGGTTCCTGCCAGTATTCTGGATCGTGGTGTAGCTTCCAGAGATTGAAATGCACCTAATTCATGGTGCAACATAGGGAGGAAATATATAGCAAAGGCACACATCTTCATTCATGGAAATACAGAAATAGGAAGAAGCCTCCTACATTTGTAGAGTATTAAATATCATTGTATTTCTCTGAAGGAAAATATTCTGTTCTTTATTCTACATGCATTGCTCTAAAAACAATGTATGTAGAGTGAGTTATGCACAAAGCATATTTCACTAGTGACTTATGTTTGGTTGTCATGCCAACCAATGTTTTTTAATAAGATTTATGGCTTGATTTTTGTTCTATATGCATGATTGAAAACATATATATTTTTGTTTCAGTCGCTTAGAATATTGCAACTCATGCAATATTCTAGCTCCTTCAACCTCCTTATTAGTTAAGCTGTATCTATTTAATTTTATAGGCTGTTTTTTTCAATTCTCAATATATATGATTATCATTACATTTCACATAATATGAGATATAATCATACATGAGTACTTACATTAGTGCCTTTAGGGATATCATAACCCTGGAGCTGTGTATCCGCCATTGTTGCATGGGCAATGTTCAGAGGAATCAGAGACTGGTAGCGTAATGTTTCATAGATTGTAGCTTCAGTATAAGGCATGGCCTGCTTGTCTTGCAGTGTTGGAAGTCTGGCACCAATAACTTCTTTGATTTCTTTGGCAATCTTCTCTTGAATGTCTGGCAAGTTCACCAAACAGGCGACCATTGCGTAAAGGGTAAGTGTGGAGGTCATGGTTCCTAAGGGTCAGCAAATAAAGTCAAATATTATGGGTCAGATTTTCAGAAAATGTACAATTGGCAGATCTACACATTTGTTAAATTCTGCTAAATAAGGTTGGAAAATGATGAATACCGGGTATACCTGAGTATATTTGGTGTCACGTTGATTTAAAGTATCTGTTTTGCTATGTTAAACTGCATTTTGAAGCTCATTTCTGTCTTAAATGTGTGTTATTTTTGAATTGGAGGATTGGTGAAGGTGAATTGTACATTTTCTGAAGATCTGACACTTATAACTTGACATGAACTTTATGATGAGTCACCAGACAAACATTTGAGCTGGATACACCAAAGGCAAGTCCAATATTATTTGTGATGTGTTTACAAACAAATAAGTCACAAAGTCACAAAGACTGGATTTTGAGATCATCATTTTTTAAAAGATTAGATTAAGGGGATTCTAATGATGATAAACTTAAGTACATTTAATAGGTACTTCTGTATTTTCTCTATTCATGAAAGAAATATTGCTAATTATTGATTGTCAATCACTAAAGTATAGTAATTAAATGTAAGAATAACCTCACATATGCATGATATACTTATTCTCTTGATGTAATCTTTTCAAATATGATGATATCTCAAAATCCATTTTTTGTGAGTAACGACTATACACATATTATATGGGTCAGATTTTCAGAAAATCTGAACCATATATACCATTTTCCTGATACATATCACGTATATATCCTTAGATTGAACATACCGGCAATAGTCATATCAAGTACAAGTACAAAAATATCTTCATCTGTGAGCCGCTCTTGTTCTGGCCTGGATGAGTTGGTGGATTGATACTTGAATAGCACATCTATGAAACAGTTCTCCTCACTCCCACGTTTCTACAAGTAAACAATTCAGGTACACAATGTATATGTATAGACAGTATATATATCAGTTATGGTGAATGGTAAACAAAAGTTTCAGAGGGATAATTAAAGTCATTTAGATTGAATTGGAGCGATTACTTAACATGGTGCAGGGTAAAGTCACAATTGATGATGCATACATTTACACTCCAAGTGTCTCTGATGCTATTAATGGGTCAGATTTTCAGAAAATGTAAAAATTACTTCCACCAATCCTCTCAAATAAGCCAAATTTCAGACAAGAATAAAGTTCAAAAACCAGTTCAACCTAATCAAATAGATTGGTACAAGCAATGCAATGCCGAATATACTGGAATTTACCTAGTATTGGCCAAATTACAGCCTAATTTATCAGAATTTACTACATGCGTGCAGCTGGTACATTTTCTGAAAAATCTGACCCTAATCCGTTTTAGGAAAATGAGTCATTAGTCGCAAAATATGTATTTTGAGATATCTCCATATTTGAAAAGAGGAGATCAAGCTGATTCTGAGGATAGTAAGCATTAAGGACATCTAATAAGTATTTCTATATTTTGAAAATTTGATAATTGCATTTTGAAAAAAAAGGTTTTCAATGTTTCTGGATGGGTAATAACCAGTAAAGTAACTAAATATACTCCATACGAAGGCCTTCAAAACGCATGGATATATTTAATACAATGTCCTGGAATTTGTTACATGGATTCATATGATGATAGGGCCTAAACCCTCTAAAAATCAGAACATTTCAAGAAAGAGATCTTGTGGAAGAAACACATTGAAAAATATCAATTTTGACACATATGACTCATTTTCCTGAAATACATTTCATTAATATTTGACATATTCCCACCACAAGAAATCCCCCATTTTGCAATTGATTACTATATGAAGTGCTTATTACAAGACAAGTAGAACATTACAACTGTTAAGCAACATGGGTCAGATTCTCCTAAAACGTACAAATGGCAGTCCTACAGATTTACTAAATCCTGCTAAATTAGGCTGCAATTTGGCCAACACTAGGTAAATCCGAGTATGTTTGACATTGCATTGCATCGCATTGCACATCTGTTTGGTTAGGTTGCACTGTATTTTTGTCTGAAATTTGGGTAATTTGAGAAGATTAGTAAAGGTGAACTGTGCATTTTCTGGCGACTTCAGTCCAAACCAAACATGGACTCACCCTTGATTCTTCTATAGCACGTCCAACCACACTATGTGCCAACTGCCTGCCCTTCACTACTTTATTGTGCATTTCTCTGCAGGGGAAGAAGCGAGTGATGGGAACAAGATCTAGCAACAATCCAGAAGCAGTAAATCTTGTAACTTCAACAAAATACTTCAGAAAAATTAACAGATCCGCAATGTATTGATCTTCCATCTTCCTTGCATAAATCTGGAAAATAAAAAGTATTTGATGTTTCTTTTGGTTAGTAGATCTGTTCCTGGGGGTATTTTTGTCGTTCAGGGAAATTACAGGTAATAAACTCATGAAATAAAAAAAGATAAAAGAAAATTAATTTAAAAAAAACAAACATAAAATAAAAGAAACTCATGACTTTGTTGAATATTGTCTTCAACACTAGGCTAACGAGTTCAATGGGCTATTCTTTGTTTTAACCATATTCAATTTCCTATCTTGCAATTTTGTTAATGTTCAGCTATACACCAATGTGAATATGATTGGTTGTATAGTGACTTCCACTTAAAGGACATTCTCCTCAAGACTAAAGTTCACAACAAGTTATGTCAGTTATGAGGACGAATCAAGTCCAATAAATTTTCGATTATTGCATGCAGGCGAGTTCCATTCTATATTTATTATATGTGCATAAAATTTGATCATATATCATTAGATATTACTGAAAAATTGTCTGAAAAGATCGAAGTCTCAGAAATTCCCGCTGAGAGTCCCGCTGAGATCCCCGGATTTACTTACTGACATTGTTGAATTAAAACGTTCATATTGCGGCCATTTCTTGAGCTACAATAATAAAACTTATATCATGCGATAGAGAATTTAATGTTCTATCTAATGATGTGGGTTTTATTATGTATTTCTATAATTAAAGTACCAGAATCACGCGTGGATTACCGATCGCGGGGGTTTGTTTACATGCTTCGCGGAGAGCCAAATCTCCACAAAGCATATAAACAGAGCTATTTTTAGACAACTACATTCATATAGGACGCGTCCTATATGAATATTTTTATAATGTAAATAGTTAACAGTAAGCAGTTAACTTGGTATTTCAATTCAATTCAATTCAATTCAATTCAAGACATTTTTTATTTGCATAAATGATGACTACAAAAAGGAAGGCCCAGTTTTGAAACCTAGGTTCCAAGTCTTCCAGTGGGTTCCTGGAGGTTGGTTGTTGCCAAAACTGATTTACAATAAAATACTCTGATATAAATTTCATGGCTTTTTAATTTGATATTCAAAGGCTATTTTCTACCTGTCTATGTTTAGCTGTTTCTTTAAGGGTAGGCTTAGTTGAATAATATATAATAACTACCTAACAGTGAGTAGTACTAACTAGAATATGCGGTAAAAGTTAGGGTACAATAACAAAGTGTAATCAAACAATGGTTGGTTGTTGGTATGGTCGGTCCAGACCAATGAGTAGTGGTACATACACAACTAAATACATTTCCGTGGGGGGTATATAAAAAATGTGCAGCTTGGGTAACCCTGGTTACTTGTCAACAACGTGAATGCAGCGATTTCATTGGCTAGAGGTGTTTTTCGGGGATAGCGGCATTAATAATGAGGCTAGAGTTGTGTAATAAGTTTTATTAAGTGTAACCTGGACGGGTCCATGCGACAAGTGTTCTTCTGTACAGAGTTGGTTTTGGGAACACATTTAAATGTCAATATAACAATTTTTTTTACATAATTTGCAATTGAAATGTATACTCTACCAGTGAGGAGAGAATTGCAGTTATACATCGATGAACAATGGGTTTGATGTCAAAAGGTTGCCCGGACTCAGCAAGTGTGTTCAGTTCGTCCAACATATCTGTGGTCACCTCATTGCATTTTTCCTCTAATACCATCAGCTGAGTGCCGTAAGACTGAAAGAGAAACGAGTTCAAAGCAAAGTGAAGTTTCTTTTTCATTTTGAAGATAAAATTTCTCAAAGGATTCCTTTGGGGATTTTAATTTCAGATAGTGTCATAATTACATGCCAGAATTTCAAGAGTGTATGTTAAATATATCTATGGTAGTCTGAGATTTTACCAAGGCATACATTAAACTACTTTACTAGGGATTGAACATTAAAAAATATAAAGAACATTCCTGTCATGCATATACAAATATAGAAGTAATTGTTGGATGTCTGGACTAGCTGGAGAAATGGCATAATCATTATGCACTGCATAACGCAAAAGCTAGAAAACACGCCTCCCGTCCATCTGGGCTACAAACTATTAGAGAACATTGGACAGGATCCGAAAAAAACCCTATATTTCCCATTACCCAAGACCCAGAACTTATCTGAGGGTCTAAGTTAGACCCTTAGGACGAGATTTCACCCAGAAATTTTCCCTCTTACTGGTATAATTACTGCATAACAGACCTCTCGCGTTCACGCTTTATCTGCATAAGGACGTCAAAATCAGACATTGGTGGCTTCACTATTGTGGCATGGTTTCTGACCCTCCCACCAGGTAGCGCCACTGTATGCTGTGTAAAACATCGCCGTGTCGGCAATCCTTTTGCACACTAAAAACTAACACTAAAATTAAACGATTTTGGAGGGCGGGATGGTGGGCAATGTACAAAAACAATCTATATTTTCAAAATTAAATAGCCCAAGACTTCCCCTCAAACTGTGACGATAGGCCTCTACTGGTGCCATCATACTCTCTAGATTTTTATAATAATGGCAGTCAACTTAATCTCATCTTTCTGAATATGGTCTCAAAGCCGGTAACAAGCAAAAGCCCATGTTGTAGCATGGTGAGGCTTGGACTAACCTTGCAACTGTAGTGTTCACAGATATCAATGTAGTGGATGTACCCCAACACATATTTTACAGTTGATGTTTTTACTTTTGAGGAAAAGAGTTTGCAATATGTCTGGGTGGACATTTACAAATAAAGTGGCATAAGTATGTATGTAAAGTAAATTAACTTGTTTGATCAAACAAAAATCTGTAATTTTTTGTTATTGTGTATCACAGAATATTAGGTTTACCTAAGGCTGCGATTCCACTGGATTGCACTTTTGGTCCGCTCATGGCGCAACTACATAACGCTCTTTTTATTTCCCAAGCACTTGACAAGTGAATTTGGAGGGAAACCAGATCGGTCTAATAGAATTGGTTACTGCACTTTCTATAGGCTCTTAAAAACTGCTATTTGCGCTTCTATAGAAGAGCGCAGGTGTTGTACTAATATCGGAGTGTTTGATTTGAGCGCAACTACAAGGTGCTCTTTCCACATCTTTTAGTAGCGGTCCAAGAGCGGAGCAAGTGATTTACCATTGATTTCATAAGGAAAGAAACAAACCAGTAGAAACACTCTGCACTTGTAGTGCGTTAAAAATAAAAGCGGACATAGAGTGAATGAAAATTACACTATAAAGAAGCGAGGCAAGAGCGAGCCATGAGCACATTACAAGCAATCCAGTGGAAAAGCATCTTAAGGCTGCGATTCCACTGGCTTGCTCTTTAGGTCCGCTCATGGCCCGCTCTTTTTTATTATCTTGAGCGCATGACAAGTGACGTCAGAGCGAAACCAGAGCGGTCTAATAGATTTGGTAACTGCGCTTTTAAAACTGCTATGTGCGCTTCTTTGGGAGAGCGCAGGACGTTGTGCTCATATTTGTTGTGTTTGATATGAGCGCAACTACATAACGCTCTTCTTGCCTGTTTAAATAGCGATCTAAGAGCGCAATGAGAGATTTACCATTGATTTCAGAAGGAAACAAGCGCACCAGTAGAATCGCTCTGTGCTTGTGTTGTGCTAAAAATATTAGTGGATGAAGAGCGAATGACAAACGCACTATAAATGAGTGCAGCAAGAGCGAGCCATGAGCACATATACAAGAGATCCAGTGGAAATGCACCTTAAGACTGAACACAAGTAAAGTTTTCTAAAAAAAAAACAAAAGAACTCCACATGATGAACTTAGAAATGCAAGGATATAATATATACACTGTCTTAAGATTTGGTACATAAACTAATATGACTCTTGACTATCAGATCTTGTAAACAAATCACTTTGAAAAATATCAATTTTGGGACTAGACTCATTTGCCTCAAACACATAACAAATATAATAGTAGGATGCAAATTTACCTTGAGTGCTTGCATGGAGAGTTTCTTTAGGCAAGACCACCTTGGAGATATTGGGGAAAATATTAAATCAGGTAACCCAACCACATTTCTGATTCTGTACAGAAAAGGTCTCCCAGCGAAGCAATCACTCTTTGTAACTAGTGCTTCATAGATGCTCTCATAGTCATTCAGTAGAACTGCATTGGCTCCGAAAAGCTACAGAAACAAGCAATAGTTTAGATCTGGGTTCTTTGCCATTATGACAAAGAGTACAAACTCATAATAAATAAATAAAAAGGAAAGCGTTTCAGGAAAATTAGTCATAAGTCGCAAAATATGGATTTTGAGATATCATCATATTTGAAAAGAGATCAAGCCGATTCCAATGATAGTAAACATGAAGGACATTTAATAAGGATTTCTATATTTTTGTGTTTGGTATTTGTATCCTTGGAAAGAAAGTTGGCAATGTTTCTGGATGGGTAATTACCAGTAAAGTAACTAAATATACTCCATACAAAGGCCTTCAAAACACAGAGATATATCCATTACAATGTCCTGAGATTTGGTACATGGATTTATATGACTATAAGTGCTATACCCCCGAAAGATCAGAACATTCCAATAAAGAGATCTTGTAAAAAGAACACTTTGAAAAATATCAATTTTGCGACTTGTGACTCATTTTCCTGGAACACATCACAATTATTTAAGCAGTTAACACAACAAAGCCATCACATGAGATTTCTTCCTAACATACTATTATGAATCCGATTGAGTTGTATCTACAATCAGACTCATAATAGTAAATATGGGTCAGATTTTACAAAAATGTAGAATTCAACTTCGCCAATTTTCTCAAATAACCCAAATTTCAGACGAAAATGAAGTTCAAAACACAGTTCAACCTAACCAAACCGATTGCCAAAATCAATGTAATGCCGAATATACTTGAATTTTACCTAATATTGACCAAATTGCAGCTTAATTTTTCAGAATTTACTCAATGTGTATACAGCTGCCAGTTGTACATTTTCCAAAACTCTGACCCATATAATACATTGTTCACATAAACACACAATATATGAGGTATATTCTCCAAAGAAATGATTGGATATCGATCTACTTTTTTCACAATAAAATCGAAACAAAGTCTACTGAAACTGTAGTCCTAAACATGTAATTGATATGAATATTTTCAGAACAAGATAGGACTTTAAGGGATTTTGGTAAGGTACACTTTATACATTCACTTAAAACCATTGAATCCAAGGGTGTCATACCGTCATCATGAAAACGTCTGGCAAATATTGTTAAACATTAAAAAAAAACTGTATGACAAATATTTAACCAAGGGATTGGGTTAGACAAATATGGGTTAAGCAAATATCCACCATTTGCCTAAAACATTTTCAATCTTGGATTACAGCAACATAGCCCCATGATATTCCTTGTGGGGATTTTTCCTTCTAGGAAAACAGCTCAGCATACAAATCTGACCCATATATGTACACTCTATACTAAACCTATTGGCAGTAAACATCAAAACTTGCTATTGCGGTGCTGCTGCCACCAGGACGAGTATAGAGTGTACAGACCCTTTAAAGAATGTTAATGTTAGTCTGGGTAGTCTGGCTAATACATGCTGCTAAATCTCCTTTGCTTTTCTGAAGTTCTCAATTTAAAATCTGCAATTGCATGGTGGTCCTGCGCAACGTCATTCAATTCGCAAAGATGTTTTTGAGCAAAGAAGTCAACTTAAATCTTCTACATTTTCCTGAGGACTTTTAAACTCCGTCCTGATATGTTTATTACACATTGACGTTCTACAGGGTATTCTATCCTATCCTATTCAATGGATGACTTCAACTAAGATTCTTCCAAGAAATAAAAGATGATGCTAGTGCTGGGACGAAGATAAACATGCATATGGGTCACTACTGCAACACCCTCCCCCCCAACATACACACACACACACACTTCCCCAACCTTCCCCATTAAGTACCCTCAGCAAACATTGTTACAAACTAGATATTTCTACATTTTCTTCCATTCCTTTCCAACCCATCTAAGTGTCATTTGACCGACATTTTGGCGGATTCTGTTGAGCTGTATGTGCTACTAGAACGTCTAAAACGTCCCCATTTTTATTTGAAGGAGACGTCCAAATTCTTCTTATGATAACTTCACTTGTTATCGCTCACTGGCAGTACGCTTGACTGTCTCTACTTCAAATTATTGTATAAACATATAACAGCTGCACAATATTGATAAATTAAGTCATAATATGAATAAGTCATCAATAAACATATAACAGCAGCAGAATATTGATGAATTCAGTCCTATAAGTCATAAGATGACTGAATTTGGTAAGATTGGTAAGATTTTATTCATAAAAGAATTGGAAGGGGAATTGGCAGAGGAAAACAGTCGCCGGTGAGCGCTATAGAAGGTAAACAACATCATTCAATGAAAAATAGAAGGAATCAAACTATTGTTACTCCTATTGGTTCCTGCATTAGTTCCTTGAATTCCCGCCTGCAGCAGTGATGGCGGTGCTTAAGTGAAGACATAGTAAGGGATTCCGGCGCGTCATCCAAATACAAATTAGAACATTAGAAGCCCTGTATCAAACAACAGGATGAAATCCTCCAAGATTCTTGTGAAATCATCGTTAGAAAGGTTGGAAAAGAATGGAACAAAAAGTAGAAAACATTAACTGAGAGTGCAGCTTCAGTTAGAATATTATTATCGACCATGAAGCTATAAGCTCAATTTTTAATAATCAATGACTCAATAGAACCTCTTTTACCTTGAAGCGGACTATGTTTCCGTATTCAGCCGCCCACTTCTCTGCACTAATGTGCATTCCTCGTTTGTCAATCTTATAACCAACACCTATGAATGGTACGCCTCTTGGTCCTGGTGGTAACCTTATCCTGGCTTTCACCAACCACCTGATAATGATAGCGGTGGCAAGACATATGAGGATTCCAATCATGATGGAGTCCATTTTCAAGATTTTGACCAATTAGTTGATATATCTTTAGCTTGGAACAGGGATTTCAACCATTCCCTGGATATCCGTCCTTAATGTAAGTAGGTGATGCTGCTACTGATACGGAACGGTTGTTGGAAGACCTGTTTAGTCTCCCCCAACACAGTAGGAGCTGTCATTATGTAGGATACTGGGGGTATAGTATGTGATGCGTTTTAAGAAAATTAGTCACAAGTTGCAAAATTGATATGTTTCAAAGTGACTTTGTCGAAAGATTCGTTTATTGAAATGTTCTGATTTCTTGAGGGTCTAGCACACCTTGTCATAAAAACCAATGTGCCAAACTTCAGGACATAGTATTAAACATATCCTTGCGTTTTGAAGGCCTTCATATTGATGATTTTTAGTTACTTTACTGGTAAATACCCACCCAGAAACATTGCAAACTTTATTTTTCAAAAATAAAAATATCAAATTTAAAATATAGAAATACACATTAAGTGTCCCAGTGTTTACTATCATTGTAATCCCCTTGATTTCATCTATTCAAATATGATATCTCAAAATCCATTTTTTGCGACTTATGACTCATTTTCCGGAAACACATGACATATATCTATCTTTAGAGGCAAACAATTTCAACTATAACTTCCATAATTGTCAAACCTTCACTGGGGCGATGTATAGAGTGATTATTTATGACCCCAATGCAAACTCTATGGGGATTATTTACTTCCGGTCCAAACTATGTGATTAATTTTCATTAATTCGCACCCCGACGCCCTGACACATACGCAGTCTATTGGGGATTTGTATAGCCGCCATTTTGAATTTAGATTCGCATGGAATTATGGGACTAACGGTACAGTATAAAATCAATAGAAAACATGCCATGTTCAGCATGGGCTCTTTATCAATGCCCTAATGTCAATATATATGTGTTATACATGTTTCCATAACACAAGTCTCCATCTTTCCCATCATGCATTTGGTTAACATAGATCATTTATAGAAGGTATGATATCGGTGAAAACATTCTTGCAATTTTCGATAAAAATGCTGCCGAATATGTGTATGTCAGATTTCATCGAAATCCATCCCATGATGCACTGAAATAGACATGCTCAATAATACATGCAATTGCCATATTGATGATCATTTCTTACGTTTTGTTTGGTGCTATGAGAATTACCTATTACAAAAATATATAAATTTTAGTCTCTTTCACTATTCAGCTACATGAGAAAGGTCACGATTTTTGTAAGGTAATAGCCATTTTACAAGACTTAGCTAGACTAAGACTGAGGCTGCTCCCTACCCGTCCAATACACTATCCTGCTATGTTTATGATATGTTTAATGTCTGTATTACAATGTTATTTTATGTGTATTGGCTGATAAATACTCCTAATAAAATAAAAATAAAAAAATATAGTGTAGTGATATACAGTTAAGACATTAATTCTATCCAGTATCAGGTGATCTTTTTATTGATTGGACTGTTTAAAAAAACGTGCAGACAGGCTGATAAGGGAATGATAACATCGTCTGAGTTATTATTTATAACCTCACTGTATTTATATTATCGACTTTCTTATCGCATTATATATCATGTATTCTAATTATATATTATTAAATGGAATATTATTTCACTAGAATTTTCCTCTATGAAATACATTACCTTTTATATGGTCTATTGATTTTAAGTATATGAGCAATTCCACCAAAAGTGCATCATTTGGGTTAAAATACAACAGTTCCTCCAGAGGCTAAAATATCTATCTGAGATTATTTTCGTTGTTATTTTCGGATCCAGGGGAAAAAAGTTGCCTAGGGGGAAGTATCCTACAATATTTTTTTATTTTTTTTAATCGTGAGGCCAAGAAAATGCTTATTTTTCTGCCAGATTCACCCATAAAACACACAGATTTTGCTATCAGAATCACTGTTTAAAAAATACAGCCAGTATTTTTTGGGAAAAAACTTATAAATATTCTCGATATAATGGGTTTCATGGGCATAATGGGCCATAGGGACAATGATTACTCCCGTACAAAATGGCTATTTTACCAAATTTTGACTATTGCGATTTCATTTATGATTCTGCTCCAAAATCTTTACTTCAGAAGTTACAATCACAACAAAACAGAGCCCTTAGGATTATTTTTAATAAATCTAGATATGATAATGTAGATCTTGAACATAGACACTTAAACGTTTGGCCCCTCCAACAACGCAGGGACAAACACATCCTGGATATAGCCTTTTATCTCTCCCAAAATCTCAATAACTTAGACAACAGAAATCTGAGTACCAGAAGTCACGCTAAGGGGAGGAAAAACTTGATGGTGCTAACCTCAAACCTGTCTAAAATCACCAACTGTTTACTGTATAAATGTCAAACTAGATGGAATGCACTCAAAACAGAAGCGCATTTAATTTCAGACAAGTTAACTTTTAAAAAGTACACAGACAAACTCTTGTACCCCTTCTGACCTTCTAATTATATTTCGGTTAGAGTTACAAATAGACTATCCATATTGGCTAATCTAAAATTATAGTATGTCGTGTTTAACCCGTTATATACTGGCAGTGATTACTGATTATTGTATATCATGTGTAACCCACTATTTACTGATATTGATTACTGATGTAGAAGTCTCCACTAGATGGTAAGGGTAACCTGCTTTGGTACCCAACCCTTCTATTGATAGACGGTTAACATCATACTAAGGAGTGGACTTTTACGTCTAATACCTTTCACTCTTGCTTGTTAACTAATAATTTCACAATTACATCACTTCCCTTCCTAATACTTACCTGTATGTACTCTTTTTGATCAATGTAAAGAGTTCAGAAACCCATGTATCTTGTTCGAATATAAGTGCGCTATAGACCTAGTCTGTATTATCTACATGCATGCTGTTGAATTAATCTAGACCAAGTCTGTATTATCTACTTGTATGCTGTTGAATTAATCTAATGGTAACTGCTGCGGCAACATATATAATAACTGGTGACCGCAGATACATCATTGATTTAAGTGTTACTGCAACATCATCTAATAGTTATTATTTATCTTCCTGACACTAATTCATTCATGTAATAATTTTGTCAAACTATTCAATTACGGATAATCTGGATAATAATCTGTTAATTTCCCTGATACTGTCACGCCCTGATACATCTACAGAATTTGTCATAGCTTTACATCGACATCACATTTTGTTCATTTACATCCACATCACATTGTACCTCTTACATTATTGTAAACTATAATTTAACTAGTTATTGTTATCGTTGCAACAAAAATATTCAAGATGTCAAGATTCGAGGCACTCTCTGGAAGAACTGGTCTCAGGGGCCTGTCCCTGTGACCAGACATTGAACTACCTGTTTTGCAATACTATCAGCAAATAAAAGAATCTCTGAATTGAATTGAATTACTCTGAAATAATATGTTTTTATGGATAAATTCATTTCTTGATGATATTATGTAAAGTTGATTATGGGGTAGCCCCTGTCGCCGTAACGGGGGTCTAAGTGTTTTTTTTGAACATATAGACCTAGAAGAACTAAAAATGAACCCCCCCTTACCTCCATTACTTATATCATTGTTTGTGATTAGTACCTATATTCTATTCATTCAAAAATCTCCTACTAATCCTTCCCAGCTAAATACAGGGGTTAGAATACTGAAACAATTATATGGGGTAGCCCCCTGTCGCCGTAACAGGGGTCTAGGTTTCATTAATAAATAAATTAATATTAGCATAAATTATTTTCTATGAGCATTATAATGTGCAAGAAACACAAGGGAAAATAAATAAATACAAAAAAAAGTTCTGTCATACCTGAGATAGTAGCAACAAGCAAAAATAGTATGTCGCCGTAACGGGGGTCTAGAGGGCGCCCATGTCGCCGTAACGGGGGTCTAGAGGGGGTGGGGGTCTGGAGGGGGGTTGAAACTATTTTTTTTTTAAATTTTCCCACTAATTTTCCCACTAAATACCTAAATATAACTTATATTTACCTTCATAAACAACCAAAACAAGAATGCAACTCAACTAAACAGAAAAACGAAAAACCATGTTATTGATAATTTTGTACATATTCTAGATATACTGGGTTTTATGTACATAGTGGGCCAGATGGTCAATGACCTATGACCTGTACTGCTGCCATTACCATTACCATTAATGAATGGTTACTTGGCTGTAACTTTTCTTCTAGTTGGAATATTTTCACAAACTAAAGAGCATTATGACCCTTATATCAGGATCTATCAGGTACACACGAATTCAAAACATTATGCATACATTTTTATTATTTATTTCTAATTAACTCCTCATTTATGTACAAATATATACCTTTCCCCTTTGCCCTTACTATAAGAATAGAGGTCACTGTGTCTTCCAAGCTGCCCTGACCACAATATTCATTATTAACGTTCCCAATTTCGTCTATATTAGCAGCAATATATCTAGTTTATGTACGAAAAATAAATCAATGGGAGCAATTTAAAAAAATTGGAAATTTTCAGCCCTGGATGGCCAAATGTGACATTTTTGGTGGAATTGCTCATATATGGGTCAAACTTTCCGAAAATGTATGATAATGGTAGCTGACCACATTTTGTAAATTCTGCTAAATTAGGCTGCACTTTTTGGTCAATACTAGGTGAATTCGAGTATATTCGCCATTGCATTGATTCTAGCAATCTGTTTGGTTAGGTTGAATTGTTTGTCGAAATAAAAAAAATTGTTTTTGTTTTTAAAAGATTTTATTCAATCTGTCAACAAATTCTCATCTTCTCTTGGGGTTGATAATACTGGTAATACATTGTACCCTCTCTGTCGTTTTTAAACTTGTGCATAAAGAGATAAAGGAAATAAAGGTAAATGAAATGAAAATATGTTTAAATAAAATAATGTTAGGTGTCTTCATTACTGTAGCCAATAAGTTAGTGCTATGTCAGCAGTTTCTCCTGCTCTCTGTTACCTCATCATTTGAGGTTACCGTCAAATTAATTAGCTAATTATCGCCTTCTCATTACCCGGCCATAAAGCACCAACACTTGTTTACCTGGTTAGTGTTAGCTCATAAGTTTTGTGTGGTGATTTGCTACTAGGGTTTCCATAACCGAAGTCCCCATCTTCCCCATCGTGTATTCGGTTAGCATAGATGGGTCTGATTTTCACAAAATGTACAATTGGCAGCTGTACAAATTTAGTGAATTCTGCTAAATGAGGCTGCAATTTGGCCAATGCTAGATAAATTCGAATATATTCGGCATTGCATTGATTCTAGCAATCTGTTCGGTTAGGTTGAACTGTATTTTTAACTATATTTTCGTCTGAAATTTGGGTTTTTTGAGAGGATTAGTGAAGGCAAATTGTACATTTTCTCGAAATCTGACCCATATAATCTACACAAGCTGTGATATTGGTGAAATCTGTCTTGCAGTTCTCGATAAAAATGTTACCCAATATTATTATGGCAGATTTCACCAGAATTCATCTGTTTTCCTGAGTGCAAATTGTGTCAAAACATTTAAGATCTAGATTCTCGACGTAATAATTATTCATTAATGTGATCCGTTTTAGGGAAATGAGTCACAAAATATGGATTTTGAGATATCACCATATCTGAAAAGAGGAGATCAAGCCGATTCTAATCATAGTAAACACTAGGACATCTAATATGTATTTTTATATTTTCATTGTGCCATTTTTATTTTTGAAACAAAAAGTTTGCAATGTTTCTCGTTGGGTAATTACCAGTAAAGGTACTAAATATACTCTTTTATTAATCAGTATGGACATCACCCGTATAGGGGATTTGCATTGACGCAATTTTGAATCTTGACCCACATGGAATTATGGGACTAATGGTACAGTGTAAAATCTATAGAAAACATATCATGTTCAGCATGGGATATTCATTGGTGTTCCAATGTAAATACCCGTGTGTTATGCATGCTTCCGTAACACAAGTCTCCATCTTTCCCATCATGCATCTGAACTAAATCCATCCCAGTGCGCACTGTAACGGACATGTGCAGTGAGACTTGCAAGTCCCCTATTGGTAAGTCTTTTTAGTAACCCAGACACAAGTTCATGAAAGGTTACCTTAATCTGTAAATTGACACTCACGACTCTAATTGTGTTTCAGTAGAAACCTTGGTGTGGCTAAACTAAATCCAAGTGCACAACCTATTATAAAACTTATTGATATTATTTATGAAAATTAATTAATCAATTTATATTATCAATTAAAAGCGTAATTACCTGCCACACCCCTATTAACAAGTGATTCTAATGGAGTACAACTTTAACAGGGGATTTGCATAGCCACCATTTTGAATCTAGATTTGCATGGAATTATGGGACTAATGGTACTGTGTAAAATCTATAGAAAAAAATGCAATGTTCAACAGGGAGTATTTATCAATGCCCTAATGTCAATATCCATGTGTTTTACATATTTCCATGGCACAAGTTTCCCACCATGCATTTGGTTTTCATAGATCATTTATACAAGCAAATATGTGATGTGTTGCAGGAAAATGAGTCATAAGTCGCAAAATTGATATTTTTCAAAGTGTTTTTTTCACCAGATCTCATTATTGGAATGTTCAGATTTTTGGTGGGTTGATCACTTATAGCAATATCAATCGAGGTATCAAATTACAGGACAATCTATGTAATATATCCTTTCGTTTTAAAGGTCCTTATATGGAGTATATTTAGTAACTTTACTGTTTATTGACCCCCAGAAATATTGGAAACTTTTTTTTTCAAAAACGAAAATATCATACTTAAAATCTAGAAATACTTATTAGATTATTAGACTGTTTACTATCATTGGAATCACCTTGATCTCATCTTTTCAAATATAATGGTATCCCAAAATCTATTTTTTGCGACTTATGACTCATTTTCCTGAAACACATCACATATATTGGTGAAAACATACTTGCATATTTTTTATAGAAATGTGGCCAAGAATTTGTAACAGATTTTAACAGAATCCATCCCAGAATGCACTATAACAGACATGCGCAGTGACATGCAAGGTACAGGTAAAATGCAAGGTACATGACAGGTAAAATGCAATTCCCCAATTACACAGGTGTCAGGTAAGCTATTTATTATAGTGTGGTATAGGTTCCACAGTGTCATTTGCAGTTTCCCTCTCAACCAAACCAGAGGTAGAAGGTAAGAACAGTTTGCCTTTTTAATCATGGCTTTTCTATTTTCAAATCAGACGTCCTTACT
This sequence comes from Sthenelais limicola, assembly GCA_942159475.1. Taxonomy (NCBI): domain Eukaryota; kingdom Metazoa; phylum Annelida; class Polychaeta; order Phyllodocida; family Sigalionidae; genus Sthenelais; species Sthenelais limicola. The sequence continues at coordinate 114,068,439 of OW804098.1, forward strand.
GTGTGTCTTAGGGCCTTAAAATCATTCGCTTGATTGGGATGTGTGACAGGAAAATGAGTCACGAGTCGCAAAATTGAAAATTATCAAAGTGTTTTATTCACAAGATCTCTTTATAGAAATGTTCTCATTTGTGTGGTATCAAAAACTCTAACTCCTTTCATAATGGTCAATATGGTTTTCAGAAAGGGAAATCAACCAACGATGCTGTATACAATGTTTAGGAACATGTCTTTAACAGTCTGGAGAAGAAAAAACTAATAGCAGCGATTTATTTCGACCTACAACAGGCTTTTAATCCAGTCCCTCATGCCCTTCTTTTTTGATAAAATGAACAAAATTGGACTGAAAAAGTTCTGATGACGGTTGTAGAGGATTTCTTGAATAATTGACATTATATGGGTCAGATTTTCAGAAAATGTACATTTAGCACTGCATCATTGGATGGCTCTTGTTGAAATCTGACATACGAATATTTGGGAACATTATCAGAATTGCAAGAATGTTTTCATGAACATCACAGCTTTTATCAATGTTCTATGAAAACCAAATTCATGATGGGCAAGATGGGGACTTGTGTTATGGAAATGTGTATTAACACATTAGAGTATGGATAAATATCCCATGCTGAACATAGCATGATTTCTATAGATTATACACTGTACCATTAGTCCCATAATTCCATGCCAATCAGGATTCAAAATGGCGGCTATGCAACTGCCCTATTGTGTCTTTTGAGGGGAACCATTTTGTCCCCATTATATTGAACTCCCTGTGGAAATTATGTACATATATGGGTCAGATTTTCAGAAAATGTACAATTCACCTTCACCAATCCTCTCAAATAACCCACATTTAAGACGAAAATGGGCTTCAAAATGCAGTTTAACATAACGGAACTGATACGATCAATGCGATGCCAAATATACTAGAATATACCTGATATTCTTCATTTTTCAGCCTAATTTAGGAGAATTTCCTAAATATGTAGAGCTGCCAATTGTACATTTTGTGAAAATCTGACCCATATACAGAGGTGTGAATTTCAGGGTCGTTTGTTGCGGAAGCATGATGATTACGCTACTCATACTCACAATGGTCAACTTGTCACCATCACTGACACACACACAGGTATAGTGTCTCCCTTATGTTTAGTACTGTATGAGAAAACTATGATGATACCATAAAGTTAATACTAATCAAATTGACTTTATATATAGAATAGAATAGAATAGAATAGAAAAACATTTATTAAGTCATATTGACTACTTATGAGGGAAGTTTCTCCAAACAGATGGGAGGTGTTCCTAGCCCTCAGGCGTAGATTACAGTTTGTGAAGTAAGGAACAAAACCGAAGCGTTCAATGAAGGCTACGGCTCCTTACTATTATTTACAATTTCTTTAATGTTCTATTACAATTTGCTGTTGAATATGGTGTTCTGGTTACAGTAGTTGGGTATACTCGAAAATACAATCTGCGTAATTATAATGATTATAATGGTGGTATATCTTTATTGAATAAAGTAGTCATCATTCCATATTAGGGTGGACCTGGCTAAGTTTTTGAACCTTTGTTTATCTAGTACCAGATGGGCCATGGTTGGGAGACGATTCCATGTATATGGGATTGTGTTAAGGGTTGATTTACGGATTTGTTCATTTTTTGGGGCAGGATGTTTTAGGATTTTTCTGCCTTCCATGAAGTTTCTCGTGTATATAAGTCGTAAGTCTATGTTTCTGGGATCTTGTGCCTGTTTATGACCCATCTGGAGTAGATGTAGTCTCCTACGGTGTTTCAGAGGGAGGAGTTTCTTCTCTATGTGGAGGTCTCTGACACTTTCTCTAGTAGGGATACGATAAATAATTTTTAAGATTCTATTCTGGAGGATTTGCAGGATATATATATATAAAGAATTAATTAAACCGTTAACTTTATTATAATTATAATAATTATTCACTCATATTCATAAATCATATTAGTTAAGGTTATGTCTTGTTACATAATCATACAAGGGTATTGTTTTAGAGAATTAATTTAACTGTTACCTGTATTACCATTATAATCATTAGCTATTCATATTCATGCATCATAGCATGATCCCACCCACGTACTATAAGCTATACCCTGCCTGCAAATGCTACTGTCTGTTTAGAACAATGTCTCACCTGTCAGAACAATATATAACGTCTACCGATGTTACAACCTGTAAAACTATTGAATATCACCAGCTTATCATTGTAAAACACTCATCAATGTTTCATACCAGAAAACCATTGTATTGTATCATCTCATCAAAAACTCCATGTTAGTATTAGAAATCTTAACAAAATTAGAGTAACAAAAGAAAGCTCAAAAACAGGAATCGAATCAGGCACCCAATGGAAGACCTATTTAAACGCATGTTTATTTAGATAGTTGGACCACCTTATTGTATCAACATCAGCAATAAAGAATTCTTGAATTGAATTGAATTGAATATTGATTAAGTGCATGACTTCTTACGTAATCATGCAAGTCCGGACCAACTAATGCTTATGGAATTTACAAATAATAAGTGAACTTTTTCCATCCAAGTTAACATTTTTTTCAGGATATAAAAAGTGTTGATGGAGCATTAGGAGCTGTCACGGTGTACACAACCACTGTGTATGTAACTTCAATGACCACCGACGCCATTGCAGGTAAATGCACTTCTGTTGCAAAGATCTCATCTAAAATGTCTTACCCATTCCTATCAAGCTTTAATATAATGACAGCCCTCAATCACTATGATAGAACCTCACGATTAGATTATTAGGAATAGGATTACATGGGTCAGAGTCAAATCTTTTCCATGTCAACAGAATCTTGACGATCGGCGACAATAACCGCCTTGAGAAAGGCGGGCGCAGCTGGCATACTTAGAATCATATCCGTCGCCCCAGGCTTTTACAGTCAAGACCCAAGTATACAGAGAACTCACAGATCTTTCCTATTAAACATACCGATAGCCGAAATCCTTACCGCAGAATCGAAATTATATTATGTCCTCTCCAAGTTTTGTCCGAAGAAATAATCTAGGCTTTAAAACAGATTATCAATATTCCTATAGTAATCCTATGGGGATGTGTTGGGACTTGCCGACCACCATTTTCACCACCACGTTGGAGCCCTAAGGGAACCATATCAAGGGCCCATGGACGGAAGTCACATTGACGCTAATAAACGTAACCGGCAAATGGGATATATTCGAAATGGATAGCGGTAGTGTTGATACCGTATGTTTAGAAGCGCTGTTCACCGAGTGAACAGCGCTGAGCCCCGGGTGGGGGTGGGGTAGTTTGGGTGGAGAAGGGGATGGCTGGGTCGGGGGCTGGGTGGAGAGGAGTTTGTCGGCAACCAAAACAATAAGGGTAGTACACTGGCTATACTGCCGCCAAAAATTCATCCTGAAGGGCCATCTAGCGGTTTGATACTTCTGGATTCTGAAGCATTGGTGTCGCAGGTGTCGCCCCCTAGCTGCTGACGCTGGCAATACCCACAACCCCCCTCCCTTCCTTCTTCTTCACCTTCCTCTCAAATTCTCAAGTCACTCAAATCTTACCAAAAATGTATTCCTCCCACCCACCCAACTATATCTAAGGTAAACAGCATGTCAATCGCTAAAAAATATATTACACTCACACAATAATAATTGTTTTTACACGCATGCGAACAAATCCAGACTGGACACGAGTGATGTGTGACAGTAATGTTGATGTGTCGACTGGCAAGGGGTTTAGGGTTATATTCCATAATGTCTGCAGCTTATTCAACAAGTTGGATTACATTAAGCTAGAATACCTAAATGGTGTATATGATGTGGTGGCCATCGTAGAAAGTTGGTTGAGCAAAGATGTAACAGACTCAATGTTGTATGTAAGAGGTTACAAATTCATTAGACTAGACAGAAGAGAGAAACGTGGAGGCGGCATTATACTATATTGTAAAGAGGAGTATATGATAGAGCATTTAAGCGAATTGAGCTTGTCACATAATGATCTAGAAATTCTCACTTGTAGAGTAAAACCTGGTAAGAGAAAAAAGATGATTATATCTGCTGCTTATCATCCACCGAATGGATCAACTGCAGGTTTCTTCACAAAATTAAGTGCGGGGAATATGTACAAAAAATGTAAATATATGATCGGATGTGATATGAACATTGATTTAAAAAAGGTCAATGCGAGCAGTAGACGACTAAATTCAATGTTAGACCAGAATGGGTTGATACAGCATATAAGTACTTGTACACGTATTTCTGTGAAGTATAACAGTTTGATTGATATAATAGCCTCGAACTGTAATCATGTGAATAGAAGTGGACACTATCACTGACAATATAAGTGATCACCTACCAGTCTATCTAATATTAAAAAAAAAAGAGGGCTAGTAAAAATAGAGAGAATAAATCTTTCTTTATTAGACCAACTAGCAAAATGAAATACCAAGACGTTAAGTCAGAGTTTGAGAAATTAGAAGATGTATTTGCTGAGAATGTTGATATTGACACAACTTGTGAGAGTCTTATATCTAGTATGAAATATGTACAAAATAGTCTGTACCCTTTGGAAGAGATAACTCCTAGACAAGAAGGTGAATTGAATGACAGAACTTTATCTAGTTTAATCAGAAGGAAAAATAAAAGCTTTAAAAAAGCGCTGAAAGGTAAAAATCCTGTTGATTGGGCAAATGCAAGAGAATTAAGAAACCAGGTAAAGAGTAGGCTAATAAAGCTGAAATTTGATCTTATAAATGACATCTGCAACAGATATTCAAAAAACGATAAAAAGTTCTGGAAAAAAATAGCTGGTATGGCAAGCCATTTGTGTAATAATTCGATAAACACTGTTTATCAACCTAAAACACTGTTTTTCAATTGAAAAACAGTGTTTTACCTTGAAAAACAGTGTTTTACCTTGAAAAACAGTGTTAATCGAATGATAAACAGTGTTTATAGAGCTAAAACAATGTTTCTCAATGTAAAACACTGTTTCTCCTCGATAAACATAGTTGTTTGGAAAATTTTGTATATCAAGTGATAACGGTACTTTCTAAGCAAAAGTTTGATAAACAACCTTTGAAAAGTTTGAAACAGTGTTTCTCCTTGAGAAACACTGTTTCTGAAGGAGAAACACTGTTTATCAGTCGATAAACACAGATTTTAAATAATGATCCTTGTTTTTTTAATTTGATATCAAAGTTTGTGCATGAAAAACATCCAAAAACATTGTTTCTCCTCGAAAAACATTGTTTCTCCTCGAAAAACATTGTTTCTCCTCGAAAAACATTGTTTCTCCTCGAAAAACATAGTTTCTCCTCGAAAAACATAGTTTCTCCTCGAAAAACATCGTTTCTCCTCGAAAAACATAGTTTCTCCTCGAAAAACATTGTTTCTCCTCGATAAACATAGTTTCTCCTCGATAAACATAGTTTCTCCTCGATAAACATAGTTTCTCCTCGAAAAACATAGTTTCTCCTCTAAAAACATAGTTTCTCCTCGATAAACATAGTTTCTCCTCGATAAACATAGTTTCTCCTCGAAAAACATCGTTTCTCCTCGAAAAACATAGTTTCTCCTCGATAAACATCGTTTCTCCTCGAAAAACATCGTTTCTCCTCGATAAACATCGTTTCTCCTCGATAAACATCGTTTCTCCTCGAAAAACATCGTTTCTCCTCGATAAACATCGTTTCTCCTCGATAAACATCGTTTCTCCTCGATAAACATCGTTTCTCCTCGATAAACATCGTTTCTCAGTTTCTCAATTTTCTCAGTTTAATCACTTAAACATCATTTCTCCTTGAAAAACATCGTTTCTCCCCGAAAAACATCGTTTCTCCTCGAAAAACATCATTTCTCCTTGATATTGATATCAAATTTTCTCAGTTTAATCACTTATAGAAATTGTTTTCCACAACCAAGACTTAATATGATTATTTGACAATCCAGGTTGCCACTTGACAAACCGATTTTCCATTTTATATGAATAAATTAGGTTAAATAAAGGAAACGTTTCATCAAGAAAGCCATTTTTCTTGCTGAATTTGATAAACATAGTTTCCATGTTTTGATCCTCAAAATGTGTATCAATGGGAAATCCCTTATCAAGACCATCTTGTGTCAAGCAGAAGAACTAATTCCCGTTCTGATGGATGGACCATCCTACAATAGGATTATCCTACCTTTAGGATTCTTGTCACAATATAGGATAATCCTAAAATCTGTATTACTAACGCAATCCTACGGGAATCCTACGTAGGGCGGGGAAGGATTCTTAAGGACAAACATTTCAGCTGACACAGCCTAGTGACCTTCACCTTGGTCCTAGTATCGTCTGCTTCGCAGCTAGAAAGCAAAGTTTGACAGGTGAGCTCTATTTCATTGTATTAACCATTATATTAACGAGTTAGTTATCTGATTTATTATATATGCTTTATATAAGAGACAGCAATGTATATTTTGTAGAAATATTATCAAATTTCAACCTTATAAGATACTTGATCATGGTTTGTTTTTAGTAGGCCTATCTATTACTATGCACCGCGCTGTTGTAGCCTACCGGCCTTGGTGCGAAGGGAAAGTTTGAGAAAAATAGCTCACAGTTCCGAATCAATTTTAGACACTTTCACAGCTTTAAATCTTTTCAAAATAAAGTAATGGTTTAAAAAAAGGTAGGCATCGATAATGATGAAAGGATTTTAGTTTATTAATTCATTTGATAGGTATATTACACCTCTACCTTCGTTGGAAGTTACGGCGATCTCTACAGATCGTTGTGTTGTCATTTGGACAATGCGGGAAACTTGCTCACGTTTTTAATCTCGTTGGTTGAAGGATTGTGAATATTCAGGGTAGGGAATACCTTTTCGGGAACCGGGATTGGGGCCTATTTTAAGTCGGGATTCGGGATTTAAAAGGGCCTACGGGATTCGGGAAAGGGATTCAGAGCCAGAATTAATTTTTCCAGGTAGGGTTTGGAAATAGAAAAACGGGATTGCAAATTGAAAACCTGCGGGATTCGGGAAATGGGGCTTATAAAAAATGGGATTCGGGAACATGTTATTTCATCGGGCAGCGCTCTTGTTAGGCAGATCGACTGAGATTTAAGTTGGAATTTATCACCGAATCACACCCAGGTAAGTCGTACTGTTATATGAACTATTTCCGACAACAGGAGAGGGATTACCATTCTCATTACTTTGGACTAAATCTAGCTTTTCGTTTTTTAAAACCCCACAACATTACGCAATTCAAGATGGCGGTCGCACTGTTTGTAAGCGGCCGTTGTCTTCATTCAACAAGGTGCAGACCTACCAAGCCATCCACATTTGTGTAATTCCTCCCACCTACCGGCAAAGGAGACAAAACCTTCCGCAGAAAAATGATAGCAATCTCGCACACTTTTGAACGATAAATATTTGTTCGTCGACCTGATTTAATAGCCCTGCAGTAGCCTATATGTGTAGAGCAATGAGGAATTTAAACTTGTTAGGAATGGTCAATAGGCATACATAAAGTAGTGCATATATAGGCCTAAACGAATGCCAGTTGAAACGTCCCCATGCGGAAAACGTCCCCGTCAAAACGGCCCCCGGCTTTTCTATATGACTACTGACTGATTTCGTTCTGCCACCTACAGTCAAAATGTGGGTCAGATTTTCAGAAAATGTACAATTCAACTTCACCAATCCGCTCAAATAACCCATATTTCAGATGAAAATAAAGTTCAAAATACAGTTTAACCTAACCAAACAGGTTGCTAGAATCAATGCAATGCCGAATATACTCGAACTTACCTAGTATTGACCCAATTGCTACAGCATTTAGCAGAATTTACTAAATGTGTACAGCTACTAATTGTACATTTTCTGAAAATCTGACCCATGTAGGTGTTGAGTCGGGGTGTTACACCTTTCCACCCGATGCTAGGTGTGGGTGATATGTGGCAATATGCATATGAAACACAGACTGTAAAATGGCTCCCGTGTAAATGTAATTAAAGGTGGAACGTCCTACGAGTTTTAAATCAGACTCCCTTGGAGTTGGTTGTAGAATGTTTGATTCATAAGAGCATCTGAGTAAGATTGTAAGAGTATATCTGTATACCATATCTTAAACATGTATACATAAAGTGGGGCCCTTACTCAAGGTAATAAACAAGGTATCTCAATTTTATGTTGCCAAAACGCATTTAAAATGATCACCAAGATAATTAGAAACATTCCATGCGTATGCCTATACCGTGCATATGCCATATAAGAGAGATGGGACATATCAGACAATTGCTTGTTATATGTTCATTACAAATTACATTAAATGTTAAGATATCTTTGCCGCATTAAGTTAAAATGATCAGAGCCTCTATAAGGGTATTCTTTTCTAGTTAATACTACCCATTTTAAATATGTACACCTTGGTTCAGTAGGCTAGACATTATTATAACAAGGGCAATAACATGCGATATGTTATGATAAATTGAGTATGACCGATTTCCATGAAAAGTAGTCATTTTCATGAAGTGCAGTTGAAAAAACGTCAAAATTAGACCTATCATATATTGCTGAGTTTTCTTGGACATATTACCACGATACCCAGCTGTAATTCTCTGAAGTTTGGCAGCTTAATATCTAATAATTAGTCTACAGTGGCCTGGCAAAGGTTTCCTCCTATATTTAGCCATACCTTTTAATTGATTGATACATCATCGTACATCACGCTCAATATCAAATTCTTTAAAGTAGCATTTCATACATGTAGTATGTTTATTTTAATCTTGTGCTCAATTTGATGAGTTATAAATAGTTTTTAGTAGCTTAATAGCTGAGCGTGATGTACAGTGATGCATGACGTACGGTGACAGTTTACTGTATCAAACATACCCCAGAGTTAGGAAAATGACAAAAACGTGTCAATATAATGTTTAGGATTCATTTCTGATGATAGAGCCACACAATCAGGGTTCCCATGGCATAAGGAATTGCCATTGGAAATGAATTTCCGTCCGTCCCAGATTTAATATTATACCATGAACTTTATTTTTCTTTATGGGGAGAAAAATGGGTAGCTTTGTGTTCCTTTATACATTGCTCATTTTACTCATGTATATTATATTACAAATGTATTTTGCTTAGGACCATGTTGTGGTATATGATGACAGATTAGTGAAGAAAATATTTAATTTGATTAACACCTTTCCTGTTTCATTATATTACAGAGGCAGTCAAGACCACAAGGCCGAATGCAGAGAATGACATTGATTTGGTGATACCCATTGCTATTTGCAACAACCTGCGGACTGCTGGATCCAAGTTAAATTACTGGGCCAAGCAGGCCAGGAATGCCATAATCAACAACAGCTTGCAGTGGACTATCATTGTGACCCTGCCCCTAGAAAGAATATTTCACTGTAATAAGGATCATTAGGGTTGTCCTTCTCAATCTAGTCTATCGATGCAAAATGCAAATTGAACTGTATACAAAAAACATGATTATATAAAATTATATAGTGCAACGCAATGTGATTACCTCATTCTGAGAAGAAAAAATTGTTTCAAAGATATACATCTGGAATGAATTTTGAAAGCTTTCTTTTAAACAGAGATAATAATTATCATATATCATAGTAGTAAACTCCCAGAATGATCCAGGAATTGAAATACCATTACCCTGATACAAATGCTCTCGTATCAAGACTAAGATACTAGTGTTTTATGAGGTGATGTAAATGTACGTGTAATTCATGGCAGCAGAGGAAGTGACACTATTTTTTTGTTTTATTTCGGCGATTTAAGTCATGCAAACAGTATTTTCTGACATTTATCATGAAATGTAAGCCTAAGGGTTAGGGTAATCATTGTATTGGGTTAATTTTGGGGTTTCACCTATTATCACGGGAAGTTCAGAAGGGAGGTTCATATCCTAGAATGTGCATATTACCTGGCTAAAAATCGGGCAAATCTCGATCTGAGAAATCTACCCATGAGGAGCCATGCGGGAAAAAGAAAAAACCTAACACTGACTCACCCTAATTCGGCCTTCTACCAAAATTGCTTCCTCTATAAAGCCAGGAAAGCCTGTAATAGTTTAAATCAAAATTTACAAAACCTTGAAATAAAGAATTTCGAAAATGTGTACAATCTATGATTCGAGCTCGTGTAAGAGATGGCTAGTGCCTAGGATATGGACCCCCCCCCCCCCCCCCTACTGACCATACTGAATTGATATGAGGGTCTAAACATTAATGTATTTTTATAATGTTCTGTCTCCCTACCATTGGGAACCAGGGAAACCATATGTTGTTAATGTTCTCAGTATATATATATATAAGAATTTTTATTCAATCAATCTTTATACAGTTACAGAAAATATGAATCGGGCTTTGCGTCTATACGCAGCTGCGCATAGATCTTCCGGCTAGTCCTTAAAATAATTTGAATTAGCTAATTATCTAGTTACATCACCTGTTTCAAGAATCATTTTATATCATTTTTATACCATGAATATTTGTGAAGTTTGAACAATATTCTGTTAGTATCTTCACAGATGAAATACAGAGTCAATTTAGAGTACTACTACTACTGGCGAGCCAGTACAGGTTGCCATCATTATATTCGTACATCATCATCCTTTCTCATTTTCTACTTATTACTTCAATTCTCGCGGTTATTCATTTACTACATTTGAGGTTGACAGAATGTTAATTCGCCTTAATGTCAGTACATGTGTCTTTTAGTTTGGTATTATACAGCCATGATACTCAATTGATATGATAATTACGCAAAGTTTGTAAATTTAGACAATTCAAGTGTACTAATCCGTCAAAATATATTTATCTAGTATCAGATAATATAATGTAAGATTCAGTAATAATACATTTGATTTAATTACTACCATATTTGTACATCTGGATTACAAAGGTATTCAGGTCATATGGAACCCCCAGTATAGGGGCACAGAGAAACACAATGTTGAAATTGATATTCTGTAATTGATGTTCTTAGTAATAATATATTTTATTACTACCATGTTAATATTACAGATGTGGATTTGTAAATATATTCTGGTCATATCGAGCACCCCCAGTATAGGGGCACAGAGAAACACTATGTTAAAATTGATATCTAAAGTAATAATGTATTTTATTGCGGTCCTCTTGTTGATTTTATATACCTGTAAATACTACATGTAAACCGCCTGTATTATTTCACCTTTGGGTGTGGTCAATACGTACGGCCCATTGACTTAGCCCTGAGACTGCAACTCAGTCCTGAGGCCAATACGACGGCCGTATCAGGCCTCAGGACTGATATGGAATGAATATAGTTCTCCAACGATAATAGTATCAGCACATATAAATCAGTTGCAAAAATAAAAAAGATAATAGAATACGTTTATCAGAGTTATTTATTTCAAAACAGTAAAACACAATAACCGTACATGCCAATACTTTAGAATTAAGTGATTTTGCAAGAAGTTCTGTTTTAAAAAGTAGTGCGGTCCATAGCCACTGGTGCAGCAGACAACTCAACATGACTGCGGCAGAAGGAGTCATCAAAAACCTACTTGATGAGTATATTAGAAGTACGGCCATGGAAGTTTTGAATGAGATTGGAGAAGAAGATGAAGAATGTATGTATGTGGAAGTGGATGATGAATTACTCCAGGATCTGTTGTATAACGATTTCTCAGAGCCATCAGCAGCACCCAAGTCGCCGACAGTAGTTGAAATACTGCAAGAGAAAGAAGAGGTTGAATCGACAGTCATTGAAAAAATCCAAAACAATGAAGAAATCGAAATATTCATAAGTCAACAGGGTGACTTACATGAAGAAATGTTTGAGGTTTTAGATGAAGTTCGTGACTACTTGGATGGTCAAGAATCAGACAATACAAAAAGGGCAACAAAAAAGGTATGGTATCCAGGGAAATATTGTATCTAAACCAAACGTAACGTTTGCTAATTTCTGCGTTTACCATATATTGACTGGACTGGTTTTTTATTAATCAACGTTTGAATTATACTGAAAGAAATTAAATAATTATGTTTTATTTTACACAGGCTGTGGCTCGATTTACAAGATACCTCAACCAAAATGGAATAACAGCAAATATGTGGGAGCTAGAACCCCTCCATCTGAACACACACATCGCTAAATTCATCATGACGGCCCAGAAAGAAAAAGGAGGAGAGTACCACCCAGATAGCATATCTAATCTACACAGGGGCCTAGTAAGGTAGTTATCATTTTTAATGATTTCGCAATTAAAATGTAGTTGCAATGAAATGTTAACATAGAATTATACTAATGATTTCCTTATATATATTTTCTTATTCTTTTCGAACAGACATCTCAAGGCCTGTTCATATCCAGTCAACCCTGAGACATCAGAATATTTTGAACTCTCAAGGAAAGTTGTCGCCGCCAAAAGAAAAGATTTAAAAAGTCAGGGAAAAGGCAACCGTCCAAATAAGGCGGAGGCAATATCAGCTGATATGACTGATAAACTGTGGGACATGGGACTATTGGGAGATTTGAATGGTAAAATACTACAAGAAACGATTTTCTTTATACTAACAAGTGCCTTCGGAATGCGCTCAGTCAAGGAGCCTCGAGATATGCGCTGGGGTGATGTATCCTTAAAAGAGGGGGAAGATGAAATCCAATACCTTGAGTTCAATGAGAGGTTAACTAAAACGAGGAAGGGGGATGGTCCTAATAGGCCATTCCAACAGAAGATTTTCGAAATCGCTGAAAAAGAGAGATGCCCAGTACGTTTGTATAAGTTGTATGAATCAAAGAGGCCCGAAGACCAGAAAAAGGCAGATAGCCCCTGGGTTATCTGGGTGTTAAAACTACCTCGGCTGCTAATGATCCCATCTGGTACATAAACAAACCAATGGGAAAAAATTATCTGCAAAATATAGTGAAGAAGATGGCAGGTGAGGCTGGTTTCAAAGAGCGTATAACAAACCATTCCCTACGAAAAAAAACAGTCCAGGATCTCTGTGACAGCAACATTCCCCCGACTGAAATAGCACAACTCACGGGGCATAAAAACATAAACAGTATTAACAGCTACAACATCGCAAACATGCTCAAACAGAAGGAAATGTCAGATATACTAACTGGGGCAAAGAGGAGGAAAACAGACATCCAGACGATTCAATCCAACAAATCCGAAACACAGAAAGAAAATGTTGTGGCAATGCCCTCGAAATCAAATTTCAACCTTTCTCTACAGGAGTCACTAAAGGCCACTAGTGGCATGCTTCAGAGTGCCAACATTTCAACATTTTAAAAACAATGTTTTAGGTTGATAAACAGTGTTTTTCAATTTGAATGTTGATATCACTCGAAAGACATAGTTTTGAGGTAAAACATTGTTTTTCAAATGACAAACAGTGTTTTAGGTTGATAAACAGTGTTTTTGGACCGATAAACAGTGTTTATCGAATTATTACACAAATGGCTTGCCATAAGCTGGTATATTTGGCATTGGAAATACTAGAGATAACGGTTACAACGGTGAAGTAATCACTAGAGAAGGGGAAACTCTGGTTGGTAAGCAATGTGTCGACTATATTAACAACTTTTTTTGTAACATCAAACCAATGTCTACACCAGAGGAGATAGTAACAGAGTATGAATTTCCTGAGGTATTATGGGAAGAAGAAATCCTAGAGGGTGAAGTTGTCAAAGTAATAAAGGACATAGATGATTCAAAATCTAGTGGGATTATAGACCTGAATACGAAGTTTGTGAAATATTCTCTACTGTCATGTATAACTAAAGTCGTGATGTTATTGAATAGGATTCGAGTAAGTGGGTATTTTCCTAGATCTTGGAAGGTTGCAATTTGTGCGATAATACCTAAAAAGGCAGGTTCGAAGAGAGTGGATGATTTCCGAGCCATATCGATATGTCCAATTCTTGGAAAGATCATGGAAAGGCTTATTTCGAATAAATTAGAAGACCACCTTAGTAATATAGAGTATTTGAGCGAACATCAATTTGGATTTAGAGTCGGTATGGGGGTTGACAATGCAATGTCAGCCTTTCTAAACTATGTATTTAAATACAAAGATTTGGGAATAGACACACTTGCTGTATATTTTGATCTAGCCAAGGCTTTTAATTCGATTAACGTTAGTATATTGATAAAAAAGCTAAAGCTTATCGGTGTGAGTGATGTATTTCTTAAATTACTTGAGTCTTATTCGACAGATAGAAGACAATGTGTGAAGGTTGGAGATAACATATCAGATATCCTACCATTGACAGCAGGAGTGGCTCAAGGGTCAATCCTTGGGCCGACATTGTTCATTATATATATCAATGATTTAAGTGAGGTTGCATTCAGTGGTAAAATAATTATGTACGCTGACGACTGTGTTTTATTACACCCCAGGAGAAATGAAAATGATTTAGTTGAAATCCAAGACGACATTAATAAATTTAATGTTTGGGTTGGAAAAAACGGTCTGAAAATTAATATCAACAAGACAAAATTGCAGAATTTCATTGGTACTAGAGGGAGGAAAAATGATTATCAATTGTATGCCAATGGGAGCAAAATTGATGTAGTAGAAGAGTTTCATTATCTGGGGTTCCAGTTAGACAGTAAGTTGAATATGAGCCAACACATAAATATTGCTTGTATGAGAGCAACTAATCTTAAGAACAGGTTGAGGAAAATTAGATTCTTTATTACAAAAGATCTGGCTATTACAATTTATAAAACCTATATCCTCCCTGTCATTGAATTCGGAAATTTTGCTGTCGATCTTGCATCTTCTCAAAATGTACGAAGACTGCAAATATTGCAGAATGACTGCTTAAAGGTCAAGTGTAAAGGTTTTTATTTCCTGTTAGATGCATCGGGAGGAATATTTTGAAACAATGTACAAAGTTCTAGCACCTAACCTAACAAATCAAACCAGTGAGAGGGTGAGAGGTGTTTAAGCGCTCCCATTTTCTGAGCCCCACGCAGCCCAGCCTGGCAAGGTGAGTAGCCATCTTTAGACGGCCCGAGCTACCTATGACGTCATAGATGTCCCTGCGCGACTTGTAGTGGTAGGCTTTAGCGCACGGGGACAAGATTACACCTTTAAACAATGGCTATTGCTTAGCTAAGGTGTTGGCGGACTTAAATTATCATGCTCTTACTGCTACACAACCTATAGTTTCCATCCTTCTTGGATGTTCGGCAAGTATATAAGAGCCTATACTCTGGCGATTCAGCCTGTAAAAATCACAGGCATTTAAATTATAAATCAAATAGCCTACCGAAAAAATCGCCAATATTCGGACGATTCAGATATACATTTGAGTGTACATTTTCCGTACAAAACCAATCGGGAGGGAACCCTTGAAACTGAAAATACGGAAAACTTATAACTGAAGAACAGGATGTCCAGAGTAGCGGGATTAATTTTCCCCAACATTAAGAATAAACTGACAATAGAATTCGACTAGAATGACAATGCATCGGGGATTTCGACCCTCGTCACATGGTAGCAAGAGATAGACGGTGATACATCGTCCTATAGATAATTGCTGGGAATAGCAAATTTCGGCCTAATGATTGATGCAAATGTGTACAAGTTTACTATACTTACTGTAAAGTAGTAAGGCCAATATCTCTTTAATATTTCAATCTATTCCAAATGATAAGCATGCTATTTTTCTTCTATTCAAATTATTTCATTGTGTAATGACACTACGCTATTAGAAAAAATGATATCTCAAAAACATTATTAGGGTGACTAGGAAAATAAAGCTTAATCATGTAAACTATGAGTTGAAATTATAATGATTAAGGGATTGACGTGATGGCCCTTAAAATCAGCAGAACGCACTAAAACAGTATCATTTTGCTCAAAATTTTCTGGGGGGGAGGGGAGGGGGAGGACATGCCCCAGACCCCCTAGATTGGGTGTGGCTCTCGCTATGCTCTCAAAAAATTCTGGTGAGAACCCTTGAGTTTATTGGGGTCCGATGTTTCACTTTCAGGCTCATTTGCCCTTTATCAAGGATAATCTATACATCTATCATATAACAATATCTAAAATAAATTCGAGGCCTTGAATCCTGTTGAAATTTTTGATGATCCTTAGTTTCTTGCTGTACACCCCATCTCACACCTTCACTGGGTGACTAAGTGAGTAAAAGTTGAAAAATGGTGACTGATCAGGGCTCGAAACAAATATATTTTTAATATATGTACTGCTGAAGCACATATTTCAAATATGTTTTGTATATCTTTTCAATGATGGTGGGTGCAGTAAACAGTTAATATGTACATTGATTTTGGGAGTTCAAAGCTAAGATTTGGGGCGTTGGTGGGGTTATATGACGCAATGCACCTATTAAATATAGACTATAATATGTAATTAAAGGTGAAACGGGCTTTTGGAGCTGTTATTGTATCATCACTACATTTCTAATTTCAAACTAATGCATGAAAGAGAATTTAGAATATCTGCATGAGTGCCATCCATAAATTGAGCCGTACAGCACCAACTAACAACTCCATGCTATGAGACAATGCCTAGCCAGGCTAAAGCAGGCCTTAGCTTGGACATGGATGACGTCACAGCGGTGGGGTGCGAATACAAAAACTCTACTAAGGCAAACTGAGCCCCATTTGTGTACTCATCAGAAAGCTGTGAAAAAGGGGCTTTAATAGATTTTTTTTGATTTTTTCAACATCAGATGCCATCGATAGCACCACCACAAATGTAAATCGGCCCTTATCTCGAATTTTAGAATTTTCATTACACTTGACCTTTAAGGATTGTCAGAAGTGTTAGAGTAGGAGAACAACGAGTTACTAATTATGATCTACATAACTCTTGCAAAATTTTACCACTCTGTTATAGGCATTTACAGAGGAATTATTGTCTCTTCTGGATGGAACGGAGAGCGCAGGATCCACGCAGGCATGGATATGGCATGCATGATCCTGCGCGCCTCCAAGTGCACCAGTGGAAAAAAGAAGGAATAAGGAGGAGTAGTATAGCCAGAATAAGAAGTCTTTGGAACCTGCTTCCCTTAAATCTAAAAGAAATTATGGACAAAAAATTGTTCTCGGTGTCTGTTAAAAAATTACTTGCAGAATTGTACTACAATACTCAAGAGATTTGGATGGTGAATGAACAAGAAATAGCAAATTGATATTGATCTGTATTGGATTGTTGTATCTAGATCTTAGAGGTAGAGGGAACCCCTTGCCTATCTCTCTCTATATATATATGTTATATATATGTTGCACGTACAATGATGGCGGATTATATGTATTTGATATGAACATTTTTTGTAACAAACCTAAACCGACTGTAGTTAGAAGAGATGCGTCAGTGATGGTTTTAAATTATATATTGTTCTTAACAAATGCTTCTTCTGTATATTGTAATCGATACTTAGTGAATTAAGAGATATAGGTAAATGGTTGAAATATTGTCATGATTATCCTAGTAAATCAGCGACGGCTGAGATATAGTGTACCAGTTGCATAATGTTTTTCGCTGAATAAAATAATTTAAATACAAATACATTACACTTACACTCACTTGGGAAAAATAAGTTTTGCGACTAGTGACATCACAAATAAGCTTTAAATGACTAATGGGTTATACAAGTTGAACACAATAACATTTATGATCCGATTTAGGAAAATAAGTCATAAGTCGCAAAATATGGATTTTGAGATATTATCATATTTGAAAAGAGGACATCAAGGTAATTCTAATGATAGTAAACACTAGGACACCTAATAAGTATTACTATATTTTAAGTTTGATATTTTTATTTTTGAAAAAAAACAAAACTATGCAATGTTTCTGGATGGGTAATTACCAGTAAAGTAACTAAATATGGTCCATGTTAAGGTCTTCAGAACGCAGGGATATATTTGATACAATGTCCTGAAATTTGTTGTATAGATTCCTATGACTATAAGGACTACACCCCTAAAGATCAAAACATTTCAATAAAGAGATCCTGTGGAAAAATCACTTTGAAAAATATCAATTTTGAGACTTGTGACTCATTTTCCTGGAACCCATCACATTTTTGTTTAAACTGCAGATGAAGCAGGAGGCAACGAATCATCGGAGGTGATGCAAACACCACCCAGCCTTACCGATCCTCAGTATTCATGCTTGGGGGTCATGATCGAGTCAGCCCAAGTTGTCAAAGAGTTCCCGGTCCTTGAAGTAGCCTTGATGTGCCTGATGTCAACACCACAGACAGCAAATGGAGTGGGTGACCTCACATCTTACATAGCCTGTCTGCAGCAGGCAGGGGTGCAGCATGATCATCCTCACCTCAAAGGGGTTAGTCTATTTATTTTATTTTTATTTCATTTAACGCCAGTACATTAATTATGAGAAATATAATGTGAGAGAAAAAACGCAATAATCCCTACCCGGGTGTCTTCGTGTGTTACCTAAAGGGTGGTCTCCACTCGCTGCGGTAAGCTCTACGGTAAGCTCTGTGGTAAGCCTTGCGATGGTGCTGTGATGGTGAGAAGTGGCGAGGTCCTGCCTACATCGCCAGTGATCCATATAGGGAGGATCTTGTCATTCCTCGCCACCTACAGAACCAGCACAAACCATCGCAAGGCTTACCGCAGAGCTTACCATAGCCAGTGGAGACCAACCTTAAAGGTACCTTATGGGTATTAAAATATAAATATGAAGAAAGATATGTACTAAACAGAAACGGCCCACATACATACATACATACATACATACATACATACATACATACATAATTGTATGCGTAAAAAAAAATACCTTATATCAATTATTTGTTTTGCTTTTCTTGACATAATCTAGAGCTTGTTGTTGTTGTTAAACAATTTATTGCCAAATTAGAGGTCATGAACTCCCACAATAGCGGAGTTGCAAAGCTGCCATTGGCCCCTATTTGTTGGACTGTGGGTTTTCTAATGTATGACGCATTATCCTCTAACATACCACAAATTGTTCTGTGCTTTGTTCTAGAGAATTGAAATCCTACCCATAGCGAGCTGTATGCACAAGGACAAGAGGCCATTGACTAATCGCAGCCTAACAGAAGCTGATGTCCTTAGTGGTATGCGTGAGGTACTCTGTGTCAAGTTAAAGAATGAAATAGAACAAAATAAAAACTACCTTCTCTGCCCTATTGATTACAATACATGGACTGGTGGCCTTCTAGAGGATATGAGGAAGCTGATTGATTACATAAGGTAAGATGTGCCAATAGGGAGGTTCAGCAAGTCTAACCTTTAAGGGTGGTCTCCACTGGCTGTGGTAAGCTCTGCAGTAAGCCTTGCGAAGGTTTGTGCTGGTTCTGTAGGTGGAGAGGAATGATGAGGTCTTGCCTACATGGATCACTGGCCATGTAGGCAGGACCTCGCCACTTCTCACTATCACAGCACCATCGCAAGGCTTACAGCAGAGCTTACCGCAGCCAGTGCAGCACACCCTATATGTATACGTAAACGTATCTTTGATATATACACATACATTAAAAGGAATAAAGAGGTTCAGCAAAACATGGCGGGAAAAACTTAAAATAACATATCAAGCAACATTTTTCATCTCACAATATATTTTTTATACAAAAAACATTGACCTAATTCACAAAAAGAATACGGATACGTTTACGTATTTTGAGATATCACCATATTTGAAAAGCAGAGATCAAGCCGAATTTAATGATAGTAAACACTAGGACATCTAATCTGTATTTCTATATTTTCAGTTTGATATTTTTATTTTTGAAACAAAAAGTTTACAATGTTTCTTGATGGGTAATTACCAGTAAAGTTACTAAATATACTCCATACAAAGGCCTTCAAAATGCAAATATATATTTAATACAATGTGCCGAAATTTGTTACACAGATTCATATGATTATAATTCGTAATCTTAAAAGATTCAGAAGATTTCAATTAAGAAATCTTGTGAAAAAATTACTTTGATAATATCAATTTGGCGACTTGTGACTCATTTTCTTGCAAATAAAGAATTCATTATTATTATTTTTCATCAAATAGAGACACGTGTAATTTTACAAAAGTTCATGTACATGGACCAGAGGAAGTATCAACCATTGAGCTCCTCTCCTCCCCTTTCAAGTGTGGATTTGATGAAGGTAGCAAAGACATTGCGGAGTTAGCTGGAAATGCCGTCTTTCCTCCTCTAATTGGGGCAGTAACAGGTTAGCTAATCTGACTTCATCATATGGGTCAGATCCTCAGGAAATGTACAATTGACCTTTACCAATCGTCTCAAATAACCCAAATTCACGACGAAAATCAGGTTCAAAATACAGTTCAACATAACCAGAAAGATTTACTGAATGAATACAATACAGAATACACTCAGATATACTCAGATTTTCAGTCTAATTCAGCAGAACTTGTGAGATGTGTAGAAATGTAGATTGTGCATTTTCTGAAAATCTGAGCCATATAATCAATCTCCTATAGGAAACTTGAATGGCCGCCATTTTGAATCGTAGTTCGCATGGAATTATGGGAGTTGCATGCCAGTGTAGAATCTCTATAAATCATACCATGTTCAATGTGACTGTCTATGTGTCATACAAGTTTCCATAACACAAGCCTCCATCATTTCCATCATGCATTTGGTTTCATAGATTATTTCATACAGGCAATGATATCATGGCAATCTTCAATAGAAATGTTGCTGAATATTTGTATGTCAGATTTGAACTGAGTAAAATGTACCCAGAGATAGAACCAATCTGCCAGTACTAAGAAACATTGGCACAATTGAAACATTTATATCTACCCAGGAACTATGGCTAAACACTTTATATACCCCCCCCCCCCTATCGTAAGTTCCTCTATCTACCCTCTATACTGTATGAAAAAATGAAAAAAGAAACATTTCACTCCGTTTCTCACCTATTTACATATGAACTGCAAACATTCTATAATTACTAGCACTTATTGAAGTTGAAGCACAGGGTGAAAATAAAGAATGGGATCTTGGGCGTATGAATACAGCACAAACCTGCAGAGTGAGTGCTATACACAAGAAAAGAACAGCCATGCATGGGTGCCTCGCTAGTGAACACATTAATAATAATCATAATTATTAGAGTGGCAAAGCAGTTCTCCACTATTAAATTTGGATTCTCATGTTTGTAGACCCGAAAATGTATTGAAAAACTTCTGTCTTTTTCTATCATTTATATATGAGCATTCCATATGAGGCAGGTGCAATAAGTGGGGTGCTATAAAAATATTCATACATATGCGTAATATATGAACTACTTTGTCACCAAGTCAGCTACTTTTCTCAGGTTTACACATGATACATTTGTGATTACACATCAAGTTTTATGCCCATGTAATAAATATAGAATGGAACTCGCCTCCAATAATCGAAAATTTATTGGACTTGATTCATCACACATAAGCACAATGCCATAGGCATCATGCTTATGTGGACGAATACCGTCCATTAGATTTAACGTAAAATCTCAAAATAAAAAAGATAATAGCCTTTTTCTTCCTTTACAGGCTGTGGTGTGACCGGGAATGTGTTATCTCTAGTGATCTTGCTAAAACCGTCATATTACAAGAAAAGGCCTGGAAATGTATTCCTAGCATGGCTAACCCTGGCAGATACGATGCATCTCCTTGCAAAGACTATTTACCTTGTAAACGGTCCTTTCATATATGATCAGTCTGTAGCAGACACCACAACAACCAAATTAAACTCGGTTGCACTGAGGTAAGTAAGACAGTAAATTGTGATGTGTTTCAGGAAAATGAGTCATAAGTCGCAAAATTGATATTTTTCAAAGCGTTTTTTTCACAAGATAACATCATTGGAATAATCTGAATTTTGAGGAGTTTATCACTTATTGATATGTCAATTGATGTCTCAAATTTCAGGACAATCTATGTAATATATCCTTTCGTTTTAAAGGTACTCATATGGACTACATTTAGTTACTTTACTGTTTATTGACCCTAGAAATATTGGAAACTTTTTTTCCAAAAACGAAAATATCAAATTTAAAATCTAGAAATACTTATTAGATTATTAGACTGTTCACTATCATTGGAATCGGCTTGATCTCATCTTTTCAAATATGATGGTATCTCAAAATCTATTTTTTGTGACTTATGACTCATCTTCCTGAAACACAACACAAAACTGTTCTGCTACACACCATGTTTTGCAGTTTACAATAATTTATAATGGGACATTATAAGTTGAACGAATATGGGTCAGGAAATGTACAATTGGCAACTGTACGCATTAAGTGAATTCTGCAAAATTAGGTTGATACTTCTCAGATAAAAAACAAATTGTACAGCTAAACGGTATGAAATCAAAGGAGGGTACAGTGACCTACGGGGTGCCTCAGGGGACAATATTTGGCCCAATATCATTCACTATATACATTAATGACCTCCATTCTGGCGTTGAGCATGCCCATATACAGCAATATGCAGATGATACGGTTCTATTCTATAACAATAAAGATATTAATATTCTGTATAATCTACAACAGGACCTGAATAATGTGTTCACTTGGTGCACGGTAAACAAGCTATCACTTAATATGTGATGTGTTTCAGGAAAATGAGTCATAAGTCGCAATATATGGATTTTGAGATACCGTTATATTTGAAAAGATGAGATCAAGAAGATACCAATGATAGTAAACTCTGGGACATTTAATATGTATTTCTATATTTCAAGTTTGATATTTTTATTTTTGAAAAAAGTTTGCAATGTTTCTGGGTGGGTAATTACCAGTGAAGTAACTAAACATCATCAATTCAAAACACAAGGATATATTTGATACTATGTCCTGAAATTTAGCACATGGGTTCATGTGACTAAGTTTGCTAGACCCTCAAGAAATCAGAACATTTCAATAAAGGAGTCTTTCAAAAAAGTTACTTTGAAAATTATCAATTTTGCGACTTGTGACTCATTTTCTTAAAACGCATCACATATGTCAAAATGTAAGACCATGTCATCTGCATTGAGCAACCCAGCAATGGAAAAGCACAAGACTCTCACAAAATTTGGAACTGGGCCACTCTGCTCTTGAGCAATTACATGAATATAAATACCTCAGTTTCACACTAGATGACCTGTTGAATTTCAAAATTCATACGAAAAAAACACCCTAAACCTAGTCTCAGCAAAAATAAAAAACTTTGAAAAATATCCATTTTGCGACTTGTGACTCATTTTCCTGAAACATATCACATATGTTTTTGAGTGTCTATTATCCGCTTTTTCTATTCCACTTTATTTCAGGGTAGCTACATTGCGTTGACTCTAATTGTAAAGTTTAATAGATAAATAGTTAAATAGATCATTAGTTAAATTAATACTTGTTCTATTCCACTTCATTTCAGGGTAGCTACATTAAGTTGACACTAATTCTAAAGTTAAATAGATAAATAGTTAAATAGATCATTAGTTAAATTAATACTTTTTCTATTCCACTTCATTTCAGGGTTGAAACTGTCATCAAGTTCTATGTGGTGGTGTTCTTAAAGATGTGGTTCACTTCCAATGTGTGCTGGCTAAAGGCTGTCATCTCAGTGCAGCGTCTATACCTCATAAGGAAACCACTACATGCCAAATCTATCATGACCTTCAGTTTGGGCCATAAGGTAAAGTCTTTTTTTTTTTTTTTTAAAGTTTTTTTTTAACATAGACTGCCATTGAGGCTCATGACATTAATGTTGCGTCCCTTGTATATTTATTTTTTTTTTGTTTTTCTGATTTTCTCTAGCTCACCATCAACATTTGGATTTTTTCTGATTTTCATTAACTCGCCACTGACACATGAGTGGCTCTTTAACACAAATTATTATATGCGCATGCTATATGGGAGGTGCTATAAGTGGGGTGCTATAAAAATATTCATATAGGACGCATCCTATAAAAATGTAGTTGTCTAAAAATAGCTCTGTTGATATGCTTTGCGGAGCTTTGGCTCTCCGCATGTAAACAAATGCCCTCGATCGGTATTCCACCTGTGATTCTGGTACTATGATTATAGAAATACATAATAAAAACCACATCATTAAATAGAGCATTAAATTCTCTATTGAATGATATAAGATTTATTAATGTAGGCCAAGAAATGGCTGCAATATGAACGTTTTAAGTCAACAATATATATATATATATATGGCCCATTCTCACGAAAGTAGTGCAACCCCCATTTTTTCCATTTATTGGTCAATATCTTGGTCGATATTGATCTTAAATACATAGGAATTGATTAGCTAAATCCGCCTTGGCATAAGCATTATGAAAATATATACTTTTGTGTATCTGTGATATTTTTTTAATTATGTACTATCAAATCAAGGAAAACAACCCATTAATCAGTACCAAACTGACAGTTATGTTGGAAAAAAATATAGTTCAATCAATATGCATAAATAAAATTTGTGCCATAGAATGGAGGATGAAAACCGAGTAAAATGATGTATTAAGTTTGAATATGTCAGCTGACTTTATGCTCAAAAGTCAATTAATGTGAAAATGGCTAAATTGAGGTGTAAAAACGTCGCCAGACAAAATAGCTGTGCTTTCTAAAATATTTAAATTAATTTTGTCAAAGGAGTCTGATTTCATAAGCATAGATTAGAAAACACATGTAAACCACCATTGGAAGATTCTCAGACCTTAGGTGACTCTGATCATAATAATCAGTGGAAAAAATGGGCCGTTTTTTCCACAGTATGAGGACGTTTTTACATAAGAATATGAGCTAAATATTGGCCAAATTAAATCATTTTTCATTTATTTACCATTATATGATCTTAAACTTTGTGGAAAATGATCTCCAGTAACTGTCAAGGTTTCAATAAGTGGGTTATTGAGACTTTAGGTTGGGCGACGTTTTTACAATTTTCACTCAATATATGACTTGGCAGTGTAAAAACGTCGCCCCTATTTGAGTCCTTGTACTCAAGAAATAATTTGTTTTTGATGTTTGTATCCTGCTCAGTTTTAAGTAACAGGTCCTAAGGTAGCTTCCTACAACAAAATTTAAAAAATTGATCCATACATTTTATGTAGATGAGTGATTATAACACATTACATGGAAGAGGTATGGACATCACAGGATAAAACATAATTCTTGTAACTATTCTTTGACAAGAATGCAAGGATACATCAAAGATATATTTGAAACACTGTCCTGGAATTTGGTACACATATTGCTATGATCATTAGCGCAAGGCACTCCAAAAATGAGAATATTCCAACAAAGAAATCTGATGATTTAATCATTTTGAATAACATCACTTTGGTAACTTGTGACTCATTTTCCTGAGACACATCATATAGGACTCTACTGCATGAAAACGTTCCCATCCTTGAGTGGATAATGACATGAATTACAAATTTTCAAAACATAATGCTAAAATGGTCTAAAATGGTGTCAGTCATGTATTAAAAACATCAAAAATTACAATCAGCCTTTAAATAATTGAATAAATTTGACATAGATTGGGCGACGTTTTTTCACTTAGAAAAAACGTCGCCCAAATTTGAAGCCTTAAAACGTGGATGATTTACCCAAAATTTGGTAACTAATCATACTCAGGGGTAAAAGATAATATTTGATCATATTATAACAGAAAAACTAGAACGATTTGAGAATAATAAAACACAGTCAATGATTGGATGTTTCATCTGATTGATGTGGGAATCCAGTTTCTCACATTTGTTGTTGTCCTTGATTTGAAAAGTTATTATATAGGAAAAAATAAATTTCTTGGCTATTACATCAATAAAACATTTAGTTAGAGAATGGTGATAGAAATAATTGATGATATACAAATTTAATAGAGAAATGATCATTACTAAGATATATAGGGGTGTGCGACGTTTTTTCACTAACTTTTCTACACCAATCTTTGATAACCTCCCGTACCAAAACTAATGGTCTAATTTAATGGCAAACTCAAACATATTACCGCCCATAGTCACAGTCAGTAGTCCGGACGCCGTAGGAGTAGGACGTGCTTGGGAGTCTCTCCCCACTGCACGCTCAAACACACGCAAACAAAGGGATTATCCTATACGTTCATTCTCATTGAAACTCATACTCATTCAAAAGAACTGGAATTTTCCTAGTGTTCGTGCCGTGTGAGCCCGATTTGATTGGAGATTTACCATTTACCTGAAATAGGACTGTGATTTGTGATAATTTGGTATATTTGCCCGTTTCTTGTTGATTTATCACCATGTATTTCGGGCATGAAAAGACAGTATCGGCGGAGAGGGCGTTGGAGCTTTTCAAGCACCCAGTGCCCAGTATTCATCGTGAGAAACTTCCTCGTCACCTAGAAAGTGTTAGACCATTTGGATTCAACGAAATAAAACGGAAGGCTGAATATGCATTAAAAGCAGACGAGGATTGTACGATTCCAGAGCTTCGTCGCTCTCTGGAATTCAGCCAGGCTAACCTTGATTTAGTCATAGGAAAAGTAGAGGAACTGGTCTTGAGAGACAAAGATAACCTAGAAGAAATGGCCAGAATGGATCGTCAATACCGTGAGTTGTCAAATCATGTGCATAAATTAGAAAATATTGTTCTGGAAGGGGAGATTGATCGTAGAAGGATCTACCTGATTATCACCGGTGTTCAACAACATGGGAAAGAGAATACAGTTGGCGTTGTCCTCACTTTACTAAAAGAATTAGATGAGAGGTTCACCGCAAATGATATAGTAAGTGCCAAACGCCTCGACTCTTGGCAATTTGGCTGTCGAAAGATCAGGGTAGAATTTAGATCCGAGGATAGAAGGAATTACGCATATAGTAAGAGAAGATCGCTAAAAGATTCGGAGGACTACAAAAAGGTGTACATCAATTCCGATATACCCACCACGATCCAAGAGAGAAAGGATATGCTGATGACAGTGAGTAGGCACATAAAACAACAAGGTGATAAAGAGGTAGGGGGCATTTACAAAGACCAAATCAAGATCGATGGTATCAACTACAGATACAACCAGCTCGAACACCTCCCCCCGGGTTACAGACTGTCAGACGCCAAGACAAAAGAATTGAAGGGGAAGGTCTATTTCCAATCGGAATTCAGCGCCCTATCGAATTTCTATCCATGTGTGAATTGATGGTCGAAGGCATTCTATTTAGATCTGTAGAACAAGCCTATCAATTTGCCAGGGCAAATGCCCTTAGAAGACCAGATGTAGCTAAGACCATATACGACAGCAGGGACGGCAAAGCCGCAAAGGGTCTATCTCACGCGGCCAAATCGACCCCTACCTGGGACCAGGACAAATTCAAAGTCATGAGAGTTTTAATTGAAACAAAATTTGAGCAAAATCCTAGCCTCAAACAAATCCTTCTGGATACCGGGGAAATGAAACTGTATGAGGCGACTAATGATGGGTACTGGGCCTGTGGTGCCTCCTTGTCTTCAAAACACATCACAGAAGGCACGCACAACGGAAACAACGCCATTGGCGCTATCCTAGAAGACTACAGGGAGTTTTTAACTTCATGTGTAGGTTACCAGCGTAAGGACATAATTACAGCAAATGCCCAGGGCGCACAATGGAATCCAGCAACTAGCAAATCCCCCCGTCAGAAGGTGATTGTACCCGAAGCTGAAAATGAAGATCAGGAAGAAACCCCAGCACCTGATCAAGCCGAGAATGCCAAGGAAATAAACAATCACGCCTTTCAAATGAATGAACCTTCAGAAAACTCAGGTGAAATGGACCATGACGGATTAGGCGCCTATCCTCCCCCCCAAGTCACAAGGCTAGACACTGAGGCCGCTAGCCCCTCATCTGACGCTACATCATGACAGAATACACCTAGAGGTGAAGGAAGGGGTGGAGGCGATGGTAGAGGAAAGAAGAACAAAAGCAGAGGTGCAGCCCGTTCCCGCCAAACCCAGGAAAAGAGAGGGCGTACTCTCTCCAGTGAGGAAGGTCTGAGAGCAAGCAAGAGAGTTAACAGCCCTATCTGTTTCCATCGTCAATCGCCAGACCCAGTGGAAATGCAAAGGATCATTGCTGAATATAACAATTGGCCAGCCCCATATGTTCCAATATTCTCCAACTCTAGTGAACGAGCGGCCAGTAGCGTCTACTATCAGCATGGCTTGGGCCACTACTAGGAATAAGTCATTAATAATCACTGATTCCAGGGGGAAACATCTGAATTCTTACTTACCACTCAGCGAAGATATAACTTGCATCCCATATAGTGGGGGCAAGCTCAACTTCCTGGCAGACAAATGCATAGAACTGTACTGAGTCCACAGACCCAATAGGATCATGCTTATTGGGGGCATCTGTGATATGTGTTCAAAAGATTGGGAGACGAAGGAAATCAAACTAGCCATCAATGATGAAGAAGAGCTTAGTAACTATATGATAGAGTTATATGAAATGTGTTTACTCAAACTGGAAACCCTGCCTAGGGAGTGTTATATAGGTTTGGGCGGTTTGATCGGTGCTAATTTAAACACCGCTAATCATTTGGAGGGAACCTCCATCTTCCAAAGTATAGCTGATAATTCTGTCATGTGCATTAATAAGAAAATTATAGAGCTAAACCACAATAGGCATACTAGACATTTAAATTTAATTCACAAAGTACATGCTAGGAGTAAGGGGTCGTTCATAAATCACTACCAGAGACTGCCTGATGGAATCCATCTTGATAATATAGTATTACAGCATTGGGCCAAGCAAGCTGTCCTATTTCATAATGACCCGAGTTATCCTACACAGTGACTCAACTCCCTGGCTCGCCATGCGAAAAAGGGAGACCATCCTACCTATATTAGAACTATACATCCTCATGCGCCTATATATGTCTTCATGGACTCCTGCATTGGCTAGTTTTTTAGTGAACCACAAATACGGTACTACGGACTTCTCCTCCCGGCTCGCCATGCGAAATGGGAAGATCATCATATCTAATGACAATCTGAGTAAAATTGAACTCCTATGTATGTCGCACTGCCTTTGTCTCCCTGTTTTAATTGATATCTATACGCTTAGCACACAATGGATATTCCCCTATGCTATTTCAAATGTTGGGCATTTACTGAATCAGCTGTTTTGTATACTGTGTACACCTATTACCTGCCTATATGTAACTAGTATGGGCCCGGCTCGCCATGCGAAAAGGGTACCCTATCTAGAATTATATAACACCAAACTCCCTCGCTATGTTGGCTCCCGTTATAGACCACTGCTTGCACTAGTCCAATTGGTCATTCGGTCATGTATGAGTAATGTTAGACGCACACTATGGGTGAAGCGGTACCAGTGCTTCCAACCGAGCAATACTACGACTTATATCTGCCTCAAAGATAGAATAGGGAGTACATATTTGTATTTTAGAATCAGTGATATTATGGGTTGGACCTGCACCTATTGTCTGTCACTAAGGTTATTGTTCTCCATTCGCCATGTGAAAAGGGACGGTATGACAATGTTTCAAAAGCTATCCGAATGTATACACCTCGCTCGTGTAATCAGGTTTTCTCTTGCATACGGTATATCTGTTGTTTATAACCTAGAGGTAGCACATACTACTAGAGTTATGTCTGTAAGGGACATTAAGGTGAATTACTATAATGATAGATTACTACGGTGTGAACTTATAGGTTTTTGATGTCTCCCAACAACAATAATAATATCAAAGCTTGGTGTGACTTTAAAAAGATTAGGGGTGTAAAGATGGTACATAAGATATTATAACATAAGATCATTGTTACCAAAGATAGATACCATTCGTAATGAGGTTATGTGCAACAACTTAGATGTCGTTAGTTTTTCAGAGAGTTGGCTTAAAAAGGAAATACCGGATAATATGGTTAATTGTCCAGAATATAATTTAATTCGTCTAGACAGAATGACAGGCAGTAGAGGTGGGGGCATATGCTATTTCATTAGATCAGACTACAGTTTCACGTATGTTACAGACAACCAGATATCGAATGAAAACAGTGAGATTATGAGTGTAGTCCTAAAGCGTGGTAAAACTCCGACATACAACCTCCTAATTGCATACAGGCCTCCGACAGGCAATATATCAAGTTTCCTGGCCGATCTGGAATTAGCCAGGAAGTCTCTCAACAATGGTATGAATCTTGTAGGGAATCTAGTCGTGTGTGGCGATTTTAATATTGATAACAGTGTAAATGACAATAGATCTAGAGCACTACGCAATTATGTAGTTTCTAAAAATCTCACAATAGCAACAAACGAGATCACGAGGTATGGTTTATATAAGAATTCTATATTGGACTTATTTATTATAGGAGGTAAGACCGAATTTGTCACTGGCACTATTCAATATTCGCTGTCGGATCACAATCCTATATACGCCATATTTAAGAAATCAATTATTCAAAAGATCAAAACTACTGTAAAAGGTAGAGATTTCAGGAACTACTCATATGAAGGGTTGGAGAACAACCTGGCTAAGGCTAATTGGAATATTTTATTTGACTCTGATAATCCAAACATTTGTTGGAACTACATGAAGAATGAAATAAATGCAGCAGCTGACAAGGTAGCCCCCATTAAGGTATTTAAAAATATAGTAGTAAAACCGGAATGGTATACAGGTGAACTAAAGGAATTACATAAAGATAGAGAACGTCTGTATAAGATAGCAAATAGGACCAAAAGTATGACAGACGTTAGAATGCTAGGAATATGAGAGACACATGTAATCGCTGCATCAGAATGGCCAAATCTGAGTACTATAAAAATCTATTGTATACACATCGAAAGGACTCCAAAAAATTTTGGAGGGTTGTAGAAAACATTGAGAACAAAAGTACCCCGGTCATTAATAGCCTAAATACTGATGGTAAGGATCAGGTCGGATTAGAATTAGTTCAAGGTGTGAATGCTTTTTATTGTGACATAGGGAAAAAAATTAATGCTGCAATAGATAATATACCACGTACTATTGTGGAGGAACTAACTCCATTCGTCTGGGTGGACTTCCATTAGCTGAATTCATCAAAGATATTAATATAAATAAGAACTCTGGATGTACCGATGTAAACACTAGAATATATAAGGATGCATTTAGCATCCTCATAATGCAGTTATTACATATAATCAGAAAGTCACTTACACAAGGCATCTTCCCAGACGAATGGAAATATGCGAATGTAAAACTGATTCCAAAAATTAAAAACCCTATCACTCCCTCCGATACAAGGCCGATCTCTCTATGCCATCTAGCAGGTAAAGTTACCGAAAAAATCGTAGTTGAACAACTGATGTCACATTTAAATAGGAATGATATTCTCTGTAAGAAGCAGTTTGGCTTCCAGAGTGGACACTCCACAACGGAGGCACTCGTAGAATTCTTATCAGATATTAATCTAGCAATTTACTCTAACAAAATTACTGTGGCCTGTTATATTGATTTCTCTAAGGCGTTTAATTCGGTAGACCATGACATATTGAATAAGAAACTACAAGAATGTGGACTAAGTAATATAGCCTGTCGTTGGTTCCAATCCTATCTCGAGGACCGAAAGCAAAGGGTATTGAATGGTGACCTTATCTCTGACTGGAGATCGATTGATTATGGTGTGCCCCAAGGATCAGTCCTGGGGCCAATATTATACCTTATATATGTAAATGACCTTAAATACCTTGACCTACACAGCAGCTTTATACAATACGCGGATGATACCGTATTCTATTACAGTGGAAATAATGTTGATGAATGTACCCTGAATATGAATAGGGACTTGGAAAGGTTCCATGTATGGAGTAAGAGCAACAAGCTCCTTGTGAATGTAAAAAAAACCAAGTGTATGTTAATTGGACCAAAAAAGAACGTATCTAATATTAAACTGAAAATAAACATGGGTGGTGCAGAGATAGAACAGGTAGAAAAATATGTATATCTGGGTCTCACCATAGACCAATGTATTGGCATGATCCCACAATTTAATAGCTTGATAAGCCAGTTGTATAACAAACTATTTGTATTTAGAAAAATGAGACCGAACCTCACCACAGGCGCAGCCCTAACAATCGCCAAATCGAAGTTATTGTCAATATTTGATTACAGTTTATTTGCACTTACGCCTCTGAACCTAACCCAAATGAGAAGATTACAAAAGACGCAGAATAGTATACTAAGGGTCGCTATAGATCTGAACTACACAAAGAGTAACAGAGAGCTGTGGATCTCGGCTAAAGCCATGAATATTGAAAGTAGGCTAAGTTTTAACTTATGCAAAATAGCCCATACTGATGTATACGTAAAAAACAAGGGCATTATCCCACCTAGACCAACAAGACAGGCCAATGCCCCAATGTTAGAAGTTATTCGCCCTAAAAATGTAAGAGATCAAAGATGTATATTGTCATGTAAAGCAAAACTTTGGAACGAACTGCCGCAGTTTATAAGGATGGTAGAAGATCCACTTAGTTTCAAAACAAAATTGAAATACCATATTTTAAGTATTCAGAACGCTCCATTACCAGTACCATAATGTATATCCTGAGTCTCCCGATATCAGATCATGATTATGATCACAAACTTACTGCCATGCTCCAATTGTATATATGTTGTACTCTGTGTACCCCCGCCCCCGCTAGTATGTAAGTTAAATGCTGGAATTGTCTCCAGCCTTCTTCGCCTTACATGTATATGTATTACATGTACTTTGTATATACTGCAATTGACGTACCAAATGTAACAATGTGTTACCATCTCAATCAAATCACTCACCGCGGCAATAGCACATATGTAAATTAGTCAGTAACCATATTCATATTCATTCACCCTCATCTCATCTCATTATTATATCATTCTTCTTAGCTAAATTTAGCTTGAATATACACCTTAATAAGAGGTAATTGATGATATATAAGAATCGATCGAGTATATAACCTAATTAAGGAAGATTGACTTGTAATGTACTACCCTACGGCCATATGTAACATGCATGGTCTTGATGCCTAAGAAAATCACTACACTGTGACTGGCGTCAGGCCAACTATTGAATAAAAACGTTTCCAAAAAAAAATATATTACCATTAAACCTACCAATTCTCAGATCGATCAAACAAAAATTAATTTTTACCCTTTTAGAAAGGACTGCACCATTTTCGTGAGAATGGGCCATATATATATTGTATTTTTATTCTGAGTCAAAACAGTTACATAAATTTTCAGAATAGGATGCCAGCCTCTCCCTAGGGAGGTCTTCCTGGTGGATCCTTGCTCTAATACCTGCTATTTAGAAACATGATATCGGGATGTAAAAAAATGATCTGTTCGACCCAAAGCAAACAATTACATACAGTGTAGTAACACTGCACAGTGGGCACCAAACATTGTAGGCCTACTAACGGGGCTGTCAGCGGGGCAGCGGGGCTCTCTGAGACTTCTTTAGTATTTTTTTTAGTGATATCTGATGACATATGATCAAATTGTATGCACATATAATAAATATAGGATGGAACTCACCAGCAATAATCGAAAATTTATTGGACTTGATTTGTCCACATAAGCACGATGCCGTCCAATAAATTTTCGATTATTGCTGGCTCGTCCCATTCTCTCTATGTATTTAAGAAAATGTATAACAATAATTTTTCCCAAGACCTTGAGCTGTGACATATTCTCGGTTACTGTCAATTACAATTGTTGGGACCTCCTCCATAGGAAGGATATACATACCAGACAACGTATTAATCGTCGTCCCCTTCCATTTCACTACGAAGTTTTCCCCACAAGTTTTCTTTGGTTTGTTTCTTCCCTAGAACAACATTGTTATATTTCATCACTCTTACATTCATTTTCATTTCAATCACGAAAGCACTGAAAATTATTTTGTTAACATTAAAGATCCTCTTGAGTAATATACTAAATCCAAGTGCACAACCAATTATAAAACCTATTGATATTACTGATGAAAACTAATTAATCAATTGATATCATTAATTAAAAGTGTAATTACCTGCCACGCCCCTATTAACAAGTGATTCTAATCCAGTACAACTTTAACAGGGGATTTGCATAGCCGCCATTTTTAATCTTGATTCACATTGAATTATGGTACAGTATAAAATCTATAGAAAACATTTAATGTTCAGCATTGATTATTTATCAATGCTGTCAATATGTCAATATCCATGTGTTATACATGTTTCCAAAACACAAGCTTCCATCTTTCCCGTCATGCATTTGGTTTCCATAGGTTATTCATACCAAGCCTGATATTGGTTAAAGCATTCTTGTATTTTTAAATAAAAATCTTGCCAAACAATTTTTGTATCAGATTTCAATTAATCTATAAGACCATGGTTCGCCCTGTATTTGACTTTTGTGATATATTCTATACCCCGGCACAGAAAAAACACCTAGACAGGCTGCAATCCATACAAAACTCATTTCTAAGACTAGCATACAACAAGAAAAAAACTGATAGTGTCAAGGAAACTCACTCAGAGATAAATATGGAATATCTGAATGAAAGGAGAGACTCACACCTTCTCCACCTAGCATATGAAATGAGTCATGATAAAAGATACCTTGACAACAGAAACATCAATCTGCGAAGTCTGGCAAAGAGTAAAGTCATGAAAATACCAATGACAAAAACAGAGAGGATCAGAAAATCATTTATTGTACAAGCCCCAACCCTTTTCAATAAAATCCCACCAGCTGGGAGAAACTGCCCAACACTGGTCGAATTC
The DNA here is from genome assembly GCA_942159475.1 of Sthenelais limicola. Lineage (NCBI taxonomy): Eukaryota > Metazoa > Annelida > Polychaeta > Phyllodocida > Sigalionidae > Sthenelais > Sthenelais limicola. Next base: position 114,103,222 of record OW804098.1, read on the forward strand.
AAAATATACCTTGAAGAAAACTTCTTCACCCACATGGGATAACGGGGAGACCCCAGCATCGATCTCTATCAGGCCGTAAGATTATTAAAAAACTAGTCAAAATTATTTATACAACTGTGAAGGATGTGGATGGAAATTGGGGCCAGTGTTCGCCAGAATGTTACCCCACATACATCTAGACCCTCTAGTCATCATAACATCTAATGAATGTAAAATATATAAACAGCAGTCAACGCAGTGTTCACAAGAATGCCAGGACCTAGCTGATTTGAAAATGGGATACACTACCTGTATAAGCACACAACCCATTTTCGCTCATTGTTATCCATCAAACCTTAATTAACCCAAATTTAACAAATGGACGATGTCCACAAAAAATTATACACAAGGAAACTCAATACCATGAGTCACACCTTGATGAAGATATAGCTAGTGCATCCCAGTGCAGTAATGTAGGTAATTAGTCATTTTATACCCCTGTATACTGTTAATTGTAACTTAAAAGTCTAGTCTAAGGGACCCTCTGGAAGAGCTGTGGCTGCCACAGAAGAGGACCGACCCATTTCCGATGTAAATTATCTATACGTTTATCATGTACTGTCTTCGGAAATAAACAATATACATACATACAACAGAATCTATCCCATGAAGCACTATAATAGACATGCGCATTAGCACATGCCAATCACCTACTGTCTTATTCAAAATACAGTTCAACCTAACCAAACAGATTGTTAGAATCAATGCAATGCAGAATATACTCGAATTTACCTAGTATTGACAAATTGCACCTTTATTTAGGAGAATGTCCTAAATGTGTACAGCTGCCAATTGTCCTTTTTCTGAAAATCTTACCCGTATACAGCTTACAACTGTACATTTTCTGAAAATCATGTACATAATTTTCTCTTTTTTTCCAGATCGGGCTGGGGGTCCTAGGGCTGACATTCCTGCTGACGCTGCTGCTAAACACCTCACTGGTTTCAGTCGGAGTGAACAACCTCACTGCACACTCTGCACCCCTTTCTCTGGCCGATGGTATACTGTTGATTGTGGGTGGGGTGCATTTAATCATCAATTTAATCCTCCCTATGCTTGTCATTACCATTGTCAATAGCGTTATAATAAGTGAAATGCGGAAAGCCTTGCGGGTTCGTAAGCAGGCGACTGATTCAACGTTGAAGGCCGAGCATACGTCATTCCTCGTCATGCTATGGTTGTCTTGGCTGTTTGTTTTGTTTTACCTACCATCCAGCATCGAGTATGTTGTGCCCTCCTTTTTTACCCTGTCTGTAAAGGTTGTTATAGTGGTACACTTGGCTTTTACATGTTTAGAATTGGTCAATAGCTCTAGTAACATTGTAGTCTATCTGATATCAGGGTCAGACTTCAGGAGCGAGATATCAAGTATGTTTTCCTCAGTTTACCATAAGTTGTCACTTTCTAAAGTAAATCACCCTGCAGTTGTTGCTGTTCAGGAATCAGGAGCAAAGAAATTGAATCAGCAGAAGGTGAAGCAAGGAAGGTCTGTTTCCTCGGGGAAAAGTCAGGGGTCCTTGAGCTCGGTGATTGTCAGTGGGTCTGCACAGACAGACTTTAAACAATCACTGAGTGCAACGCCAGCAGTGGTGACCTTGAACAAAAGTAAAGGTCAACTGGATATTCTTCCAGTTGAATTGGATTGAAAAATCTTTTATTTGTCTATGGGTATACATAAGTAGGTCAGATTGTCAGAAAATGTACAATTCACCTTCAATCTTCTTGAATAACCCAAATTTCAGACGAAAATAAAGTTCAAAATACAATTCAACCTAACCAAACAGACTGCTAGAATCAATGCAATGCTGAATATACTCGATTTTACCTTGTATTGATCAAATTGCAGCTTAATTTAGCAGAATTTACTAAATGTGTACAACTGCCAATTGTACATTTTCTGAAAATCTCACCCAAGTATGAGCTCAACAAATGGGTCAACTGGCATATGAAATTTAGATTCCGTTTCTTCCTGCCGTTACCCTAATAAAATGAGCGTAAGCTTATTAAGCTGCTAAGAAGGGACTAAGAAGGGGTGTTTATTGCCTTTGGATATAAAATAAATAAAGATAAGAAAAAGAATAATCGAAAAAAGTTAGACAAAACATTGCTTGCTATGACTTGGTCATTCACATCGTTGTACCAGACAATACAGTACAGTATTACATGTGTGACGATTTAACTCTCAATATAACAATATAAAGAACATTGTGCACTTGGTGTGATGCACTTCTCACTGTTGTGTGCTAGTTCATTGGTACAGAAATATTAAAAAAAGAAAAAAAAAGTAAGTAAATAATAAATTTAAACAGGATCAAGCAGGATATACTCCAGTTGTCTGATGTCTCCACTATCTATATATAGGTGTCAAACTGTACCCACTTGGCACACAATTGTTGCTCTGTGCCCAACAAACTGGACAAGATTATTGCAGACTATTACACCTGGCTCCCCATTTAAAAAAAAGGTGTGTGTTGGTTGCATATTGGTTCTGGGTTGGTTCTGAGACAGAAAGGCCCTTTATGGTCATACCCAGGACCGGAGTTGGTTTTGTGTTGAAAGTTGTAAAATTAAAGTTGTAAGCTATGTATAATAGGCGTGTTGTATTGGTTGTGTGTTGGTTTCGTAATGCATTTGTAATCATTGCGAAATAAAATAGTAGCCCATGTGAAGTTGCCCTAAAAGTAAAAGAAGATCCTCTAAACAGTCCTTCTAGATAACAGTGTATCTTTTAAATGATGAAATTCATTTTCATTTTTATCTAAAAGGCCCAAAACAATTGTAATACTCCTTGCCCTCAACAGTGGATTTTTGAGATAATCATCATACTTGAAAAGATGGGATCAAGCAGAGTCCACTGATGGTAAACATTGGGACATCTAACTGGTCTGAAACCAGAATGGTATTATCATAGCACTTTTATTCTTATGCGGAGAACTTCAGTTAATATTGTCAGCAGAGGATATGTTTTCCTTCTATTATGAACGCCAGATAGCTCAGAAAACTGTAAAGAAGATATAACTGTAAGAAGGCGTATTATAGTATAGTATATGTGTAAAATGATGATAGCGTTAGAATGTTTTACTATTATGTATCAACTTACGGTAAATTATGGTAAAATTGTATGTCCTTCATTCCAAAATAATTAATGCATGAAATTTATCACTCATGTGAAATTGTTGTCAAAATAAAATCTGTTTTTTAAAACAATAGTATTTTGAAATGTTATACTTCAGAAATAAAGATTGACGTTTGATTTTTTTCTTTAGAGACATACATTCCAGAGAGCTGAGATAAGTGGAAGATGATAGAGTACTTAGATGACACAAATGTGAGTCGTTTTAGGAAATTGAGTCACAAGTCACAGAATATGTATTTTGAGATATCACCATATTTGAAAAGAGGAGATCAAGCCGATTCTAATGATAGTGAAGACTAGGACACCTAATATATATTTCTCTATTCTAAATATGATAATTCTGTAGTATGGTGGTTAAGTTGTTTGCCTGCCAACCTGAAGTTTGTGAGTTCGAATCTATGCTTTGGAAAGAACTAATCTCCGAGTCAAAGGCAAAGGGAGGAAAATATTTTATGTTTTAACATCGCTCCGAGTTAAATAAGAATATAGAGAAAGTACATCTGCATTTCCAGTTTTTATTCCTGCAGTCCTTGCTGAGGTTGGGAGGTGTTCCCAAACCTGATCATAAGAAGATCGGACAGGGACCTTACGAAATAATGAACACATACATCAAGGTATTTGTACATGAATAAGGAATATATAAATATGTAGCGAACTACCCCCAATCCGCGGTCCGGCTCTCGACAAGGAATAACACAAGGTCTGATTGCTAAACAATATCCTGTTTATTCCACTCCGCAAGCAAGGTCTGGGACAGCTTTGGCTATTGGCATAGGTCACCAAAGCTGCACCCAATGGGACAAGGTGTCCGCCGGACATTAGCCATGTAGACAATTCTGACATTTCTGACAATGTAGCATATAAACATACAAAGCGTAAAGGAGTTTATAGGAGTAAACAGCTTAGGCATGAACATAATGTAACATGCAGATAGACATAAGGTCTCTATAGTATGAAGAATGGTAAATGGTGATATACACCAGCTGCTAAGCTATATAAGATACAATGTAGAGCAGCGCTTCTAGTGGTAATGTAAGGGGAGAAATGGCAATGCCAATATAATCCACCAGGGAAAGTAGCATACCCACTACAATTACATACAATTTGGAGGCTTCATGGAGTCGTCATAACCACTTCACAGGATCATTACACTTATTCCCTGGTGGTGCAAACCCTTCCAAATTTGACCAACTACCCCAGTGATACGGCTAATACCAGGGGGTGCTACCCTCAATCTAGGAAGAGCAAATAGGGGATTTGCATGTCTCACTGCGCATGTCTACTGCAGTGCACGCTGGGATGGATTCTGATGAAATCGGACATATAAATATTTAGCAACATTTTTATCGAAAATTGCAAGAATGTTTTCACCAATATCTTAGCTTTTATAAATGATCTATGAAAACCAAATGCATGATGAGAAATATGGTGGCCTGTGTTATGGAAATATGTATAACACATGGATATTGACATTAGAACATTGATAAATATTCCATGCTGAACATGCCATGTTTTCTATGAATTTTATACAGCACCATTGGTCCCATAATTCCATACGAATCGAGATTCAAAATGGCGGCTATGCAATTCCCCTATTGAATAGTGTGTGCTGCCAGCAAACTGACTGCTTATCAAGGCACCAGGTGGAGGCATCCCCGCATTTATATGCACAATGCTTGGAGATATTATTATACATAATAAGGCACGTACAGTGGACATGCCTTATTGTGATATACTCATGGGATTTGCTAGTGGATCAGTGGGGCCCACACCACCATTTCTCCTCATTCCCTCTTCCACCATCTTTCTTTTTCAACCTGTTAGTAACGTGTTTCCCCTAATACCATTGATGCTTGAAATAAAACCCTATTAAAATGCTATTAATGATTATGAGTGGGCAGTTCAGAGGCAATGTGGGATAGATACAGAGTGCTGAAGAAAGAGAAAGGGTGAGTCAGGGAGAGACAGAGGGTAAGAAGAGGTCTGGACTGTGGGAAGGGAAGGACCCTGAGGGGGAGGGGGAGGATGTGCGGGGAGAGGAGGTGGATGACCGCCTACATCAACCAAAATAAAAAACAATATTTACTGCTCAAAACAGCAAGATTACGGCTTTCCACTGGTTCATTTTGCTTCGAAATCATTTATAAATTGCTGTTAAGGACAAAAACAGCCCAACAAAAGGGAACTAAAGGCATTAGATCATTCGCTTATGGTCCTTTGACTTGTCTAAGGCTCCCGGAACCAAGCCTTCTAATTCTAATATGTTTTCTGAGGACTTGACCCTAATGGTGTCTTGGGATGTTATTAGAGTTCCTGCACCCAATCTAAACCACTCCAGTCATTATCCAGCAGTTACATAAAAAGCTTCAACTATTCTTTTTCATTTTTATACAGCCAATCTTCCGCAACTGACAGTTGAACATAGACAGGCATGTACAATGTACAAAGAATGTTATGATCAATGGATGTCATGCACATATATGAGGATCAAAGGGGTACAAGTTGTCATACTCATAATTTGATGATCAAATGCTTTTATATGATTACATAAGGTGACGTAACATAACATAAGGTATTATTAAATACGAATTTATTATATAGTAATATTATGAATATATTATACTGAATATTACAAATATTCATTAAAGGTTCATATACCAGACTGAGTAATTACCTAATCTTCACATGTTTCCAGGTGTGTCTACAGATATTATCTTATTAGCTTAACATGAAAGCCATGACAGTTGGCGAGGCCTAATGAGCCAACCAAGCTGTCTACAGATTACATAATCGTATTAATTAGAGGTTGGTCATGTGACCACCTCACCGGCTCACTCTACCTGTGACCATGTGACCGGTAATGATTGGTTATGCATAAATCATCTCCCTTGTATTAAAGATTCTAATTGGTTAATGTATTCCTTTCTCATTCCTCATTGGATATTCATCCAGACACACCTGGTATTGCATCATATATAAACCCTTGTTCAGAAATAAATGATTACTTCTCAGATTACTCCGAATCTTACATCACGCTTCCAGCTTATTATTATTCATATCGGTAACCAGCCGATATGCTATATATAGCTCTACCATATACCCCGAAAATCGAGTATATTAAAGTGTTGAACCTATTGGAGTCATGTTGGCTGGTTGTCTGGTTACATTCTTGTGGAAAGTCAGACAAAACAGGTGGGCATAAAAGAAGCGGGTATAAATTGAATTTAAACCCTTTTAGAACCCTTTTTTCTGGTAATCGCTCATAAAACATAGTGGATTGCTATGTGATGCCAAAGTATGTCCACCTGGAAAATTGCGGCAATCCCTCCAGCGGTTTAGGAGATGACCCTTTTTTAAAACCTTTTTTAATCCTAATATTCTCCAATAGATTCACTTCTCAATGTTTATGAAACAAAGTGGGATGACTTCACACTATCTTTGGCATGGTGCGCCTCGAAAATCTTGGCAATCCGTCCAGCAGTTTCTGAGAAGATAGGAGAAATAACATATTTGAGTTTATTATATTAATATATAGATTGTCTGACGATTGCTGTATAAACTTATTAATATTATCATTATTTTTAAATAGTCACATTTTGGTGGCCCCAGTTCCAGGAAAAATGTGAATGATGGACAGTTCAGTTGGTTTGACAGATACAACAGCAATAATTATTCCAGTTATCACAATGACCTGTTTCTGTCTATATTATTAGCAACTTGATAGGTTACACTATGGAGTCCTTTTTATGTAAACCACCACTCCAATCTTAGAACAACATAATTCTTTTCATTAATTGAGATGTATCATTAAATATGAAAACTGTAAGGTAATATTTTGTAATGACAAATGAGAGATATCACACAATTGTGACGCGATTTTCAAAAATTGCATACAAACCAATTACAACTTTAACGTTACGCAGTTATTAACTCTTTCCACTATACAACAAATCATTTAGCAAAATACCACCTAAGTACTATAGGGAAGTTGTATACTGTTATTTCCAGTTCACATTCTTCATTCAAAATAGGAATACTAATAATAAAAATCTGGAAATGGGCAGCCCCTTCTATGGAAATCATAGCTCTATCAGGCGTTTCCTTCTTATCTAAACTAATTTTGGTTTTAATTACACATTTTAGCATTAAAAACATCACATATTTTGTTTATTTATTTTTTGTATTCATTTAGAGCCAATACAGTATTTTTGGTTACATCAAAACTGAAAAATACGCCTTATCCAGCATGGATGTCTTCAGACGTTGCTTATTAGACTGCATATTTGATGTGTAATTTGTGATTTGTGATAAGAAAATGAGTCATAATTCACAAAAAAAAAATTACGAGATACCATCATATTTGGAAAAATGAGATCAAGTGAATTCTAATGATAGTCTGATAATGATAGTCTAATAATCTAATAAGTATTTCTAGATTTTAAGTTTGATATTAGTATTGTTTGATAAAAACGTTAACAATATGGGGGTCAATAACCAGTACAGTAACTAAATATACTCCATATGTTGCCCTTCAAAACGAAATAATATATTACGTACATCGTCCTAAAATTTGATACATCGATCGATATAACTATAGGTGATGAACTCCCCAAAAATCAGTACATTCTGATAAAGTGATTTGGGAAATAAACACTTTAAAAAATATCAATTTTCAATGACTCATTTTCCTGGAACACATCACATTTTATCTAGTTGTGTGCTATGATGAGTGAAGAGGACCTGTTGTGGCCTGCACTAACCTAAATAATGAATGTTGGGGCCATGGGTGTCTGGATGAACACGTATTAACATCACTCAACTGTCTGATGGGTCAGATTGTCAGACAATGCACAATCTACAGTTCTACACATCCCTCTAATTCTTCTAAATTAGAATGAAAAATGATAAATACTGACAATATCTGAGCTAAACCTAGACAAGTAGAAAATAGAAACATAGCCAAAAATTTATGTCATAGTATCCTTTTGTAATTCTGTTTTGGAAATCACCAATCAACCCAAGAACCAACAGGAAGACTTGGAACCAAGGTTTCAAAACTGTGACACCCTTTTTGTAGCCGCCACTTATGCAAATAAAAAATGTCTTGACTTGAATTGTATTTTGTATTGTATTCATTAAATAAATCTGTCTTGTTATGTTGAACTGTATTTTCAACCTGATTTTTGTCTTAAATTTGGGTTATTTGAGAGGATTGGTGAATAGGGGAGTTGCATAGCCGCCATTTTGAATCGTGATTTGCATGGAATTATGGGAGTAATGGTACAGTATAAAATCAATTTAAAACATGTTATGTTCAGCATAGACTATCAATGCTCTAATGTCAATAGCCATATGTTATACATGTTTCCATAACCATTGACTTCATCTATCCCATCATGCATTGGTTTTCATACTCATCTATACAATCTATCATATTGGTGAAAACAATTTTGCAATTTTTTAAAAAAAATGCTGCCAAATATATGTATAACAGACTTGAACTGAATCCGTCCCAGCATGCACTGTGACAGACATGCGCAGTGAGACATGCAACTCCCCTATTGTACATTTTCTGAGGACTTGACCCTAATGGTGTCTTGGGATGTTATTAGAGTTCCTGCACCCACTCTAAACCACTCCAGTCATTATCCAGCAGTTTAATACATAAAAAGCTTCAACTATTCTTTTTTATTTTTATACAGCCAATCTTCCGTAACTGACAGTTGAACATAGACAGCATGTACAGTGTACAAAGAATGTTATGATCAATGGATGTCATGCACATATATGAGGATCATGGGCTCTAGGGTAATAATCCAATTATTATTATTACCATTGTCGTTAAGTAGAGGGTCCTGTCGGAATATAACCGTCGCTGACAGAGACATTAGACTCCATGTAGACCATATGTACAAAAAATTGAAAATAAAGTTTCAATATATAATATAATGCAGAATGATATATATATGTATAAAAGTGGGACAATTGGCTGTATACCAACCTAGATACAACCTATATAACCAATATAACACATTATTAATGGCTGTTATGGGGTGCGAATGTTTGTGACTTTGTGAGAACACAATAAATGAGGGCTACGTTTTATATTAAGCATGACAGAATCAGGCATCATGATCATCATCATAAAGTGGGAAAAATCATGGTATGGTTAGTTGTCACTGAATAAATGAAAGCAATTTCTACACAGTAATTGGCATACAGATCCTCCCGCTGCCTGCCACATTGCTGACTCGCCAAGATTGTGAAATAAGTGGAAGATGAAGGCAGAATTGGGAAATTAAATATTTATTTAATTAAAGGAAGTTTATATAAAATATTTGTAATAAATAATTTGTATAAAAGAGTAAATCTTTGCGCACCGCTACCAGCAGTGCTTGTAATATGTCATGCGTCACAGAAAGATTACTACGCTATCCTATACTCTTAGGTTGCAAAAGAATGTAGTTTGAGATGTAATCCTATTTTTCATTTTAATTCATTTATCTTATCTAAAGCTACATTTCCAGCGTAAGAAGCGACCCAAAAATATTTTACTTGAGTTTTCATGAATTCATGTTTTTTTCTTGAGTATTTTTATCATTTTGTTTTTTGCTGATTTGCTGTAGTGGCGATCCTGATCGACAGGAATTAATAGTGCAATTAGTTGGCTTAGTTGGCTCAGTGTTATACATTTTCAATTCCAAAATGATTCCAAAAGTTTAAGAAGATGATAGAGAGTCAGACTTAAAAAAGGCGAGTCCTCTAAATAATTATTTTGGGAGATAATGAAATTTTACACCAAGAAGAACAGGTCCAAATGCTGTAATACTCTATCTGGACATTGCGCAACCGACCCGACCCCTACAGGGCGGATTTAGACCACCTTTAAACTTCCTTACGTTGCTCAAATACCCCTGGTCTTCTCAGTTATACAGAACTCCCAGCCATGGACCTGTTTTTTATGTTTTCCCATCTAAATGGGCACCATTACATCGTCTTAATGGCAAGTTTTGTTCCTCATGAGGCCTTTTCAGGGGACGACTTATGTATAATGTGGTACAGGAAAGTTGCAATTTTAAATATAAAGATTGGTTTAGACTCCCACCCCTGTCGGACCTCTCACACACACTGCACCTTCACTCACTCACATAGCCCAGTACCACACACTGCCCCTCCCGCTGCCTGCCACTGCCTGCTACTGCCTGCCACTAGTGTGTGTGTAGCATTGCCTCAAGGCTACACACACACTAGGCAGGTAGGCAGTCAGGTATCAAACACTAACCCATGGATTCTAATGTGAAGGGAGGAGTGAAGGGTGGGTGGCTGGTGGGCATGCAGTGTCATTCAAGGTGAGAAAAACGACAACTATAAGAACAAAAACAAATAATTACAGCAAGCAAAAGTACTACCGGGTAAAATTTCTGGACGACCTTTGGATGGGTCTGGAGTGAATAGACTACTACATAGACAATAGAAATTAGCTGTAACTTTAGCTTTAAGATGAGATTAAGGACATTCTTATGATGTTTACCATCAGGACACTGAGTAAGTACTTGTAATTTTGTCATGAAAAATGATTTCTGCATGGGCAATTACTAGTAAAGTAAGCTTATGTTCTATAGGATGACCTTAGACATGCACATATATGGGTCAGATTTTTAGAAAATGTAGAATTGGCCTTCACCAATCCTCTCAAATAACGCACTTTTAAGAAAGAAATGAGCTTAAAAATGCAGTTTAACATAATAGAACTGACACTTAAAATGAATGCGATACCAAATATACTCAGATATACCTGGTATTATTCATTTTTCAGCCTAATTTAGGAGAATTTCCTAAATGTGTAGAGCTGCCAATTGTATATTTTCTGAAAATCCGACTCATATATAATATACACAGTCCTGGAATTTGGTACATGTAGCAAAACACCCAAAAATGAGAGCATTCCTATAAAGAGCTCTTGTGGATAAAACACTTTTGACTCATTTGACTGTACCATATATTTCATTTATGTGTCAACATATATTCTCAACCAAATTATATATATGTCTAGTTAGGATGGGTGTCACTAGAGGTCCCCAGCAGTGGTGGCTCCACTAGTGTTCTCAGGACCTCCACTTGACCTCCTGCTAGCAACCAGACTGGACTTGTCATTGACCATATCAATTTGAAATTTGTTTTTCTTTAAATGTGATCCGTTTTAGGTAAATAGGTCACAAGTCGCAAAATATGGCTTTTGAGATATCACCATATTTGAAGAGAGGAAATCAAGCTGAGTCCAATGATAGTAAACATGAAGGACATTTAAGAAGTGTTTGTATATTTTATGCTTGATATATTTATTTTTGAAAAAAAAAGTTTGCAATGTTTCTGCATGGATGGGCAATTACGTGTAACATAACTAAATATACTCCATACGAAGGCCTTCAAAATGCAAGGATATATTTAATACAATGTCCCGAAATTTGTTACATGGATTAATATGACTATAAGTGCTAAACCCTAAAAAATCAGAACGTTTCAATAAAGAGATCTTGTGAAGCAAACACTATGAAAAATATCAATTTTGTGACTTGTGACTCATTTTCCTGAAACACATCACAAATGTAGTTGGCCTAGTCCAGCCAAACTATGGCCTCCATGAAATGGAACAAGATTACCCTGTAGGCCCATAATAGGCGACTATGTTTGTTAGGTCTCCCTTGGGGATTGGGTTACTAACTTTACATCGCTAACAATGTGGTTGTGACATTTTCATCGGGTAATACAGAATATTATATTGTAATTGTTTATTATAATTGTGTATTCCATTTGAGAGGTGTGATAAGTGGGGCACACTTAAATATTGTTATCATAAAGTGGGATAAATATTCGAATTTGGTTTTCTTTTAGCTTTTAGATATTTTATGACAACTCAAAACCCCAAACAAAGGTTTATGTATCAATAATTGTCTATGCTAGGGGCATATAATAAATAGTGAATGAAACTCAGTACTAGTAATTGAATATTTATTGGACTTGATATTCAATTACTAGCACCTCATTCCATTCTCTCGATATAACTATGATATAAGGCTGCTAAAGTCTATGGGCATACCATACCAACCACTAGAGAGGTATGATAAAAAGAGATGGGACTATGAATTACCTGTATTACTCTGGTAATACCTTCTTATACATAATCTAAGAGATTTGACTGAATTTAACTACTATGAAACTTCCCATTTGTTACATAATTTAGTCAATACAAACAAAGCCTTGCACAATTCTACTCTGGCCTGTGCAGAGTGACATGCATCTGAGTTAGAATCACTCCTGCCATTATTGCCCCATCCCCTCTCCTCATTCACCCTTCACTTTCATACAAGGCACAGGAAGCTAGCAAGCACTGGGTTTGTGTCTTACTTTATTCACTCTTGCATATCCATAGCCACTCGAGATCGAAAATTGATAATATAGTACACTATTTAGACAAGACACTTAAAATTATCTCCAAAATACCACTGTAAAATCTATAAAATGAAGAGTGAGTAACAAACACACTGTTATACCTCCTTGTGTAATATCAATATCCCATATGCATGTGATATGTTGCAGAAAAATGAGTCACAAAAATGCATCTTGAGTTATCATCATATTTGAAAAGATGTCATCAAGCCGATGATGGTAAAACGTAGGACATCTAATGAGTATTTCTATGTTTAAGGACATTTATAAGTAACATAGCTAAATATACTCTGCAAGATGACCTAGAAATGCATGGATATATTGATACACTAACTTGGAATTTGGTACAGGTATTTTTGCTACGAGAAGCGTTAAGCACCTTAAAGATGAAAACATTTCACCAGATTTATCTTGTCTTGATTCGTCCGCATAAGCACTCTGCCTACGGCATCAAGCTTATGCGGACGAATCTCGTCCAATAATTTGTTTATTATTGCTGGCTTTTCCATTCTCTCTATTTATATTTCATCTATATCCATACCTGTACCAGGGATAAAACATTATTTGAAATCTACTATACTCTGTTACCATAATGTTACACCAGTTGTAACATATTGCAAAATATCCATCAAATTAAAGGAATAAACTCAAATTCTCTCCTCTTTATGAAAGTTTACCCTTTGTGAAAGCATAACTTATTTTGTTTTAAAATCTGAGTCAGGCTGGGAGGGAGGGCGCTGTCTGATCTAATTATTGTTATCAGTGCTAATTTGATCAGTGGGTAGGGGGGGCCAAGAGGGATGGGGGGACTGCAACCTTGGGTTTGGGGTAAGGGAGGGGAGGAGGGAAGGCAAGGGTCATCTATCATGTGGACAATGCATGGCCTCAACATGATGGGGAGCTGGGGTCAGTCTACCTGGAAGAGAAGAATTCTCCCTTAGCCAATTAGAATGGGACAGCACAGCGGAAATATTTCTAGGAACCTTTGTTTGTGAATACTTAAATACAATGCTCGAGTATAAATAAAGCTAAACGCCAAGCCACTGACACTCCTTGCCTGGGCTTGAGCTGATGACTACAACCGACTTCATTCTTCCAACTACTAGAATACCAAATCTCGGGGCAAATTGCCTATTAGTTTCTCACAATATAATGTAGGTAACTGGGACATTACTAGGTAACTCACTGTAAATTGGCTGTTAATGCAAGTTCGGCTAAATTCCAAATTTGTATCATTTGCTATAAAACACATTGTATTCAAAAAATACTGTTATATTCCAGGTCTGTAACAAGGGTGTACTTCTCCACACGTTAACATGGTGAGTGATAGTTGATCTTAATCTTGTTGTCAAAAGTTCAGTATCATGAGAACAAATCTATGGAAAGTGATAGCCGGTGACAGTATAGTATAGTTTTTAACTTGCTTCTATCAGTATACTGGTGCATGTAAGTCAGATCTCCTGAAAATGTACAATTTGTCTTCACCAATCCTCTCAAATATCCCAAATTTAAGATAATAATGAGGTTCAGAATACAGTTTAACAGCAGAATATATATTTTAAAACATCACAATACCAAATATACTCAGATATGTCTAGTGTTCATAATCTTTCAGGCGAATTTAGCAGGATTTCTTAAAAGTGTAAAGCTGCCAATTCTGACAAATTCTGACAAAATCTGACCCATGTGCAGTAAAGAACTTTGGTGACCCATTAAGCATTAGTTGAGGAATACCCAAGGCAGAACACCTTTTCTCCAGAATCCTAGACACCCTGACATAAAACATCCTGAAGTATTTAATGCTTTTAGGCTCATTTTGGCAGGATCACATTCACTAATGCTGGCACATCCCCCCTAAGGACCCGCAAAGTCTACTAACCAACTGCTTTATGATATTACAATCCCCATGTCTTGCAGATGCTATTGTAGTGAGACACAGCAGTAGGTGGAATTGAATTGCTGCCCGTGAGCCCATAATCTTCTCATGCTATTGAATCTTTTTGTTTATTATAGCCAGTGTACTTTGTGCCAGTCTACCAATATTCCAATTTGGTCATTTGCAAGGATGTTTCGTGTTTGCTGTAAAAAATTCTAAATAAAAACAAAATGCTCAGGTGAATGAATATGATTATGCACAATCAGTGCACCAACAGGCCCAGAATGTTTTTGGTCATACCCCCTTCTTTTTTATTTGGGACACCCTATTTTTGTTGGTTTTTAAACTACTATCTAACTTGTCTGTGGCAGTACATTTTGGTTTAGTGTAGTGTGTTTTGTGGATCTGAATGTTTTGTGAGTTCTCTTGGCCTAGTGTGTTATAGCCCTAGGTGTTTTTTAGTGCAGACTGGAAGGTGTTTGGGTTTTCTATATTTTTTAGATTGTCTGGGAGGCAGTTCCAAAGCTTGGCTGTCTGTTAACCTGGGGATTTTTTGAGGGCTTCAGTTTTGGGTCTGGGTAACGGGAAGTTAAATGGTAAGGTACATGTTACACATTGGGTTAACCAGAGCTTATCTAATGGGAACCTAACCGGGAAGCAGTGACGCCACAAATGAGTCTTGACCTTGACCGTCACCAGCTTAGCATGCCACAGAAGCTTCCAAATTAAAATACATTTTTAACTAAAGACTCTACACTACATTTTTTACTTTCTCATGACCTCTAAACCCATAGTTTCAGAGGACTAGCACATCCTATCCAAATATTTTACATTGGATTGGGCCGCATCAATGAGATGAATCTACTTGATTGCAGGAGGAAAGCACTTTACTTAAACACCTTGATAACGTGGAAGTCAAGTTGATGAACCATACTATGGATGTCAACAGCAGCCTCCTTGCCAACCTGAGGGGAAAAATCAGACTTGATATAAACACCATTGATAAGATAGAAGTAGGTTATATTTCTGTACATAGCATGGCCTTTAAGCATATGGGTCAGATTTTCAGAAAATGTACAATTCAACTTCGCCAATCTTCTCAAATAACCCAAATTTCAGACAAAAATAAAGTTTAAAATACAGTTCAACCTAACCAAACAGATTGCTAGAATCAATGCAATGCCGAATATCCTTCACACTTATCAAATTTCAGAATTAAATTGTTAAATGTGTACAGCTGCCAATTGTATATTTTCTAAAAATCTGACCCGTATGTAGTAAATCTGAAAATAGAATTAAAATAGGAATAGGAATTCAACATAAACAAGATGTTGAAAAAAGAATCATTATTGATTCTAACAAAACCAAACCTTGAAACTAGTATAAGATTAATGACTGACATTGTGTGGCTGCAGGTGCACAGTTTGGTGTATAATCTCGAAGTGAAGCCAATGCATTATACATCAATCAGTGCACCAGGAGGCCTGAAATGGAGGTTATTAATCTTTTCAGTCTCTACCTTAGGTGGTTATAGCTCCAAGATTTTCAAGTCAGCGATTAAAGTTAGTCTGAACATTAGATGAGACCAATGCTATATGGTTCATAGTGAACCATAGTAACCATAATAACCATAGTAACCATAGCGAAAATACTTGAAAGCTGTATCCACACGCAACTGTCAAATTACTTGACAACAACTTGATAACTGAGAACCAATACGGGTTTAGGAGGGGAAAATCCATTGTCGAAGCCCATGATAATCTACTAAACTATGTATACAACAACTTAAATAGTAAAAGAGCAACTGATTTAATATTCCTAGACTTCAAAAAAGCGTTTGATACGGTTAATCATAAATTACTTCTGCAGAAACTTCTAAACTACGGCATAGACCAAAATTCATACCAATGGTTCAATAACTACCTGTCCGATAGATGTCAGAGAGTGGTGCTGAGAGGTGGATCATCCTCCCTTAAACCCGTCACATGCGGTGTCCCCCAGGGAACCTCCTTGGGGCCGCTACTATTCAGCGTTTATATCAATGATTTACCAGAGGTCGTTAAATCAAGCAAAATTCAGTTATTTGCCGATGACACTGTATTATTTGATGATAGGGCACTCGGGGCAGCCAAGATAAAATCACTACAAACTGATCTAGATTGTATAGTAAAATGGTGTGCGAATAATAAGATCTCGCTCAATATCACAAAATGCAAAAGCCTAACCATCAGGTCTAAGATAGAGCACAACAACACTGTACAGTATAATATTGACGATCAAACAATGGGTGATGTGGAAGCTTACAAATACCTTGGAATCGAGCTAGACAGACAGCTCAATTACAAAAAATTCATGTGTAAAAAAATCAACACTGTAAGATCTAGAGTGAGGGCCATGTCCAAACTGTATGGGGCGTGTAGTAAAAGAACATTATTACTCATCTATAAAACAATGATTTTGCCTATAATAGATTATGGCGATGTATTTTATGGTTCTACGACCCAGGCATACCTACAAAAGCTTCAGACGTTGCAAAACTCTGCGCTAAAAATAATTTTACACCTCCCAAAGTACACTAGTACAAACGATATACATAAGGAGCTAAAAATTATCTCGTTAAAAACACGACGCGAGACACATGGTTTGGAAAGGGCCTTCATAAGATCATTGGATGACCAATATACTGACAACAGGGCTATAGGACACTTTCCGTAGATCGTACCTCTATTCCATGCCCACCTTATGGAACTCTCTTCCTAGCGAAGTCCAATCAATACCAAATAGGAAGGAGTTCAGAGGCTACCTGAAAAATAGGTACCCTCTTGACTTCGATCCCCATCTTAAGAAATCTTAGAAAAAGTTGAGAAGACATATCAGATGTTATCACCAACCAAACAACATTCATTGTATGACTTGTTGATGGTAATGTGGGGGGGGGGAATATAATTAGCCAAGGAATGTAAATCCTTTCTACAGCATGATCGATATAACGATAACACCAGGGAAGGGGGGTTGAAATCTTTACTGTTTTATTTAATTGACTGTAAATATATGTTACTGTAGTGGTTCTCCACCACTATGAACACCACGGCGTGATAACTCAAATGTTCTTAACATTCACAATGTATTTAGCCTCCAGTACAGGAGCTAATGTACAAGAGAAATCAAGCCTTGTGATATCATTGTACTTACTCTGGACAAGACAACTACACGACTATAACTTATAATATTATCCGCTGTTACAAAATGATTGACACTCTAACTAAACACGGACCTCAAACAGTCTCATACATCATGACTGACCACTGAACACTTATTTTCAAATACTTACTAAATATAATATAATTATGTTCAACAAGCAAGATTTGCCTGGAAGACCTGCATGTCACTTGACTTGCAGATGGTATGTTCTTTTCTGATTGTAATGTATTGTCTGTTCAGAATAAAAATCCTATATATATATAATAATACGCAATGTGTCTATGTGTCAAAAGAGCGAAAAGCTATAATTAATACCAGGCACCTGTTGCTCCCATACTCATGTCCTTTCTATATATCATTTGTATAGTTGCCAGTAAACACACCTGATGAGAAGGTGTGCTTACTGCTGGATTGGGTCAGACCTAACGCGGTGGAACGCTATCCTCCATTGGTAGACTCCCTGTATCGGGATGGTCAGTATAGAGCTGCTGACCTCCTCTCCAGTGCCTTAGGGGCATATGGTGGTACCTTCACCGACGGTAATAATTAAATTTCCATCATAAGCTATCATACACATCAATGGATTACTGATTTTATTTGACCACTATTTCTATCAATAAATAAATGTTTTTTTTCCAACTAGATGATCAGCATCGAGTGCCTCACTTCCTGTTCGGTCCCTCAGGAGCATTTGGAGATGCTGTTACCTCCAGTGTAACACAGTCTAATGGTAAAAATCATATTTTAGCCTCCTACAACACTACATTACTTATTTGACGATCATACCACTAGAGGAATTATTACATACATATGTCATTTCAGGGGTGCTAATCAGGGGTGCTATTTGAAAAGTCAAATTGTACCAAGCCGAATATCCACAAGATTGATGGAAAGTAATTGTGATAAGAGTGATGAAAATCGAGTTCTCTTGTTCATTTAGTATGCAATAAATACCTAATAGCACTCTGTTTGGTATGCAATCGATCTCGATGTTGGGTCAAATCGTACTCCACCCCTTTGGGGGGTCGTGCGATTGGACCATTTCAATCGATTACATACCTCCATCATGCCATTAGGTATAAGAACAAATTGAGAGATTGACCAAAATGTTGGTCTGAGTATGTCCTCTATGTGGAATTTACCCATTGATGTATATATTTGGAGCTTATAGTTGATACTTCAATCGCAATCTAAAAAATGCTGTGATCTATTCATGTTATATCTAATATGAGTAACAATATGATATATTAATACCATGAAGAAATATATATACTCTTATACTTATCCAAAATGCACCTTGTAGATATGCCATGGGTGAAGGAGTTAGTGGCTGAGAATTTGCATTTCTCTCGAAACTTGCGGATCTTCAAGACAGATCTTGGTTATGATCACTACAGGGACAACATAGTTGAAACATTCACAAAACTCAAATTGGTGGCAGGGAATCCTGCATCTCAGCAGATGTAAGTATTCTTTATAAAAAATAGTTTTGAAGGAATGTTTCATTCAACAAAGATATACCCCCTCACTAGCTGCAGACATCCATAATCCTAGCAGACAATTAGGGTTCTGGACAATTTAAGCATGCCCATTTAACAAATTTATTGTGCAAAGCCAAATTTTGTGTTTTTCACTTGTTACTATGGCAACTAGATATAATTTTGGAACAACTTTAGTTATTTTTTAATCATGACATGAAATATAAACCATTTATACTACCTTCATGAAATTAAATCCTAGCAGAACTTCAAAATTATTTGATCAGTAGACTAGTAATATTTGTAGGGTTAAATAATTGTATGGTGCCTGCAGTTTCTATGTCATTAATCTGTGAAAACTGAAGCAAAAAAAACGAGGCAGATAAATAGGCCATTCACTTTCACAATACATTAAAAGTACAGTAAAAGATGAACAAAAGGACAGTGTTCTAATGCTAGTTCTAAAATTTCTTCATTGTTGGTTGAGGAATAAGGGAGATATAACACAAATTATGAGTTCACCTTTTTGTCAAAAACCAACCAACATGCAATAATGAAGTGTTTCTAATTTTACACACTTTTCATTTGTCAGTCAGCAGGGGTTGCGTGGGGACCAGAGGATCTATGATCTATTTTTTAATAGATCTACTCTTGTTTCCCACAATATTAAAAGATATATTTTGGCAAACTGGGTATCCATTTGAATCTGTGGAACAGGGGGAAACGTTTTTTTTCCTTAGTCAAAACCAATATTTCTTGTTAGCTATCATACGTGAGAGAGAGCCTATAGGATTTTGTCATAGGAATGGAAATTTCAGACAATCACATTTAGCCAAATGGAGTTTCTTGAATTCAAGGTTTTTATCATGTATTCTGATACAAACATTTCCATTAGAATATTACATAATTATTCGTAAAAAAATGTACAACCTAAACCTACACATTTAATTACAGCACAAGCTCCAGATATATAAAAATGGAGGAGGCACTTGACCACAGCGATGGCGCTAAGGTTGTTCTATTTCAAGCTGTTCCTGGGGCAGGCAAATCCTGCTCCATGCTCAACTCAGCAAATGTCTGGGGGAAGGCTAAAGTAGAGGGTGCAGAGGTTCCTTATACAATTTTGAGGGATGTGAAAAGTCTAGTTTACATTAGACCTGAGGATTGTCAGCCTAAATTAGCTGAGACTGTCAGGGGAATCTTTGAGGAAAGATGTGTGGCTCACAGCCAAGAGGCTTTCAATCATTTTCAAACCCACCCTGAGCAGACCGCCATGGTCTTTGACTCAGTAGATGAAATTTACCAAAACAAAGATGTGATCGAAGACCTGAGAAGAGAAATGAGAGAGGGCAAGAGAGTTATAATTGCGGGAGTGAGAACAAATCACCCAGTGTTGCATGAACTGCATGGTAACTGGAGACAAAGAACCATCGAAGTACAAGGATTTGACCAATCTGGTATACTACAATATGTTGACAAGTTTTGTACTTCTAGCTCTAATGACTTTAACCAAGAAGAATCTGAGAAAATCAAAATGGATTTCAAGTCCTCAATTGATAGCGACAGAAGGCTGTCTGGCTTATTTACTATCCCGCTGGTTCTAGCTATGGTTTGCTTATTGATCAAGGCAGGTGAACTTGCCACTGCAAACCTCAGGGGTCTTACAAAGCTTAAGATTTATGAACTGGTAGAAAAGTTAATTTGTGAAAGAGAGAAGCTCACACCAACTCCGGACCAGTTTCTAAAATTCCATAAATTCTGTTTATCACATATGTGTGAAGGAGGAGTATTTTTTGAAAATGATATGGTAAAGAAAGGCATTGAGAATCCTGCCGACATGCCATTTGTTATTCTAGGGAAAAAAGATCTATCAAACCCAGCCACAGGCTGTAGAATCATATGGCCCCATATCTCATTCATGGAATACGGGGCAGCAAAATATCTGAAGGAATGTGGAGATTCATACATGAATCAGGTTCTCAAATATCTATCTAGCAAACCAGAATTGAATAATATCTTTGTTTTTCTTCTCGAGATGGTTGACCCTGACACGAAAAAAATGATCGATATTGTTAATTGGGTCCTAGCCTTGCAGTCAACATTCACAGCACCCAGACATTGGTCATGGTCATGCCCTGGTAATATTATCAAAAAGGTTTTGACATTGATTTCTGGAAATCAAATTGATCACTTTTTTGAATGGTCAACTGCAACACAAGGAAAACTATTGTCAAAGTCTTTAGTTCCCTGCCCCACATGTTGGACAAAGACAGGATTTGCTTCCACTACCCAGGGACAGACAGCAATAAACAATGCACTGAACTGCTTGAGTCTGTTGTCAAGTTCTGAAGAAAGAAAAACTGTTTACCATAAAACAATCACCAAAATATTGCCATCAAAGTAAGTTACTTGAAATTTATGCTAACTTAACATTAGTTGACCATTCCAGAAACTTCCAAGCAACATTTTCTAACAAATGTGATCCGTTTTAGGAAAATAGGTCACAAGTCGCAAAAATGGATTTTGAGATATTATCATATTTGAAAAGATGAGCTCAAGCTGATTCTAATGGTAGTAAACATCAAGGACATCTAAGTGGTGTTTCTATATCATAAGTTTGATATCTTTAGTTTTGGAAAAAAGCGTTATTGATATTTTTGCGTGGATAATTACTAATAAAGTACCTAAATGTACTCCATAAGATGACCATAGAAATGCATAGATATATTTAATACATTTCCCTGATGTTTCGTACATGTACTAATGTTACTAGCAGCATTAAGTACCTCAAAGATTAGAATCTTCCAATAAAGATATCTCATAAATAAATCACTTTGAAAGATATCCATTTTGCGACTTACGACTCATTTTCCTGAAACACATCACAAATGATTTCAGAACATATTCTAATTAAGTGTTGGTTTATACATTCAAATTTTAGGATTGAAAATTGATTTTATTACCAGCTCTCCAATGGTTTTATTTGAAGACATTGTTCTTACAGGTTTGGTGAAAATGGTTTGATGTTCAAGGTTCCGAGCACTGAGAGGTCTGTTAGAATTACTGAAAAAACACCAGGCTGCATTAGTCTTCATGCAAACCGTCCCATTGACCTTGTGTCAGCTAATGTTTTCACAACAGTCTCTGCTAAAATGATATCATCACTAGTTATTGAATCTGACCTGAGGGACAAGGTGTACACAAAGGAGGAGCACATAACAACAGCTGCAGAATGTCTCCAGGTGTTGGAGGAGGTCAGAAGAAATGCCCCAGTACTTGATGAAGGAATGCTGGCCATATCTTCTCCTGTGCAGGCAACCAATAATGCTTTTATCCTCGCTGTATTAGAATGTCATGAGCAACTGTCCGACCATGGAGTGATGCAGGTCAGTATTGGAGATAGCAAAGGTGGTCTTTTCAATTGCAAAAGCTGGAAGATTGCTGACCAAACAAAACCTGCACTTTTGATGAAGTCACCAGAACTGGCCACCAAGATAAGGTAAGGCTATTATAGGTTCAGAGCAGTATCCTCAGCTAAGTTATGTAAAACATCAGCTAGACATCATGCCACTATCAATGTTGCAATTTCAAATCTTCAAGGTTCAAGTTCATCGCTAGCTTTCCATGAGTTTTGTTTTGCTTGATTTGTTCCTATAGGTTTGATGAAAATGGTATGATCTTTAAGGTCCCTGGTACTCAGAGGTTGGTAAGAATAACTGAGAAAAAACCAGGCTGCATTAACCTTCATGCAAACCGTGCCATTGACCTTGTGTCGGCCAAAGTTTTCACAACACTCTCTGACAAAATGATATCATCACTAGTTATTGAATCTGACCTGAGGGACAAGTGTTACAGCAATGAGGAGCACACAACAACAGTCACAGAATGGCTGCAAGTCATTGAAGAGATTGTTAGGAATTCTCTAACCCTAAATGGTGGCAATATGGTTATTCAGTCTCCCTTGCGGGCCACCAATGATGCTTTTGTCCATGCAGTATCAGAATGTCATCAGAAGCTGACTTTCCAGGGTGTGAAGCAGGTTGATCTGGGAAATGGTAATGTTGCCCCAGTGGAAGTTGCCCTCATGCAGGGAAAAGGGTGGAAGGCTACACTGAGAAACACTACACTGTCCATCCAGTCACCTGATGGGAAACTCACACTCAACATCAGGTTAGCTACTCTAGTACTCAAAATGTATGCCAATGGAATTTAAAGCTAAAGTCAATGCTAACATTGGTGAAAAGATGAAACACAAACGAATAAATTTCCTCCTATGGATAAAATATTTGGCATTTGTAGAGAAATTCCTGTTTGATGCTGCTGAAAATGCAGTTCTATTTCATATTTCAAGAAAATTGTCAAATAGATAACACTGTCCTACTAGAAAATATATTGGTGCAAATTCTAGCTGTCACATATTGTGTGTCCCAGGTGGACATTCCTCTATCTACATGCCCTGAGGATCTGTCTGTCCACCTGATGGTATAACAGTTTATTTCACCTTCGATATGTTGAACCCATAGAGACACAATCGGCTCTGTATATTGTTTAGCTGGTCAGTAACTGAAGCGACATTGCAAGTGGGCAATACATGGTCGACCTAGTTTTTTGTACATTTTGCCCATGCGTGTATTCTGATCTTCGCCAGTTCCGGTCCTTCTTTGCAGCCATGTTTTCAAAGCGAATCAAGCTAAAGAACTAATTATTTAACAATTTATTTCTCAAAATCGCTGTAGATCATAACATTTAACATTAGTTCAGTGTGCGGGGTGAAATAAACACAGAACATCGTGAATATTCACCAATGACGGTTGCAGGACTACCGTCCCTTGGCGGTCATCGGTGAATATTCACTCCCGCCTCAAATCTTGAGTAGTTCTGTGTATATATCAATTATCTTGTATCCCTTCTGTTGTCCTGCTAGAAAATACTTTTGAGACTAAAATGGCTTTATTTATATCTTTTTGTATTGATTATAAAATATAGGTCACCACAATAGAGGATCTGTATTGCAATTACCTACTCATTTCTTTTTAATAGTCGGAAACTTGGTAAAAATGTGAAATTCAAGCATGAGGATGGAACATTGGTATTGGTTGCACCCAAGATTTCTGATGTCAATGTGAAACATGTATGGGAATGTCTGCAAATCCTGAACACGCCGATCAGGCTCCGCCTTGGACACCACGATGGCTTTATCATAAACAAGACCAGATCGGGTAAGACTGAGGACAGGAAGAAGGCCTATACCAGTGGTTCTTCAGGGGAACTTAGCATTAGGATCAACATGGAGGAGCATCGTGCTGATATCAGATCACTACACGCTGAACTGTTGGGTTCAGGCTGGACAGTAACCGGAGGTGGCGAGGACTTCACCCTATTGATGTCCTCCCCTAACAATCACTGTCATATAGCAATCAGGTAATGTCTACTATATTGACTATAAATAGAGGGAATCGAATTCAATGTCCAATACATATGAAATATAAGTTCCATTGACTAGTTATTATAATATGCTATTGAAATTGAAATATAAACCTTTGCGTAGGGTACTGAAATGCCAAGTCTAGACACGATGACTGTTGAAAAGGAATGATTTTGCCTTCATAAGATCAGTAAGAAGTATATAATAAATAGTAAGAGAGGACGGAATGTAGGATAGGCTTGTTTTTATAGACCACGCTTCTCATGACATCCCTGGTCAAAAAGAAATTGCGGACATCATATACAGAAAGTCAGATACAAACCAAGCATCCTTTATTATACCACAATCTCATTTTGAAATAAAATGCATAAACAAACTGTTCATTTACTTCGCCTTGCTCTAAGGTCATGCCATACTGATTTTGATACTGAAGTGCTAGACAAGCGAATATCTGATTTGCTAATCAACAAGGGCACTGGCTGCTTACATTACTGCCATTATTTACTGTTTCAGGTATTAGAAAGGAGCTGGGAATGAATCTATGATATATTACTACAATATACACCCAGTAATACTACATGGACTCATTATTGTCATTATTTACTGTTTCAGGTATAAAGAGGAGGCTGAGAATGGATCTATGATATAAGACTACAGACACTCTAATACTACACAGACTCATAAATGCCATTATTTCTTGTTTCAGGTATAAAGAGAGAGCTGCACTGTACCTGGGTGTGCCCACCACACCACGTGCAGTGCGTATTGTGGACGCAGGACTCTTGCTGGAACTCCACTACAGCCATCCTGCAGACGTGGCAGCCTCTGGAGCCGCTGCTGTGTCTAGGGGCAGGCAGCTGCAGGTGTTTGGGTTATACCCCAGACAGGATGATGCCAAGCTGCATGGTGGGAGGCTGACCAGGTGTACAGGTGAGGAGGAGGTGCAGCTGGTACACTCTCTGACTCACTCCCTACACCTGGAGGGTATGGGCAGGCTGATGTTTGATTATCTATACTCAGACATCACCAACACTCTACGGGGGGTAGTGGAGGTCATGGGGAGGTGGGGCTCTTGTGGGGTGGAACAGGTACTGTTTTGGTATGGTGTAGTGAAGGCTGCTGAGCTGCTGGGCATCTACAGTCAGATATCAGCAGCTGGTTGGGGCACTGCACCTGGTGTGGATAGGGATGGACATAGATGTATGGTGGTGCAGGTGGGACGGGGAATGAAGGTCAAGCTAGGGCTAATTTATGTAATCATCATCTACAGAAGTGAACAGCAGCTTAGAGAGGGGAAACAGCTTATTGAGGAAACTGGGCTCTGTCATGAACCAATATACAAGAGTGTATGAATGACAGGTATACATGAGTGTGTGGGGGAGCATGTGGGTGGGTATGTGTAAATGTGGATGAGTGGGTGGGTTGATCTGTGGGTGAGTGGGGGTGATGGCGGGGTTACAAGGTAAATGTGGGTGGGAACAGAAAACACTATTTATTCAGGAGGGTTGTATGCCTGCAAGTCAACCCTAGATGATTGTGAATAAGGAGCCTTCGTACAATTAGAGAAGTCCTACACTATTTGTTTGGGGAAGAAGAGGGCAAGTGGAGCCTGCTAAGGTTCTTTCTTCATTTTTTATTGTTCACTTTTTTTTGCCATGGTTTTGATGTATAGTAAGCAAATTTTGGAGCAAACATAGTTCTGACCCCCCAAGTATAAATATGTAAGCTATGCATCAAAGGAGAGGATAACACCCAGCTGGTGAAGTAGAGGATGACTCCCGCTGCACAGTCAGAACATATCTACATGTTTTCTCCCCTGATGTATTGTTCCACATATATTATTCAGGTTATGAAGGTCCAGACTTATGGTCAAAGATTGCATCAATTTATAGAAAGCTCCAAGATATGAAATTATTATATCTATATTAAAAGATAAGATGTGATACTTTTCTATTTTCAATGAAAGGTGTTTATATTTATTGATTGCAGCGGATATGAAAATCATAAAAAGAATTGTAGTATAGTTATATGATTTATCATCATTGGCAATGCATAGTGTTTCTTTTTTTCTTTTTTTTTCCCAACACCGGGTCTTTATTCAAAAATCAGACAGAGGCAACATTTAAAGAGCTTGACAGTGTGTTACATCGCTCTTATATCAATTTTCTTGTATGTGTGTATACCTTTTCGTTTTGTACCTTTTTCTGAAATGAGATTCGGAGATTTTACCTTGCTTGCTATCCTTTAACATCTAAATAAAATCCGTTTCCTTACTACAGCGTTTTTGGTTATTTGTACGGCTTCTTACCGTCGTTGAGATTGTGTAAACACCTAGCTGTTGTGAGGATTTTTTTGTACGCGATTTAAATTTAAACTAGTCAATCTCACCTTTGGGATACATTTTATCAAAAAAGAAAGGATCACATAACTATCATCACTACACATGTGTTACCCGTTTGTACGTCAGTTCTACTCTATCGTACTATATACCAACATGAGCAAGGTCTACAATTCATCGTAGAATCCCTCCCATAGTTTAAATTCCTTTTCGTTAACCGGTCCAAATTTAGTGCAATCTTTGAGCGCTCTAATAGCTACCTTGATTTCTCGTAGAAATTCGAAGAAGCACACTTTATTCTCGTGGAATAATCTCGTTCTGTAAATATAGAATTTGGCCTTTAGGAATATAAAGTTTAACCTTCTATGTTTTACGTCGTTGGACGGAATGCCTAAGATCAAATGAGCGGCATTAATGTCATCGAGTATTTCGCAGTCTAACCATCTGTTGCGGTTGGCCCAATTGATTAGGGTGTGCCATAGGTTGTTCACACGTTCACAATCAATGAAAAAATGGAAAACATTGTCGACTTCTTCACAATAATCACAGATAATAGTGTTTTTAAAACCATATTTCTCTAGTTTGAGATTACACACGGTGAGCCGGTTGATAACTCTATACTGGAAGGTCTGGACTCTTACATTTCTGGTACACAGGTACGGCAACATATACCACTCTGTGGGTTCAACCCCAGATATATCGATACCTTTATTGGCAAATTTTTCAACCCATATAATGTTTCGCTCCTCTTTACTAATGATGACTTCTTTTAAGGCTATATATAACTCTTTGGCATTCGTAGACATGATGTTAATCTTTTTGTCTTTGAAATTACATACAAGCTCATTTTTGAAATTCACCTCCGAGCCATCACATAGTAAAATCCACCATTTTCTGGGAATGATATCTCTTATCTGGAACCTTTCGACGAAGTTGATTTTGATTCTATTCTCAGACCAAAATTGGTTGACCTTTTTAACCTTATTACCTTCTACTAAGTCGTTAATTTTGGAAATACCTTTCCTTTTCCATTCTTCCCACTTCACAACTTTTTTTTCGACTTGTAGGTGTATGTTATTCCAGATTCCCTCACATAATACTTCCTTTTTCGAGGTCGGCTCCTTTAATACATAGAATCTGTTCCACAAGTCAATCAAATCATCATAAAAACACGAATAAGTGTATTTTGGTTTCGACCTTTTTCTAAAAGTGTTTAGCAGATCTTCACCCACGGCCTGTCTAATATAAGCGGTCCATTTTAAGTGCTGCTCATTTAACATTTTCCTAATCCACATGAATTTGGCAGCATAAACTCTAGATTCGATGTCATGCAAGTTCAAACCTCCGTCGCAGGTTTTCTGACATATATACTTCCTTGCGACCATCGTTTTTCCTCCCTTCCATTAGTGTTTCTTTTTACTTTTTTAATTACTTAATGTATTTTGTGAACATAAGGTGACACATGAAGATTTCTGTTTTGTCTGAGATGCGTTATTGTATAACTTTTATTTAACTATTATTGTTAAATCTCTTCAGCCTGCTACTCTTCCTCTTCATTCATCTCAATCACCGCTACATCCTCCTCCTTTGCTTCTTGCCATGACTGTGTCCCTGCATCTCTGTGTGTGACACCGTTTTCAGTCCTTCTCAGAGTAGGATTTTATATAGGCTCAGACCTAAGAAATAATATCTCCCTGTCTAACACTCTCAGTCTAACACTCTCTTTCTCACAGCCCAGAACAGCATCGAAATAGGGTTTTATTTGAAGGTGAACGGTTTTAGAGGTACTAAGTTACTAACAGGTTGAAAAAAGAAAGATGGCGGAAGAGGGAATGAGGAGAGACGATAGTGTGGGCACCACTAACCAACTATAGCAAATCCTGTGCATAGCACGGGTATTTGCTAGTTAATATTATTCTCCTGCTCACTCTTCCACTATTAGCATTCAGTGAGTGATAAGTTGATCATCAACGGATTCTGTAGTGTATAGTGGTTAAGGTGGTTGCTTGTGAATGACAACGTTATGAGGTTGATTCCAAGATATCTTGGTAACCCTTTAGCTTTCTCAGGATGGGTTTTACGATGTTAGAAATTACAAATTACGACAGTTTGATGGAGAATGTCCAATGAAATGTCATACAAATACAAGATCAGTGCTCAGCGTGTGATGTCAGGTTTATGAATGATATATATGTAGTGAACCTGCTGAAAAATGCCATTGCCTTGATGGGGGAACCAAACCCCGGACTTTCGGATTGACGCTCCGATGCTTTACCAACTGAGCTATCGCGGCTAGGCTATCCTCAACAGGTCACAATCCCAGGTTCATCCACCAGGACCACTACACTGCCCCCTTCCAACAATGGACAAAACTCATCTCATATGGTTTCGTCCAACTTGGGGTCTACAGTGCTGCCCTTAGGTGGCTGGTCACGGCACCAATTGTAGTGAACCTGCTGAAAAATGCCATTGCCTTGACAGGGAACCGAACCCCGGACCTTCGGATTGATGCTCCGGTGCTCTACCAACTGAGCTATTGCGGCTAGGCTATCCTCAACAGGTCACAATCCCAGGTTCATCCACCAGGACCACTACATATATATTTAATATGATGATAAAATCATAGTTATCTAAATTACATTTCTAATTGATCTAATTGACATATCTTAACATACTCAAATGTTAGGAGTTTCTGTTCTTTCCAAAGATTAATTTGATTAAATTTTACCTGATGAAGGGCAATCTTAGCCCGAAAACTAGTGTAATAAAGAATTGAAACCAATAATTAGGGATTTTTTTCCAACCCAAAATAACATCACCACCAAGACAACCGGGATACTCTATATAAAAGCGACTATCTACCTACCTTGATACATACTGATAAAATGTTAACCTTAGTTCATTTCAATTGTGATTTGATTATTCATTGATTTAGTCCTCAACCTATTTGTAGCCATACATTGGGACAACTCAATTGCCATTATATATGCGCTAGAATTAGTAGACTGTAAATAGAAATTCATGTATGTACCCTTAACTCAGGATGTGCATGTTGAAAGCGACTAGATACTAGGCGCCAGGCAACTAACACTGCTATATCACCATTATACACTGTTTTTTCATATCGTCCTGGAGGTGGGATGGAGTACATGGATTGATAACAATAAATATCTGTTTATTATCAAATCCGTCAGGTGGCAGCAGTGAAGTAAACAAAGGTAAAACAAGCCCATTCGGCATTGGGACATTATAGTTAACATGAAGACATTACAGTGGACATAAAGTCTTTTCTGTAACTAGCAACACTTAAGTGGCTTGGAATCGAGGGCCTGAACAGGAAAACCTGTACAGTAATGGGACAAGTCTTCAGAAAATGTACAATTGGCCTTCACGAATCCCCTGAAATAGCCCAAATTTTAGACAAAAATCAGGTTAAAAAAAGAAAAAAGTTCAGCATAACCAGACAGATGATACAATACAGAATGCACTCAGATATACTCAGTATTTACATTTTTCACTCCAATTTAGCAGAATTTGGTAGAAATATAGAAATGTAGATTGTGCATTTTCTGAAAATCTGACCATAATGCAGATCTATGTCCTCTATTCTTATGTCAAACGATTGGGATTTGATAATCTGTTCATGCGGCTAACACAGCATTAAACACACTGGCAAAAAATGTTGATATTCCCTTGGAAGAAACATTTCAAATGTACTTCTTGTTTAATCACAATACCATCTAACCCTCTGGTATTTGGCCAGTGACTGTACAATTCGCATATGTGATATGTTCCAGGAAAATGAGTCACAAGTCGCAAAATTGATATTTTTCCAAGTGTTTTCTTTTACAGGATCTCTTTATTGAAATGTTTTGATCTTTAGAGCGTCTAGCCCTTATAGTCATAGGGATCTATGCAACAAATTTCAGGACATTGTATCAAATATATCTCTGCGTTCTGAAGGCCTTCACATGGAGCATATTTAGTTACTTTACTGGTTGGAATCACCTTGATCTCCTCTTTTCAAATATGATGATATCTCAGAATCCTTTTTTTGCGACTTATGACTCATTTTTCTAAAAACGGGTCACATTTGTAATTATATTGAAACTGTATTTCCATTTTGTTATACAAAAGGTCTAAGAGATTTAAGACAGAATTGAGAATCAGAAACAATTCAACAACCCAACAGATACTTTATAACGCAATAACAAGTATACTCAGATATACAATATATAGCATTTATCATTTTTCAGCTAATAATTAACCAATAGCTGACATTCATTTAGGACAATATCCCACTTTGATTTCACAAGGCGAATCCGTTTCGGTTGTACCAAGTCACATCTATTATATATATTTGAACTGCTATTATTAATTAGGCCTACTTTGAATGCCAAATATAAAACTTTGGGTATTTGATTTGAAAGAAAAATATCTGGAAATAGAACAGCTTGTACCTACCAAGCAGGTAGCGTGGCCGAGCGGTCTAAGGCGCTGGTTTAAGGCACCAGTCTCTTCGGAGGCGTGGGTTCGAATCCCACCGCTGCCAACAGTTTTGCATTCCTTTGAACAGAAAATGCTCATGAGAACATTAGCGCGTGTGCTGCCATCTGTTATTATGGAAGAGCCCTAGGGCCGCCCTTCAAGTTGTTTGGGGGAAAGCAATAAGTCACAGTAGTCGTAGTTTATTAGGCTAGTAAGAACTGTACGACATTGTAGAAAAATGAATTTATGTTAAATTAATCAAATAAAATCATCCTGTTACATAGGAATCATACTGCAAGACAATGTATAGCTTGCAAATGTTAAAAAAATGATTTAATATTTTTAAATATTTGTGTAGCAGAACTTCGACAGTCAATGACTGAGAAGTCTTGAACCCTACACATGATAGTAATATTTGTATGCTATAATACTGAGAGGCTAGAAACTTCTCTTAAGCTGGAGACCCTCTCTGATGGCCGTGTTTCTGCATTAAAGGTATTCAATCAATCAACCAATCAATCATTTGCAAGCTATACATTCCAAATGTATGTGGTTTTGGCACTTAGGCCTAAAAAAATAGGTTTGTTTCCGATTTAACCCCCCCCCCCCCCCTTGGTATCGCGTAGATTTATAGTATGTTTTGCTATGTTAAACTGGAATTTAACAAGGCTCGCCTCGGCGACGCGCGGTACAGCAGCGCAAACGTTTCAATTCCAAATATGATTTGCGCACACCGGGCAGTAGTTTCCGAAAAATACGCCAACAAAATAGCCCTCAATTCTCCTGAACAATTTTGATTGGGGACCGAAATATTCGGGCCCAATATTGCAGAAAAAATCGGTGCCATTGCCAAAATCTCGGGTGATTGGCCAAGAAATTTGGTACAGTTGCTGGAAATTGTGCATGATATATTTCAGTAACATGGCAAGAATTTTCGATAAATAATTCGATGATTTGGTCCTATGCATTCTGGTTTCGATGGAAAACTACTACGTCATGTTTTTAATATCTTAAATATTTTATTTCGTTTTAATATCCATAATTGGACCAATTTGATAGAACATAGCAACATCCAAATGCTAGCTCGCCCCAGCATATTTTGCTCATCGGCCATAATTATGTAAATATCCCAAATGTCAAAGAGTGAGCAAGGATACATAAATAGCAGACATTTCCATAGCTTCTAATCTTCAAAGACCAATGTAACTACCTTGTGGAATGAGTATGCACACAATATAACGGTAACAGTACTTGAATTCTTAAATTTGGCTGCTGAAATTATTTTTGAAAGGGTTCAAAGCCTGGGTTTCTTCAGTATTTCGGAATCTTTTGGTGTTAGTCTTTCAAACATTCCCTGGATGAAAATGCAAGGAATGACATAAGAGCTGCGTTGATTGTAGTAGGTTATCCTTTGGCAGAACCATTTGTACTTTTTCAAGCATCCTTCCCCACATCTCTCACCCTCAGTCTTCCTGCATCCTTCCTGGACAGGACGGCATATATCCTAACAACATATCATTAACATTATTGTCGTAAATATCACATGTAAACTTTGTGGTATTAAATCGTATTGTACTGTATTGTACTTTTATTACGATATATTTTACACTTGCCATGTTAGTCACCTAGTTCTCTGATACATAAACTTTTATTTTTATTTTATTCTTTTACCATATCTAAGTCAACTATAGCCTAGTCTCTTTTCCAAACTTCGGTAACTACCCGAAGAATATGTACTCTTTGTAGTACATAAAGGTATGTCGACCCTTTTGTCTGTTTATATAATCCTCGTCTGTACTCATTTATACTCCTCGAAAAGACAAATAAAAGACTTCTTATCTTATCTTATATATAACATTTTCATCTTCTAATCTGATTGGTTGGAACAATATAATGGCTATACCTGTGTTATCGACCCTTCACATGTTACCGTATACATGTTATGTAACATTACGTAACATTGTGTAACCTCATTATCTATCTAATTATCACCTATTAATTATAATATCTCATTATTAAAATCGCTAATTATACTTAGCTACCCAGTCCTGTGCAAGTCTACTTATTCATGCTAAGCCATAAGTATTACGTAAGGGCTCCGCCCCCTACTCTTTACCCACATCCTGAAGGAACATATGTACAGATTCTAGTTCATTAAATCAGTTGCTCGCTCTTCTCACGAAGACCACACGTTCGTTTGTATTCTTCCATCATACCTTAACACTGGCGGACAACTTCCATCATACCTTAACATACATTGTGATAAATTACTGCTTGATCTAATTAGTCCAGATATGAATACTAATAATTTGCAATGTTAATACTAATTGATACTAATTAATAATCCTAAAGTGATTACTCATTGTTACGTCATGATTTCATAACATGACGTAACATTTTCAGTACACCTTTTTTAAACACATGATGATGGAGAAAAACTTCCTCCATAACAAGAAAGAATATGGGTTATTCTGAACGAATTAGACAGTAAGGTTGGGGAGAATATAAAGGCCATTTCATCAAATTACCTAAAATTGCACTAATGTGAGAAAATGGCAAATGCTTTGGTTCAGAATTTTTTTTTCTGTAATGGAACATGATGGCACTATTGTTAAAAACAATATTATATTATATATTCATTTTACTTTTGCAAATTTGTGAAAATTTTCAATGGATTGGACATTATCTTGATGACTTCACCCATATTGGCGCGAAAATTCAAAATGGCAACTGCGTTTTGCTTGAGAGCCTAAATATTTGGATATTTCGGGTCGTACAGAGTATTCCACCGAAATCTAACAAGTCTTAATAGACTAACTGTTTGGATTAACGATCGAGATCGATATGTAGGATTGTCATGATTTGAACAACGCGCCCGTGTTTGTTTGTTTTTATGCATCTATGTATTCTATTGTATTTTTATTTTTTATTTTAATTCTTTCTATTTTTCTATCTTTATTTATAAAAACATTACGTTATGTGTGAAAAACAACTTCACCTTTAAATAAATTAATTGTATAACATTTTTGGTTGAATAACATCTTCCCTTGTATTATTCATTTAAATTGGTAATTTAGAATCAGCAAACTCTGAGAACAATGTACCCTCGTTGCACAATGTTTTTGACTGAATAAAAATCTTTAAATACAAATACATATGAAGCAATGCTTGGTACTCACACGAGGAGGACAGCTGCTGCGACATAGAAGACTGACATGACAAGGTACACAGCACTGGGGTAGCCATGCTCCTGGGTATAAGAGTAGATGGGGTTGAAGATAACAGTACCAACTATATCACACCCTGCCTCTATCACACCAACACCCGCGTAAACTGCACCTAGCAAACAATAACAATTCCACGTGAATCAAGCCAGTCTCAAACACACCATATGTGATGTGTTCCAGGAAAATGAGTCATAAGTCGCAAAAGTGACATTTTTCAAAGTGTTTTTGTCACAAGATCAGATTATTGGAATGTTCTGATTTTTTGAGAGGTTATCACTTAGACTTATATCAATCGGTGTATCACATTTCAGGACAATCTATATAATATATCCTTTAGTTTTAAAGGTCCTTATATGGACTACATTTAGTTACTTTACGGTTCATTGACCCCCAGAAGTATTGGAATTTTTTTTTTTTTCAAAAACGAAAATATCTAACTTAAAATCTAGAAATACTCATAAGATTATTAGACTGTTTACTATCATTGGAATCCCCTTGATCTGATCTTTTCAAATCTAATGGTATCTCACAATCTATTTTTTTGCGACTTATGACTCATTTTTCTAAAACGGATCACATATACCTGCAAATGCTGCACCTAAATTTTTAACTAAATTTTTGTCTCAGCCTCAGCTGATAACATTGTATCCAGTAGTACAATATGTTGTTCCCTGAATCAAAAACTTAAAAAAAATCAATATGTCTCATGGGCTGGAGGTTTTGACCAACTAGCACCAAAAGGCATTGGGTTGCTACAGGGCATTAAATGGATGAAATAGTCAAATGGAGCATAGGCCCTGCATAGGGAGAATGCACTCAACATGAAATAATATTATGTTGATCTAAGCAAAATATGTATTGATAATGCAATAATCATGAGTAGTATTTTATTGGGGAAACAAAAGTCTCCATGTGTAGCACTAGGTGCCATATATGATGTCAAATAATATATCTATTCACTGCCTTGAAAGTCATAATCACATAATAGGGCAACTCCACTATAGACAAAAAACGGAGCCGACAGGCAAAATCTGTCGTCGACATGCCTAAAAATTTGGCGCACAAAAATCACTAGTGGAAGAGGGGTAAAATAGGTTATCAGCAACACATTTATTTGTTGCCAACAGTTGCAAAATATCTAACTTGATTAGATATTTCGTCGCAAAAAATTCGTCGCAGCCGTTTTTTGCCGTTTTTCCCATAGTGGAGTCCCTGCATAATAGGACGACTGCACTATAGAAAAAAACAGCGCCGACAGGCCTAAAAATTCGGCGCACAAAAATCACTAGTGGAAGGGCTAGGGCTTTGGGAGAGCGGGAAAGAAATTACTTGATTGATTCTGACAATATCATTGCCCAGAAACCAGTATTATAATGTGAGTTCCAACTTATAAACCATAATTGAGCTGTATGCCCTGCAAGTGTTCCAGCCCAGTATTTTACTTTACGGGCCCAAGGTGGTACTCCACAGGTAACTGGATTGAATTTTGAATAGGTTTTATTTACACATAGCCTACAGTACCTGTTGAGTATGGTTTGAGAGATAGTCTTTGAACCGTGATACCTCTTGTCAGTCAACTTTTTTTTTTTAAATATTTTTATTGGCCACATTTCATTACAAAAACTTTATTTCATCTTCAATTCAAAATTTACGCATAACAAACAGCGCTGTTATATTTCATGCGTTGCCCGAAACTAACAATTACGGTGGTACTTATCTGACTTCGAAATTATAATAACAGTGCTCATTACCTCTATAAGTTCGCAGTTACATAAAAAATTAATTGGCTGTTCAATCTGAATCAAATTCTTTGCACTGTCTTCGAAAATTCAATACAATCTGTTCGTAGTACAATACCTAGTTCTTGCCTTACTAACATATCAATTATTCTAATCAACAGGTACATCTCATATAAACACTACCCAGCTGATCAACTCAACTGGTCTGTTCTAGTCAATGATCATCAGGTTAGGTCGATTTCGTCGCAGGATAAAAATAACTTACCCACTTCATTAGGCTGCACTATCTTGGATAATAGGGCACGGATGGTCGGGGTGATCAGTAAATATGTCACATAGAATGCTGTACCTGAGGAATAGTCATTAATAAATAATAAAGGGCTAAAATTGATAAAGGGCTAATGAGCCTGAAAACGTCGGACCCCTGAATAAACAAACCTACAACTCATCCCTCCGTCCCTGTCCTTCTTCCGTTCTGAGCTAAATCCTTACCTTGAGATTCATTAATAAATAATCCTGTTGATATGTATTTAAAAATTATTTCAGTTCAAAACTAGGACATTAAAAGTCATTATTTTACATTATAATATTTACATAAAAAAAACTTTACAATGATGGAAGTCGCTTATGACTTACTAACACTAAACTATAACTTACTGACTAACATCCAACCATAACTTACTGGTGATATATTTAATTAGTTTCTATTCTATTACCTGTACCCCTTTTTCTTCCCACTCTTCTGCCCCCATCCTTTTTACACCGCCATTACTATATGTGATTGGTTCTAGGAAAATGAGTCATAAGTCGTAGAAAATGGATTTTGAGATATCACAATATTTGAAAAGATGAGATCAAGCTGATTCCAATGATAGTAAACACTGGGATACCTAATACGTGTTTCTATATTTTAAGTTTGATATTTTTACTTTTGAAACAAAAAGTTTGCAATGTTTCTAGATGGGTAATTACCAGTAAATATACTAAATATACTTCATACAAAGGTCTTCAAAACGCAGGGATATATTTAATACAATTTCCTGAAATTTGTTACATGGATTCATATGACCATAAGTGCTAAACCCTCTGATTATCAGAACATTTCAATAAAGAGATCTTGTGAAAAAAACACTTTGAAAAATATCAATTTTGCTACTTATGACTCATTTTCCTGAAACACATCACAAATTGTGAGGACTGAGTGCCAGCTAGGATGCGACCAGGAAGCGACATGACCTGGACTTGACTTGGTTGTCACATTATGGACTTGGGTCAGATTTCCAGAAAATGTACAATTGGCAGCTGTACACATTTAGGACATTCTCCTGAATTAGGCTGAAAAATGTAGAATACCGGGTATATCTGAGTATTTTTGGTGTTGCATTGATTTAAAGTATCAGTTCTATTATGTTAAATCGCATTTTGAAGCTCATTTTTGTCTTAAAGGCCGGGCACAAGATCCATCTGCAGACCGACCGGTCGGCGATTAACGTCTAACTCCTCCCCACACCCCTTATATGGCTGGGATAAACTTTGACCCTATCCCATCACCCCCCGCGCTACTAAGCCTTTGTTTTGAGTTTGGATGGAGAAGTAGTGGCCGTTATTGCAGCTTAGTAGCATATAGACAGAGGTACACTTTAATATCAATTAATATCTGGCGATTGCAGGTCTTTAATTACGAAAATAAAGAGGTTGGATTGCACTGAGTATCTTGGGTAGTCTAGAGGGTACAACCGTTGGTAATGTTTGTTCATCAGTTACAAGTGTCACAGCCTAATCTGCCCCCTCACATTTAGGCACAAGACCATGTTTATCTAATTATCCATGCCAGTTACAATGTCAAAGTAAATCATTGAATACACTGTCTGACATGGCTTTAGACTCTTGTCTAAGACTAGGTTTAGTGTTTCAAGTTTGTATATATGATTCCTGTCCTATCCCATGTGTGTTGCCTTGTCTGTAAGGTCAGTTCACTTCGGACCTGGGGCTTGGTAGAAGTCTTTTCTGGGCATACACAGGACTATTGAGAGATACACTCCTGAGCTGTGTGGATTTTGAATGTATATCTAGCCCCTACAATAGTTTGGCATTGAGTCATTTGGAATATATCTAACCCACCTTCTCTCCCATACATGGGCCATCAGTGGCAGGAAAGGGATGTGGGTGAGAGGGGAAGGGCAGCACATGGAGTAGCCATGTGCTTGGTATGTATGTATGTACACACGCTGCATGGTTACTATGGATACCTACCTGTCAATCATTCCCTGGCTAATGGTTCTCATATTTACAAATTTTTCATGAAAAAACTGAATTTACACTTCTCTATGGATATGACTAAATCAACTATTTATGAAGATATGACCTGTATACATTCATGTATATGTTCAGGAACTTTGTAGGTAAGTGGTTCATTATAATTCATCTTATCTGGAAGAATATTACCCCTAGTTGGTTATGAGTCTATGGTTTGAATGTATAGGGAGGACTGCTGGGCAGAGCCATAGGCCGTTTATATATGCTGTGCCCGGCCTTTAAATGTGGGCTATTTGAGAGGATTGGTGAAGGCGAATTGTACATTTTCTGAAAATCTGGCCCACTTGTCATTCAGCTAGACGCAACTCTGTTCCTACTTTCGATCCGACCATGGACATAGCTGTTGCAGCTGCTACAACCCTATTTTGACATCACCCCTAAATTGTCAGGTGCTATTAAACTTTGATTCTATAACCTCTTGTACTTTGGTGATATATTTCCACTGTCTGCTACAGTATACGTTAATAAATGACAGCCTAATGGCTCGACGAAAATAACATCTAACCATAACTATTACCTGTAGTTTTATTTGTCTCTATGGTACTGCATCAAGTAGAAAACCTGTACTGGTTAGGTGTCTTATTAAATAGATTGTCTTGAAATTTAATACATCGATTGATATACCTACAAGTGATAAACCCTCCAAAAATTAGAACATTCCAATAATGTAATCTTGTGGAAAAAACACTTTGAAAAATATCAATTTTGCGACTTATGACTCACTTACTTGAAACACATAACCTTAACCTACTGACTAACATCTATCCATAATTAACTCACTGGCTAACATCTATCTATAATTAACTTACTGGCTAACATCTATCTATAATTAACCTACTGGCTAACATCTATCCATAATTAACCTACTGGCTAACATCTATCCATAATTAACTCACTTGCTAACATCTATCCATAATTAACTTACTGGCAAACATCTATCCATAATTAACTTACTGGCTAACATCTATCCATAATTAACTCACTGGCTAACATCTATCTATAATTAACCTACTGGCTAACATCTATCCATAATTAACTTACTGGCTAACATCTATCCATAATTAACTCACTGCCTAACATCTATCCATAGTTAACTCACTGGCTAACGCTAACATCTATCCATAGTTAACTCACTGACTAACATCTATCCATAATTAACTTACTGGCTAACATCTATCCATAACTAACTTATTGGCTAACATCTATCCATAATTAACTTACTGGCTAACATCTATCCATAATTAACCTACCGGCTAACATCTATCCATAATTAACTCACTGGCTAACATCTATCCATAATTAACCTACTGGCTAACATCTATCCATAATTAACTTACTGGCTAACATCTATCCATAATTAACTCACTGGCTAACATCTATCCATAATTAACTTACTGGCTAACATCTATCCATAATTAACCTACTGGCTAACATCTATCCATAATTAACCTACTGGCTAACATCTATCCATAATTAACCTACTGGCTAACATCTATCCATAATTAACTTACTGGCTAACATCTATCCATAATTAACCTACTGGCTAACATCTATCCATAATTAACTTACTGGCTAACATCTATCCATAATTAACCTACTGGCTAACATCTATCCATAATTAACCTACTGGCTAACATCTATCCATAATTAACTTACTGGCTAACATCTATCCATAATTAACCTACCGGCTAACATCTATCCATAATTAACCTACTGGCTAACATCTATCCATAATTAACCTACTGGCTAACATCCATCCATAATTAACTCACTGGCTAACATCTATCCATAATTAACTTACTGGCTAACATCTATCCATAATTAACCTACTGGCTAACATCTATCCATAATTAACCTACTGACTAACATCCATCCATAATTAACTCACTGGCTAACATCTATCCATAATTAACCTACTGGCTAACATCTATCCATAATTACCTTCTGGCTAACATCTATCCATAATTAACCTACTGACTAACATCCATCCATAATTAACCTACTGGCTAACATCTATCCATAATTAACCTACTGGCTAACATCTATCCATAATTAACCTACTGGCTAACATCTATCCATAATTAACTCACTTGCTAACATCTATCCATAATTAACTCACTGGCTAACATCTATCCATAATTAACTCACTGGCTAACATCTATCCATAATTAACCTACTGGCTAACATCTATCCATAATTAACCTACTGGCTAACATCTATCCATAATTAACTCACTTGCTAACATCTATCCATAATTAACCTACTGGCTAACATCTATCCATAATTAACTCACTTGCTAACATCTATCCATAATTAACCTACTGGCTAACATCTATCCATAATTAACTCACTGGCTAACATCTATCCATAATTAACCTACTGGCTAACATCTATCCATAATTAACTTACTGGCTAACATCTATCCATAATTAACTCACTGGCTAACATCTATCCATAATTAACTTACTGGCTAACATCTATCCATAGTTAACCTACTGGCTAACATCTATCCATAATTAACTCACTGGCTAACATCTATCCATAATTAACCTACTGGCTAACATCTATCCATAATTAACTCACTTGCTAACATCTATCCATAATTAACCTACTGGCTAACATCTATCCATAATTAACCTACTGACTAACATCCATCCATAATTAACCTACTGGCTAACATCTATCCATAATTAACTTCTATCCATAATTAACCTACTGGCTAACATCTATCCATAATTAACTTACTGACTAACATCTATCCATAATTAACCTACCGGCTAACATCTATTCATAATTAACTTACTGGCTAACATCTATCCATAATTAACCTACTGGCTAACATCTATCCATAATTAACCTACTGGCTAACATCTATCCATAATTAACTCACTGGCTAACATCTATCTATAATTAACCTACTGACTAACATCCATCCATAATTAACTCACTGACTAACATCTATCCATAATTAACCTACCGGCTAACATCTATCCATAATTAACCTACTGGCTAACATCTATCCATAATTAACTCACTTGCTAACATCTATCCATAATTAACCTACTGGCTAACATCTATCCATAATTAACCTACCGGCTAATATCTATCCAAAATTAACCTACCGGCTAACATCTATCCATAATTAACCTACTGGCTAACATCTATCCATAATTAACTCACTGGCTAACATCTATCCATAATTAACTCACTGGCTAACATCTATCCATAATTAACCTACTGGCTAACATCCATCCATAATTAACTCACTGACTAACATCTATCCATAAGTAACCTACCGGCTAACATCTATCCATAATTAACCTACTGGCTAACATCTATCCATAATTAACTCACTGGCTAACATCTATCCATAATTAACTCACTTGCTAACATCTATCCATAATTAACCTACTGGCTAACATCTATCCATAATTAACTCACTTGCTAACATCTATCCATAATTAACCTACTGGCTAACATCTATCCATAATTAACCTACTGACTAACATCCATCCATAATTAACCTACTGGCTAACATCTATCCATAATTAACTTCTATCCATAATTAACCTACTGGCTAACATCTATCCATAATTAACTTACTGACTAACATCTATCCATAATTAACTTACTGGCTAACATCTATCCATAATTAACCTACTGGCTAACATCTATCCATAACTAACTTATTGGCTAACATCTATCCATAATTAACTTACTGGCTAACATCTATCCATAATTAACCTACTGGCTAACATCTATCCATAGTTAACTCACTGACTGACATCTATCCATAATTAACTTACTGGCTAACATCTATCCATAACTAACTTATTGGCTAACATCTATCCATAATTAACTCACTGGCTAACATCTATCCATAATTAACCTACTGACTAACATCTATCCATAATTAACTCACTTGCTAACATCTATCTATAATTAACCTACTGGCTAACATCTATCCATAATTAACCTACTGACTAACATCTATCCATAATTAACCTACTGGCTAACATCTATCCATAATTAACCTACTGGCTAACATCTATCCATAATTAACTTACTGGCTAACATCTATCCATAATTAACTCACTGGCTAACATCTATCCATAATTAACTTACTGGCTAACATCTATCCATAATTAACCTACTGGCTAACATCTATCCATAATTAACCTACTGGCTAACATCTATCCATAATTAACTTACTGGCTAACATCTATCCATAATTAACCTACCGGCTAACATCTATCCATAATTAACCTACTGGCTAACATCTATCCATAATTAACCTACTGGCTAACATCCATCCATAATTAACTCACTGGCTAACATCTATCCATAATTAACTCACAGGCTAACATCTATCCATAATTAACCTACTGGCTAACATCTATCCATAATTAACCTACTGGCTAACATCTATCCATAATTAACCTACTGACTAACATCCATCCATAATTAACTCACTGGCTAACATCTATCCATAATTAACCTACTGGCTAACATCTATCCATAATTACCTTCTG
This sequence comes from Sthenelais limicola, assembly GCA_942159475.1. NCBI lineage: Eukaryota > Metazoa > Annelida > Polychaeta > Phyllodocida > Sigalionidae > Sthenelais > Sthenelais limicola. The sequence continues at coordinate 114,146,464 of OW804098.1, forward strand.
GCTAACATCTATCCATAATTAACCTACTGACTAACATCCATCCATAATTAACCTACTGGCTAACATCTATCCATAATTAACCTACTGGCTAACATCTATCCATAATTAACCTACTGGCTAACATCTATCCATAATTAACTCACTTGCTAACATCTATCCATAATTAACTCACTGGCTAACATCTATCCATAATTAACTCACTGGCTAACATCTATCCATAATTAACCTACTGGCTAACATCTATCCATAATTATCCTACTGGCTAACATCTATCCATAATTAACTCACTTGCTAACATCTATCCATAATTAACCTACTGGCTAACATCTATCCATAATTAACTTACTGGCTAACATCTATCCATAATTAACCTACTGGCTAACATCTATCCATAATTAACTCACTGGCTAACATCTATCCATAATTAACCTACTGGCTAACATCTATCCATAATTAACTTACTGGCTAACATCTATCCATAATTAACTCACTGGCTAACATCTATCCATAATTAACTTACTGGCTAACATCTATCCATAGTTAACCTACTGGCTAACATCTATCCATAATTAACTCACTGGCTAACATCTATCCATAATTAACCTACTGGCTAACATCTATCCATAATTAACCTACCGGCTAATATCTATCCAAAATTAACCTACCGGCTAACATCTATCCATAATTAACCTACTGGCTAACATCTATCCATAATTAACTCACTGGCTAACATCTATCCATAATTAACTCACTGGCTAACATCTATCCATAATTAACCTACTGGCTAACATCCATCCATAATTAACTCACTGACTAACATCTATCCATAAATAACCTACCGGCTAACATCTATCCATGATTAACCTACTGGCTAACATCCATCCATAATTAACTCACTGGCTAACATCTATCCATAATTACCTTACCGGCTAACATCTATCCATAATTAACTCACTGGCTAACATCTATCCATAATTAACTCACTTGCTAACATCTATCCATAATTAACTCACTGGCTAACATCTATCCATAATTAACTCACTTGCTAACATCTATCCATAATTAACTCACTTGCTAACATCTATCCATAATTAACTCACTGGCTAACATCTATCCATAATTAACTCACTTGCTAACATCTATCCATAATTAACCTACTGGCTAACATCTATCCATAATTAACCTACCGGCTAACAGCTATCCATAATTAACCTACCGGCTAACATCTATCCATAATTAACCTACTGGCTAACATCTATCCATAATTAACCTACCGGCTAACATCTATCCATAATTAACCTACTGGCTAACATCTATCCATAATTAACTCACTGGCTAACATCTATCCATAATTAACCTACTGACTAACATCTATCCATAATTAACTCACTGGCTAACATCTATCCATAATTAACTCACTTGCTAACTTGCTGCTGACTCACTTGCTAACTCACTTGCTGACTAACATCCATCCATAATTAACCTACTGGCTAACATCTATCCATAATTAACTTCTATCCATAATTAACCTACTGGCTAACATCTATCCATAATTAACTTACTGACTAACATCTATCCATAATTAACCTACCGGCTAACATCTATTCATAATTAACTTACTGGCTAACATCTATCCATAATTAACCTACTGGCTAACATCTATCCATAATTAACTCACTGGCTAACATCTATCCATAATTAACTCACTTGCTAACATCTATCCATAATTAACCTACTGGCTAACATCTATCCATAATTAACCTACTGGCTAACATCTATCCATAATTAACCTACCGGCTAACATCTATCCATAATTAACCTACTGGCTAACATCTATCCATAATTAACCTACTGACTAACATCTATCCATAATTAACCTACTGACTAACATCCATCCATAATTAACCTACTGGCTAACATCTATCCATAATTAACTTCTATCCATAATTAACCTACTGGCTAACATCTATCCATAATTAACTCACTGACTAACATCTATCCATAATTAACCTACCGGCTAACATCTATCCATAATTAACCTACCGGCTAACATCTATCCATAATTAACCTACTGGCTAACATCTATCCATAATTAACCTACTGACTAACATCTATCCATAATTAACTCACTGGCTAACATCTATCCATAATTAACTCACTTGCTAACATCTATCCATAATTAACCTACTGGCTAACATCTATCCATAATTAACTCACTTGCTAACATCTATCCATAATTAACCTACTGGCTAACATCTATCCATAATTAACCTACTGACTAACATCCATCCATAATTAAGCTACTGGCTAACATCTATCCATAATTAACTTCTATCCATAATTAACCTACTGGCTAACATCTATCCATAATTAACTTACTGACTAACATCTATCCATAATTAACCTACCGGCTAACATCTATTCATAATTAACTTACTGGCTAACATCTATCCATAATTAACCTACTGGCTAACATCTATCCATAATTAACCTACTGGCTAACATCTATCCATAATTAACCTACTGGCTAACATCTATCCATAATTAACTCACTGGCTAACATCTATCTATAATTAACCTACTGACTAACATCCATCCATAATTAACTCACTGACTAACATCTATCCATAATTAACCTACCGGCTAACATCTATCCATAATTAACCTACTGGCTAACATCTATCCATAATTAACTCACTTGCTAACATCTATCCATAATTAACCTACTGGCTAACATCCATCCATAATTAACTCACTGACTAACATCTATCCATAATTAACCTACCGGCTAACATCTATCCATAATTAACCTACTGGCTAACATCTATCCATAATTAACTCACTGGCTAACATCTATCCATAATTAACTCACTTGCTAACATCTATCCATAATTAACCTACTGGCTAACATCTATCCATAATTAACTCACTTGCTAACATCTATCCATAATTAACCTACTGGCTAACATCTATCCATAATTAACCTACTGACTAACATCCATCCATAATTAACCTACTGGCTAACATCTATCCATAATTAACTTCTATCCATAATTAACCTACTGGCTAACATCTATCCATAATTAACTTACTGACTAACATCTATCCATAATTAACCTACCGGCTAACATCTATTCATAATTAACTTACTGGCTAACATCTATCCATAATTAACCTACTGGCTAACATCTATCCATAATTAACCTACTGGCTAACATCTATCCATAATTAACCTACTGGCTAACATCTATCCATAATTAACTCACTGGCTAACATCTATCTATAATTAACCTACTGACTAACATCCATCCATAATTAACTCACTGACTAACATCTATCCATAATTAACCTACCGGCTAACATCTATCCATAATTAACCTACTGGCTAACATCTATCCATAATTAACTCACTTGCTAACATCTATCCATAATTAACCTACTGGCTAACATCTATCCATAATTAACCTACCGGCTAATATCTATCCAAAATTAACCTACCGGCTAACATCTATCCATAATTAACCTACTGGCTAACATCTATCCATAATTAACTCACTGGCTAACATCTATCCATAATTAACTCACTGGCTAACATCTATCCATAATTAACCTACTGGCTAACATCCATCCATAATTAACTCACTGACTAACATCTATCCATAATTAACCTACCGGCTAACATCTATCCATAATTAACCTACTGGCTAACATCCATCCATAATTAACTCACTGGCTAACATCTATCCATAATTAACCTACTGGCTAACATCTATCCATAATTAACTCACTGGCTAACATCTATCCATAATTAACTCACTGGCTAACATCTATCCATAATTAACTTACTGGCTAACATCTATCCATAATTAACTTACTGGCTAACATCTATCCATAATTAACTCACTGGCTAACATCTATCCATAATTAACCTACTGGCTAACATCCATCCATAATTAACTCACTGGCTAACATCTATCCATAATTAACCTACTGGCTAACATCTATCCATAATTAACTTACTGGCTAACATCCAAGTAGTTGTCTTGGCAAAAAAAATGAATATGTCAGTAGCACCCCGCATGCATGCAGAGATGACTGCAACCCAGGCATCAGGGACAAAGCGCTGGAAAACCTGGCCAGTGATGAGTGAACCAACCACACTCACAGCTCCAGCAATAGCAGTGTACCAGCCCACTAGGTCTGAGCCCCAGCACAGTGGGTAGTTCATGAGGAATAATGTGTTGATGTTCGAACCCCCACCGATGCCCACCAACTTGGTGAAAAAGAAGGCACCCACCAGGAGCAGGAGCTTCCAACGTCTGCCCTGCCCATTATCAACCAAGTAAACCTGTGTTAAGGATTAATTAAAAATATTGAATATATTATAATATGTTGAATCAGTATTCTTCAATTTCCTTTTTAATGGTTTAGATTTCCCAGGCATTTTGGAAGATCAGAACACTTTTAGGTAATTCCGGAGTATGTTAGCCTGCTGAAGGTACGGCTATAACAATTTCACTTAATATTATCTTACAATATTACAATACGATAACACAAACTCATGTTTTGAGTGCATGAAGAAAATTATGGATGATAATAGTGTTAAAGCAAAGAGGCTAGGAGAAGGTAACTTCCAAATCCAATTCTCCTCAGCAGAGTGGAGTAATTTATGACACTGGCTACAGAGTATACTGGCATAAGACAGCAGGAAACCACTGCTATATGATTGCTTTTTATAATCATGGATCAAATCAACTAAAGATGGAAATGTGTGATTTGATAACATGAATGATATTTAAGTGTTAACCTAGCAAAAGAACAATGGCTAAATATTCCAAATGTGGAGAAATTAAGTCTCTGCATCAGAGAAAATAAATAGTTTGTAGGTATAAAATCAGGATCACAAAATGATGGCATCACAATTTTATACCAGACATTATTCCAATAGAGATGAAGCCCTGGCTGAATTAAAACTACTGAATAAAATGTATAACAGGTGTAGGTTGCAAGAGAATGCCAAATTCATAAGATCATCTTTCATTGCAATGCCAAAGAAAGCAGGAGAAATTGAAAGTGGGCAACATATACACACCCTCGTCACCTACGACCTCAACTGCAGTTACCAGCATTCAAAATGGCGGAAGGTGGGTTCCCATTAGAACAAACAATGTTGGTTTTTACCTAACAAAAGCCGTTTTCAGTAGCTGTCATGTTCTGTGGGTGTTTACTATAGTTGCATTTAGGTTTGAGTGTTATCAGATACATGTATCTGGCTTATACTACAGTGTAATCTAGGTGAAAAACATTGAGTGGTATACCCGTAACTGCATTATACAGTTACGGTCGTAGTGGAAATCAGTTGGGGTCATACAGCGTGTTATTCCAAGTACAAAATACAAGTAAACTTCAACCCTGGTACATTATTTGAACCCATCACAATGGTGTCATACCTAAAAGGAAGAGATCTATCGATTCAGTTTGTTATATGAAGTATTTTTAAGCAAGATTTCAAAGAAAATCATCAGTGCCAACAACAACAACAATGCTGGTAACTGCAGTTGGGGTCGTAGGTGCCTAGGGTGTGATATATAACCATGACAGGAAACACAGAGCACCCTTGTGCCTTGAGCTCTTTTGCTATTGCAAATAATAAAATAAAGCATGTAACTCACAGTAAAGGATTTGATTATGTGAGAAGTGGAAAGTACAGCAGTCTGGTTATCTTTGTTCACAGTTTCAGGGACCACAAACTAAGTACGTAGACAATCAGGAGGAGAAAGAGTATGAAAATAATGAAGAAGACAAGGGGGAAGCCCAGAGCATTCTTCAAGTAACCACTGGCAGCAGTTGATAGGATGCTAGGTACGAGTGTGACGATCTCCTGCAGCACCATGCGGAACTGGCGTTGTTTCTGCAATGTCATAAAGGTCATGTATTTTGCTGCAGTATGTGATGTGTTTCAGGAAAATGAGTCGTAAGTCGCAACATTGCTGTTTTTCAAAGCGTTTTTTTCACAAGATCACATTATTGGAATCTTCTGATTTTTGGAGAGTGTGTCCCTTATAGTTATGTCAAACGATGTACCAAAATTCAAGACAATCTATGTAATATATCCTTTTGTTTTAAAGGTCCTTATATTGACTACATTTAGTTACTTTACTGTTTATTGACCCCAAGAAATATTGGAAACTTTTTTCTTCAAAAATCAAACTTAAAATCTAGAAACACTTATTAGATTATTAGACTATTTACTATCATTGGAATCGGCTTGATCTCATCTTTACAAATATAATGGTATCTCAAAATCTATATTTTGCGACTTATGACTCATTTTACTGAAACACATCACATATCTGAACATCTTTGAAGAAGTGAATAAAGACTCTTGGTAAGCAAAGACCATAAATAATGATAAAGTATTATAGTTGGCTCTTCCAATGTGCCAACACAAATACATGATCAGGTAACGCAGAATTTGGAATTTTCAGTTCATAAATGTTTTCTAGCTTTTATGGCCTTTTCCATCCATATGTGATGTGTTTCAGGAACATGAGTCATAAGTCGCAAAATTGATATTTTCCAAAGTGATATATTCCCAAGTTCTCTTTGTAGGAATGTCCTCATTTTTGGTGTGACTAACGTTGGATGAAGTATGAATACATGTACCAAATTGCAAGACAGTGTATCAAATATTGTCATGCATTCATAGGGTCATCCCATAGAGTATATTTAGCTATTTTAATACTAACTGTCGACCCAAAAATATTGAAAACATTTTTTCCAGAAATAAAAATATCAAACTTAAAATATAGAAATACGTATTAGATAACCTTAATGTTTATATTCATTGGAATCCCCTTGGTCTCATCTTTTCAAATATGATGATATCACAAAACCCAATTTTTGCGACTTATGACTCATTTTCCTGAAACACATCACATATGGGTGGGTTATTTCTGTTTGTTGAGGCATACAACACCACAAAATACTATAACAATTTTTAATTTGGACTGTATGTAAGTAATAAGTCTGTAAAGTTTATTAGTGATACAGACATCATCTTCACCTTTGTGTTACCTCATCACCATCAGAAATGTTAACTCGTTTAATCCAAAAACCTCTGTCATGATGATATTGATTCTAATGATGTAATATTGATTATGATATTTGATGATTTATTTCATACATGGCAGAGCTACATAAATACTGAAGCACTTGATTAGAGTCGGCACAGTGTTGTTGACCATGGTAGAAAAGTATTTGTCAAAATCAAGGGGGATTGTGGGTAATTTGGCTCAAAATGGTGGTAAATATAGATTTAAGTTTATTTCAATGGTTTCAATTGCTGCTACACCAGGCTTATAATACAAACTAGGGAGGTTTCAATAATTATTATTATGATTAGCTTACTGCCATTGTACTGTCACCAGAACCTTCTTTTAACAGGACTAATATCAGATGTAGTTTCATGTGTTGGTCTACTTTGACCTGTATCTCTACGAACCGTTCGTTACTTGAGAGAAAATAGTTAGTTAATTAGTCTTAGACATGTGCAATATTAAAAATTGTGCACATGAAGATAGATGTAGGCCAATGGAAGAACTGAGAAATAGTGTTACCACCAAATATATAAGATTGTATGCTGAATGAATTATTGCTCGGAACTAATGCACTTGTCAATTGCAACCCCCACCTTTCTGCCCTAATGAAGGGAAAACAACCCCAGATCATTCCCTCATATGCCCCGGGGATGGGGGAATGATCGGGGGATGTTTTCCCATTAATTTGTTAGCATCATGTCCCAACATATTTGGCCCGACTGGTCCAGGGGTCCCGAGGGCATCCAGTCCTTGGGAACCGCTGGACCATAGTACCTTGAGAGCCAAACAGGGTAGAAAACAATGCTTTTAGCTGTTTCACTTTTTGACTTCATTTGTTGACTATTATATTGGTTTACCTTCCTGAATACTCTTGCAGTGTTTTCCTGGGCCATATTACTTCCTTTCAAGGGTAATACTATAGTCGCCCACAAGGATTATCTGTGGGCGTCCCAGGTGGTTATATGTACAGGTGGTTATAGCTCGAAGAACCAACCCAGAAACAGCAACAACTGAGACCAAAAGAGAATATGCCACCATCCAGGCCGGGTTTACCAAAGTATGAAGAGGTGGCGCAGAGTTCGGGAAAATTTGTCAGGGTTTATATTTATTATTTACAAAAATAATGTGAAAAATGTGCCCCAAGGGGACATGGATTTACACAAATACACAAATGTCTTGCGTTCAGAGGGTCTGCAATTTCATCATATCCCCCCCTCTCCCCGCCACCCCCACCCCCCAAATTCCCTAAGACCCCGGGTCGGGGTGGGGAATGCAATTCACCAGTGCATAATGAGTATACATGAATATTGCTGGCATATTTTTATTATTTTCAGAAAATTCTCTATGTTAAAATCAAAGATAACACTATTTCTCGGGTCATAGGATTTTATGTTGCAGACTACCTTGGTAGTGACGTCAGCAAGAATGGACACACCTCCCATAAACACCGCAGCCCAAGTGCCACTGCAGCCATTGATGAAAAAGCCAAAGAAGAGAAGCTCCAGTGGCCAGTGAAAATAGGAGTTTGCAACCAAATTCAGTATAAACAAAGAGTATCCTGACAAGGCATAAAGCAGCACTAGCTTCCGTCCTTTCTTATCGCTAAGTGGGCCAAGACAGGTGAGGACGAAAACGAGAGGGACGCATTGTATGATGACGCATTGCAGTGAGAAGTAGGAGGCTGCACTTTGTGCCAGGGTGTAGTTGCCAGTCACCTGGTCTGCAGCAGAAGACTGGTTCTGATCAGGCCCCCCAGTACACACATGCAGGCTGGCATTCATGTTTGAGCTGCCGGTGAGTGACTCAAACTTCCTCTCCAGCACATATTGCGGGATGAGTACATAGAGTGGGTTTATGGCCAGCACAGTCACCATCAGCAGAGGTTCTGCATAGAAGGTACAACCTCTGCACTGTTCCAGTTTTACCACGCTCCCCTTCTCCTCTTCCTCCACCTCCTCCTCCTGTCTCCTAATGAGCTCCTCCTTATCCTCACTTCCTTGTATGTTGTCCTCCATGTCAGACTATATCTCCTCAGGCCTATACTATCGAGCTGTCCTTCTTCTTGGATGCTGACCCTACAAGTATAAGTAACCACACATTATCCCGATCTCCATGGTTTGGGAGAAATACCAGATATACCTTGATGTATTGGAGGTAATCGCAGTCTATATTATTTCTCTAGGCGTGGGTATATTATTTTGGTGGCTTGGAGGTGGGGAAATATGATTTTCGGCGGATCAGCGGACCATCGGATCTACTGGTATTGTCTATAAGTAAGATGGCGTGGGTCAAATTGTCGGTAATGCTTGAGGCATATGAATATGCCGGTGACGCCGGTCGGTCTAGTGGTTAGGATTTGGCGCTCTCACCGCCGCGGCCGGGGTTCGATTCCCCGTCTGGGAACAAGCTTTTTAACTGTGTAACAAATATTGTTAAGGGACTTGAAGTACAGCTATTACTGATTGAAACATTAACCTACCACTAACAATACCAGTGAAATGTATTCCAGATATCTCTAGTAACTAGTAGAAGACCAACGAGAAGAGATGAACTAAATTTGTTCTGTCCAAGATATGATTATGTAGAGTTTCAGAAATCCTCTCAAATAAAACAAATTTAAGAGAAAAATGAGGTTAAAATTACCATTTAACATTACCAAACAGATGTTTTAAATCGATCAATTACCAAATTGGATATACCAAATTGGATATACACATTTAACATTTTTCAACTTAAATGAGCCTAGATTACTAAATGTATGGAGCTGCCATTTGTATATTTCCGATCAACCCAACCTATAAAGACAGTCTACAGTCTGTAAAATTTAGATATAATTGCAGGTGATAGGTGCAGAGATCTACCATGAAGGCTCTGGGAATCAAGGCCATCGCTGTATGCAGTTCTAAGCCACCTTACTACAGAGTAATCACAGCTCAGCTCAGCATGGAATATTTAATATTGATCTCATGTGAATAGCCATGTGTTAGATATATTTTCATGAATCAAGAATGTATCTTTCCCATCATGCCTTTGATTTCTATAGATTATTTATACAAGCTATGATATTAGTGAAAATATCCTTGCAAGTTTCGATATGAATGTTGCTAAATATGTGTATGTCAGATTTGAACTGAATCCATCCCAGCATGCACTATAATAGACATGCGCAGTGGCAAATGCAAATTTCATTTTGGAGTAACTGCCTCTGTTGTCTACTTCAACTGTTTTACCCTTATTTTAACGTTTTATAAAGATGATAATAAAAAGAAAGTGTACAATTCGCCTTCACCAATCCTTTCAAATAAACCAAATTTAAGAAAAAAATGAGGTTCAAATTTTCATTCAACAAAACAGAAGTTTTAAATAGACCCATTACTAAATACACTTGGATATACCCATTATTTATTAATTCTCAACTTAATTGAGAAAAATTGACTGAATGTATCAAGCTACCATTTGTACATTTCCAATCGGCGCAACCCATTTACACAATCTAGTCTTTAAAGTTGAAATTTAATTTGGGAACAAATGCCTAGCTACAGAGATCTACCAAATAGTGTTGATTACATTCTACACGGTAAAGTCAGGCTCCAGGAATCAAGGCCATCGCTGTATGCAGTCCTAAGCCACCTTACCACAGAGTTAACTGTGATTGCCAATATCACAGCTCCCAGGTGGTCTAGTGGTTAGGATTCGGCGCTCTCACCGCCGCGGCCGGGGTTCGATTCCCCGTCTGGGAACAGGTTTTTTAACTGAGAAAACAAATAATATTGCACCCAATTATTATGTTTCAACTTAATTGAGCATAGATTACTAAATATATGGAGCTGCCATTTGTACATTTCAAGGTGACCTAACCCATAAAGACAATCTACACCCTTTAAAGTTGAGTTATAATTTGGAAATGAACACCTAGCTGTAGAGATCTACCAAATAGTGTTGATTATATTGTATAGAAAATTAATGCTCTGGGAATCAAGGCCATCACTGTTGGAGTCCTAAGCCACCTTACTACCGAGTTAAATCTATATATATATATATATATTGTATTTTTATTCTGGTCCATTCATTAAATCAATTACATCATCCAGAAAATAGGAAGGTGACCTCTGCCTTAGCAGGTCTACCAGGTTCTTCCTAAATAGCTCTATTACAATTTACTTCATTTATAAGAACAACATAGCGATGTGAACATTATTATGTCTGGACCATTGCCAAAATACATACATATCAACAATTATTATAAAAACCCAAAACCCCCTACCCCGGCTCGTTAATAGTTATGTTTCATAGCCTTCTTTAGAAGCAATAAACCGTGTCCTTCATTGTCCTTTCCATGATTGTCATTTCCTTGAGTGTTCGTACTATCATTGATAGTATTGTTCATTTTCACTACTGTCTCTAGTTAAGTAATTTCACTATATAGAGCCAATCCCTAAACCCAAATACTTAATTTCTAAGACATAATAATAAGAGTACATGCAACGATCATAATATGTATGCCATACTAAATTGTTACGTTGGTATAGTTACCGTTATATCGGTCTTCAAAATCTAAGGACTTGTTTGCCTTATTTGCGGGTTATTCTTCACAATCCCGATATTTCTCTTAGTTCACAAAGTTTGAATTTGTAAATTCTTCCAGCATAACTCAGCGAGCACTCTAACACATAAATGTACTCGCAATCCTTACTCAAACATCATTACATATTAATAGTCAAAAAGTTCACACTTTCCCCGTCTATATAGACTTAACAATCGCGAAAAGTTTCATGCTATATCATAAAAGACATCGTAACCAATTCTTATTAGATATAGTCCTTTTGTATCTTAAGTTACAGCTAATCATTCTCTCTCATCTGCTAGAAAAATATCAAAATCATCCAGATATGTCGACCGAAGGTAATGTCTAAATTGCATTCTTGTCTTTGTCATTTGGACATCATTGGATAAGTTATTCCATAATTCTGTCATTCTATAGACATATGATTTCTTAAAGATTTCGTTCTTTGGTTGCGGCACAACCAATTTCTTTCCCTTTGCCAATCCTCTCAAATTTATTTTCCTGTTATCTATATTTAATTCATCTCTCGTACGCAAGAATGCGATATCTAGGAGATGGCTATTTCTTCTAGTTTCCAAAGTCGGAATATTCAATTCTTGGTGTACTTCTTTTGTACTTGTCAATTTTGGTAATTTTAATATTATTTTAAGGGCTGAATTTTGAGTTGTTTGTATCTTTTTTAAAGTGGTCTGAGCCGCTGACCCATAGAACAAATCCCCGTAATCAATCACTGGGAGTATCATTGTTTTAAACAACAATAAAAGCGTGCTTCTGTCGCATATATTATAAAGCTTGGACATAGAATAAATCTTTGCCCTAACACTAAACAATTTCTTTCTAAGGAAAACATTATAATTCAGCCGATTATCCAGCTCTATTCCCAAATATTTGTATTCCGGAACATTTTTCAGCGTCTGCTCAGAAATTCTGTAATTCACTACATTTTTTGGGTCATTTTTTGATCGAATGGTTAACGTTTTGCACTTATTAATATTTAGCGAGATTTTATTTACCGAACACCACCGAACAATTTTGTCTAGATCATCTTGCAGTTTCAAATTTACCGGTTCTCCTAATTCTCTCTCCATGAACAAAACAGTATCGTCAGCAAAAAGCTGCATGTTACATTGCTTCACAACTTCTTGTAAATCGTTTATATACACTATGAACATAAGCGGCCCTAAACTTGTTCCTTGCGGAACCCCGCATGTCACTGGCTTCAGGGAGGAGAGTTCTCCATTTAATACTACCCTTTGCGTCCTCCCGCTTAAATAATCTCTAAACCATAATAATTCCTTATCTCTTACTCCAAAGCTCTTCAATTTTGATAATAAAATTTCATGATCCACCGTGTCAAAAGCTTTTTTAAAGTCTAAAAATATTAAATCCATTGCTCTCTTTTCGTTTAAATTTTCATATACTTTTCTTAACAGTCTATCTAAAGCGTTATTAATCGATCTACCCCCCCTGAAGCCGTATTGCTGATCAAAAGCTGATTAAGTATGTAATGCTACACTAGCTAACACAGCTCCCAGGTGGTCTAGTGGTTAGGATTCGGCGCTCTCACCGCCGCGGCCGGGGTTCGATTCCCCGTCTGGGAACAAGCTTTTTAACTCGGGAACATGCACTATGGTAACTCACTCTAGATACATTTTTTTCAGAGCTATGCGTGTATAATAATACTTAGTTAATAGCTTAGCAGGCCATTATTTAATAGCATCGACATTCAGTGTATATTTGAGTCTAATTATATACACTTTGTTTGTTTGAACTTTTTTAAATTTATATTCTTTAGACACATATATCTCGCTACATATACATGCATATCGACTCAGTTTCTCATGTGACCAAAATGCGTTTATCAGTTCACTTCCCCTAACAATCAATAAATATAGTCCCGATAATATCACCCATAGGTCAAGTGATTAGATATTGTGGCACGCGCCCGCGTCCTCCTCCCAGTATCTGTTTGAGAAGCTTTGCGTTCTGTAATAACTTGCTTCAAATTATTGAGAGCCCTGTAAGGTTATATAATTAAACTTAAGATCATCAAATGATGGTTGACAGTCTTCCGATGCTAAATCAACACAACTCTTCTAATCAAAATGTAGAATTATCTATTAAATTCATACAATCACCAAGTGAAATGAAACTATTTACCTACTAAATTAATTGTGGTACGGATACTATTACAAAGGACTAAAACAAAGGCTTGTTGAGAAACTCAATTACTGATTACTTCAATACAAAGTTGTATACTTTGTGCGTAGTTTGAAAATAATCTAATAATCTAATAAGTATTTCTAGATTTTAAGTTTGATATTTATATATTTTACAAAAAACGTTTCCAATATTTCTTGAGGGCAATAAAGTAACTAAATGTAGTCCATAATTATGAGTACCTTTAAAACGAAAGGATATATTACATACATTATCCCGAGATTTGAGTGATAAACCCTCCAAAAATCAGAACATTCCAATAATGTGATCTTGTGAAAAAAACACTTTGAAAAATATCAATTTTGCGACTTATGACTCATTTTTCTGAAACACATCACATATACATGTAGCATTATAATTCAAGGAGAAGAAGACTGGTTCAGTCTCCACTGGAGATCTTCCGAGTAGCCCTTACAAACCAAATATGGCAGTAAATGTTGTAAATAAATTTGAAGTAATACAATTTCGTTAATACAGTGTTCATAAATGTTACGTTGGCATTAATCTTTTAGTAATCTTTTAGTGGTAGTTAAAGCTTTTCTATAAATTTTGGTTGACAGCTGTAGTATATCAATTCGAAAAACTGCTCTCTACTTGTACTGGTAGGGTGCTAATTAATCGAGTTCCTCGTCCTGTACTGGTCGAGAGTGTGTTAATAATTTCATTTCAACTCAATTCGTGTATTTTGAAAATATTAGGCTAAGATTATTGAGTGTGTTAACAGTATTACAAGAAACTACCCTTCTGGCCACACTTCCATAGGTAATTAAATAATGTCATGTATAATTGTGAAAATTGACCCTCTATCGAAATATCATCCTGAATAAGAAGTAAGAGTAGTATATCTTCCACTTACCTTCCTTCAGTGAATTGTCACTAAGCAGAATCGCAGTGAAAGCTCAATCCACAGTTACAATTTCCACAAAAGTGGTCGTCTTTGTTGACTGTTTAAATGATTAGAGATGAAATATCGACTCAAACGCCATGCTATGGTGAGTTTTTATCTGTTTATTGTTCCATATATATATATATATAAACTCTCCCACTGTTTAAATGATTGTCAATAATGTACATTGAGTGTAAAACTTCGATTAAAACGGCCTATTTCAGGGGCAGTGGCCGATAAGAAAACATATACAATACTGGTCAGGGCATCAGAATTTGTACAATCGGCAGCTCTACAAATTAAGTAAACTCTGTTAAATTAAGGGTGGTCTCCACTGGCTGCCGTAAGATCTGCAGTAAGCCTTGCAATGGTGATGTGTTGTTGAGGAGTGGCGAGTTCCTGCCTACATGGTTCACTGACCATGTAGGCAAGGACCTCGTCATTCCTCACCACCTACAGAACCAGCACAAACCATCGCAAGGCTTACCGCAGAGCTTACCACAGCGGGTGGAGACCACCCTTTAGGCTGAACAATGACACACATCAGTTATTTCTCAGTACGTATGTACATATATAGTTGGTATTGCATTGATTCAAAACATCTGTTATGTTGATCTGTATTGTGAACCTCATTTTTGTCTTACAGTTGGATTGTTTGAGAGGATTGTTGAAGGTGAATTGTACATTTTCTGATGTATTGAACCATATAAAGGCCCATGTGGAGACGGTATGTGTAGCCTTATCAGCACTCATCAATACCAGGTGGCTAATCTGTCCTGTCATGCACAGTTGGGATATTGATAGACAAAGCCTATAGGGATGAACATGAGGGCTTTTTATAAAAAGTTTTTTTTACAGCGTCATCGTTGTTTGATTAGTAGTGCTGACATTGGAGAGTTAGGGACTGTTCATAATTAACCAGGGGCGGGGGGGGAGGGGAGTGGAAAATTTGCGAATAATTCTTGTGCAAAATTGTATGACCCCCCTTAAACTCTTGTGCAAAAAAGATGCCCCCTCCCCTTCAGAGTCTACACAGAATAAGTGGCCCCCCTCCCCCCCCCCTCGAAAATTCTCCTCTCCCACCCACTCCCATCCCACCAGTGGTTGGAAATGAACAGTCCCTAAGCCCCACGTCCATTACCATGGCCACCTGAAGTAGTCTTGGAGTTCCTACATCGCACGGCAAACACCACATTGATAACGTATCATAGTTGGCTGACCGTGGCAATGGATACATGCCTTAAAATGGTACATTTATCGACAGAGAATTTTCTATGAAAACAAAATGGTGTTCAAAGCTTTTATTAATGAAACCAAAATGCATCTCAGAATTTTAGAATATAACAATGTCGCTCAAGGGAGAGGAAAAAAGACCACAGATTTCTGGAACAAATTTTATGTGAGTTGGAAGAGCAACAGGTATAAAATGCTTGGGGTAAAACCCTACTGAAACCCTATGTGAATCGTGATGAGATGTTAACATTTATGAAAAAAAAATGTTTGTTATATCTTTTAACTTTTTACTAAGAATACTTGCCAATGAACGGTGAGAAGCAAGAGAAAATTTGAAAATCAAAAAAATATAAAATAAAAAGGGACGCGATCTTTGAATGCTGTTTAGAATTGTAAGAGCCTCGTCGGCAGGATATGTTGATTAAAACCTTTTAAAAACAAAAAAAAATACATGCCTTTGTGTATAATATTAATTTTGTTTGAGGTTGGTTGAGGGGGCGGGGCAGGGTCGGGAGGACCAGCGTGTGTGCTAATGGGTTATACAAAACATGGTTTGGGAGAAATAATTTTGATTTTGATTTAGATATGAAGTAGGTATAATGGGTAATTGGATCTAAATGAAAATATGGAATGAAAATCATTTAAAATTGTAAGAACAACAATTGAAATAGAGAGATAATTAGGGCGGGGGAAGGGAATGGGAGAAAAGAAAAAGAAAGAAAAAAGAGGGTGGGCGAGTTGGGAACAAAGTATAGCAGAGACGTTGAAAGAAGGTCTTGACCACGCAGCGCTTCTCTTAAAGGGATATTAAATAAGTATTTATATTTGCAGGATGATATTCCTTGATATACTGTTTTTATTGTCCTAAAAAAATCTTGTCCTAAAAAATCTAAAGCCATCGGTCTAGCGGAAAGTTCTCAAAATTGCCACTAGGGGGACATGTTCTCACGTTTTTATATTCCAGTAAGAGCTTAGGTCACATTAAACTATTTTTAGCAGACACAATTTCCTTTTATTTGACATAAACATGATACCTGTAGCACCAATAATCACAGAGATATGGCGTCTCCAGTCTCACACACAATCTGATGTTTCACACAGTACATAGTTTTAACGATATAAAAGTCATAAATAAACACCAGATGCTACTTCCAAACGGACATAAATGTTGCCGGGTCCGGCAGGAGAGGAAGAGGTAGAGGTTTCTATTTGTTGTGATTGGATTAACCCGAGTCGCACACCCAGATGTGCAAAGTTCTGCATTGAAACCATCACTCACTGCGTCATCTCTGCGATACCGTTTCTCCGCGCATTCGCCGCTCTTATAATGCTCTGCCTCTGTGTGCATCTGTATATTATGGAAAGCCATTTATGTACATATCCCCATAACTCTAAAACGGGAAGACTAGCATGCTGATCAGGAATACAGAAGTAAGAATAGCCATAGAAAAAGCGTGCGGACTAGGAATTATTTTTCCTGTTCAGCTGCGGGATAGCCCCCAATCCGCACTCTTCCTATTCTTCCAAATATGTTAATTTTTGGAAGAATAGGAAGAGGGCAGGTTGGGGGCTATCCCGCAGCTGAACAGGAAATAAAATTCCCAGTCCTCATGCTTTTTCAATGGCTATTCTTACTTCTGTATTCCTGTTCAGCATGCTAATCTTCCCGTTTTAGAGTTACGCGGATATGTACATAAATGGCTTTCCATAGTATCTAGTAGATATATAGGAGTGCAGTCAGGGAATCACATGGCTTCCTGGTTACACTGCAGTCATTGAAAAGTTCTTTTTCTGGGCATAATGATCGTCATAATTTACAGGATTTTTTTTGTAAACAGAATAAACCAATCTTGTGTGTCAATACCATGATTAACCTTGGCCCGACAGAATTAACCCCGAGAAGGGGAGTCGGTATACCAAGTATAAATAAAATCTTTAAACAAAAACAACACCTGTGGTGGTACATCAAAACCCATGCAAAAAAAATCATAGATATATGTGTACTAATGTATGTAATCTTTTGCTTCTTCACAAATGGAAGAGCGACTCTTGCCATAATTGTAATTTGTATCAAAGTTAAACCTTAAAATTGTACATAACTTTATAGGAGATGAGACCTATCACATTGTGAAAATCTGCCTAATAAAATTGTTTTTAAAAAAAAATGTGGTCTGGTCTGGATAACAATGGATGGTTGCTAAGTAATAGTACCCATCGGTAACATAGGCACACGTAAAGTTAGCTGTTATGGTTCACACTTTGTTTAGTATAAATATCTTTATTTTTTAATGAAAAAATACTTACATCTGCATCAAATTCATTGTTGTCGTCACCCTTTAAAAACAATTACTCAGTGACATTAGAATATATTCTCAGATATATATATGTATATATTTTATTCCAGTAAAAAGTACAGAAAATGGTCAAAAGCTTCTGCAGTGTAGTTCTTCCAGCGCGACCTTCAACCAAGTATTGAAAGAATCAGTTCGGCCGGGGTTTGATTCCCTGTCTGGGAACAGGCTTTTTAACTCAGAAACAAAATAATATTGTGGAGGAAATTTCAATTATATTCATGACATACAGAATCTGTTTTAGGAAACACCAGTGGAATTAAGTATAACGCAAAGCATAGGTTCAGAGCGTCTTGGATGGGATAACAATGGTATGTCTTTACTAGTAGTATACCAGGTTTCTCTCAGTACTACCATCATACAAATATACCCTTATAAGTTGGTCTGAACATAAATTACATCATTTCCTTAAACTCAGCATATAGATTCAATTAAATGAAATAGTGATCACATCACACTAAATTAAGACAGATGCCAGCCATTTTGAATATTATTATTCTATATTTCTCTCCGCTGATTTGAACATATGTTCCTGTATAAACATTAAACAGCAGCTTTGTATTGATGAATTCTGATCTATAGGTCATAATATGAGTAAATAAGGTAAGAGTTGGTAATAGCTGAGAATGCAGCTTTGCACTGGAGAGACCTATAGGTCATAGCTTCCACTCAAGTGCTTAATCGCACCCAATTATTATGTTTCAACTTAATTGAACATAGATTACTAAATGTATGGAGCTGCCATTTGTACATTTCAAGGTAACCTAACCCATGAAGACAATCTACAGTCGGTAAAGTTGAGATATAATTCGCAAATAAATTCCTAGCTGTAGATATCTACCAAATAGTGTTGATTACATTGTACATGGTAAATTAATGCTGTAGGAATCAAGGCCATCACTGTTGAGTCCTAAGCCACCTTACTACAGAGTTTAATTTGTGTATGTAATGCTACACTAGCTAACACAGCTCCCAGGTGGTCTAGTGGTTAGGATTCGGCGCTCTCACCGCCGCGGCCAGGGTTCAATTCCCCGTCTGGGAACAAGCTTTTTAACTGTGTAACAAATATTGTTAAGGAACTTGAAGTACAGCTATTACTGATTGAAACATTAACCTACAACAAACAATACCAGTGAAATGTATCCCAGATATCTCTAGTAACTAGTAGAAGACCAATGAGAAGAGATGAACTAAATTTGATTTGTTTAGCACTCATGTTCTGTCCAAGATATGATTATGTAGAGTTTCAGAAATCCTCTCAAATAAACCAAATTTAAGAGAAAAATGAGGTTAAAATTACCATTTAACATTACCAAACAGATGTTTTAAATCGATCCATTACCAAATTGGATATACCAAATTGGATATACACATTTAACATTTTTCAACTTAAATGAGCCTAGATTACTAAATGTATGGAGCTGCCATTTGTATATTTCCAATCAACCCAACCTATAAAGACAGTCTACAGTCTGTAAAGTTTAGATATAATTCAAGGACAAAGCCTAGGTGCAGAGATCTACCATGAAGGCTCTGGGAATCAAGGCCATCGCCGTATGCAGTTCTAAGCCACCTTACTACAGAGTAAACTGTGATTGCCAATATCACAGCTCCCAGGTGGTCTAGTGGTTAGGATTCGGCGCTCTCACCGCCGCAGCCGGGGTTCGATTCCCCGTCTGGGAACAAGCTTTTTAACTCAGAAACAAATGTTGTGAAGGAAATTGAAATACACCCATTACTGTGGAAACATTAACCTACAACAGTAAACAAGAGAAGTAAAATGCATCCTAGATATCCCTTGTAGCTTGTAGAAAATTGCTATTTCTGTTTCCCTTGCATTTTATTGCTTAGGCAAAAGAAGAAGCTTCTGATTTACCCAGAACCTCATTTATCCTTAAAACTTGATTTATTTCAGTAAATTAGTGCAGGCGAATTATACATTTCTAAAATCTGGTGTTTATATTAGGTGGTGCCACTTATAGGAATTCTGTGATGGATTTGTCTGTCTTACTGGAAAGTGACTTAATAATAGGCGCCTGGCTACTAATGTGTATACTTACTACTTGTACTGACTTAGGACCACAAATTTAAGGTTAGGTTTAGGGTTATAGTTAGCATTGGAATCAATCTATGTACTCTATTCCACTTCACAGAACACATGAAAATACATTGCATAGTGGTAACATAGCTGTCTTAGTAGGCGCCAGCAGGGAACTAACTAAATGCTAGGCGCCAGGTGCAGTAGCTAGCTGACTTCCCTTCCAACACTATGTGTTCTCTAGCTTTCTCTCTTACGGGAAACACTTTCTCTTGGGAAGATCAAATCAGTGACGAGAATGTTAGAGAGGTTATAAAGGACACTGACTTTTCAAAATCTTCTTGTATTAATGGTCTGAAATCATCATTGTTGAAGATGTTTCTTATAGCTGATATTTAAAATGTGACTTCTCTCTTTAATCGTATAAGAATTTCTGGATCTTTTCCACAATCTTGGAAGGATGGTGTCTGTACCTTAATACCAAAGGTGAAAAAAGGTAGGAAGATAAATGATCTGTGACCAATAATTTGTACACCACTCATAAGTAAAATCTTTGAGAAAATTATAGCAAAGAAACTGGTTGACTATTTAGAGACTAATTATTTGCTTTCTGGTACACAACATTGTTTTAGAAAAAATAAAGGGACAGATACTGCACTTAAATCTTTACTAGATAAGATCTTGTTCTATAAGGACCATTCGATTAATTCTGCAGTTACATTTTTGGATATATCAAAGGCTTTTAATATTGTCAATATAAATCTCCTTCTAGAGAAGCTGACATCGTTTGGATTGGGACCGAATGTCTTAAAATTATTAAGATCTTATTGTACTGGTAGGACACAAAGAACACTGTTTAATGGGCATGTGTCGGATAGAGTAGTCATGAAGGCAGGAGTAGCTCAAGGCAGCATTTTGGGGCCTTTATTCTTTGGGATATACATGAATAATCTAGCCAATATTGATTTTCATGGTGATCTGGTAATGTATGCCGATGATTGTGCAATTTGTACCCCAATACTGAATATGGATTCGATAAAACTAATACAACATGATCTACAAATGTTTGTTAGTAGTCCGGGGGCAGAACCCCATTTTTAGGGTGAACCTTGCGTTTTGGGTCATACAATGTTTTTTTATTAATTCTAGATCTCCGAAATCTCCCGATTCCAAATCAGCCGGGTGCCACTCTGTATCCCTTGAGGAAAATTAATTATCGACGTTTTTAAAAAAAAAAGTTAAAAATATTAAATTTAATCAATAAAAAACTAATTTCACCCTGAATATCCACTATAATTGCATAAGATTGATGAAACATAAACTATGTAAGTGGAATTATATACATCAAAAGCTAGAGAATTCATCATGACTGCTAAAGGTCATATTCAAAGGTCAAAGGTCAAAGGTCAAAGGTCAAAGGTCAAGGTCAACGGTCTTTTTGAGGACTTTTGCAATTAACCCTGAGGAAAATGCACTGACATATTAGGTCAAATAAAATTAATTTTAGGGCATATTATTTCCTATCGATTAATACCAATCACTTGATTCTACATCCAGTAGTATTATTACAATAGTATTTCAAAGCAATGAGACAATTTCGTCTTTCAGCCAGAAATGAGGTAGGCCCTTATTTCTTGAACCACAGACACGTCTCTGTTGGAGATAGAGATACATATGAATGAAATGTTCTTTAAAGTATGAAATGATCTTCCAATTGATACATTGTACATGTCTCTCTGAATAAAACCAGACCTTTTATGAATTTATTGCAATAAAAATAATATTCCCATTATTGGTTAAATTAAAAAGTTCGCACTTACAAATGTGTACAGCTTGGATTTCTGGTGTGCAGTTGCCCGTCTATTTCATTTCATGTAAATTTAAATCTATCATCATTAAATGGATCATAATGTCTTTGAATTTAAGTATAAAAGCTATACTTCATCTGAATCATCATGTTCAACAGCAGTTGCTTGATATAGTTGTGCAGCAGCAAAATTGAGCTGTGCACTATCTTATAAGTGTAAAGGTGAATTACAATGAATTCACCAAATCATCTCTGAATAGATGAAGGAATTAATGATCAGTTGACAGAATATTAAATATACTGAATTCCATGTGTATAAGCTAGACCCAGTGTATGGGCCTTCCCCATTTATAACTTGGGGGTAACCCCCAACTTATAAATGGGGAAGGCCACATTCTTATCATTATTGTAGAATTTTTATTCAGACTAAATCAAGTACAGAAGAGGGCTTGAGCCTCTACAAATAGTTCTTCTGGTCGGTCCTTAATATCAAATTAATGATACAGGAATACAATACATGCGATTTCAGAATAACAATCCATTATACTACACTACATTCAGTCTTTAGTATGAGATATGATATATCTTTGGCCAATCCTACAGTACAGGTTATATTATGTATTAACTAATGTCCTTATTGTCCTATTCTCACGGTATATTGTCTTATTCTTATGAGAATATAAGCCAGGACCCTTGTGTAAGCCTAGTGCCTGTGTTGCAACCATGAAAATTAATAAGGGATAAAGATGAAGAACCAGCTGAAATGACCAGTTAGATAATTAAGAAAATCAGTTGGACATACATATCAGATTAAATAACCATTGATTCATTATGAATAAAGCTGGCAATAAACATGAGTTTCAGCTTAGCCAGATTTTCTTCTATATTTTTAGCTGGGTGAAGGCAACCTGTTTTCAGTATTATTGTAATGGTACATATTATATGCCCGGGCCTGAATATTAAGCCTGAGTATAAATCTGGTGTACACACCATTTGAAAATTATATAAGCTCATGAACAGGGAAGCAACTGCAATATAATTATCAGGTGTGTTTGATTTGTGTGATGGATATCAGAAGAATTATAATTAATCCTAAATTGTATGTTGAATCCTTATTCGCAAGGAATTATGCAAGTCAGTGTAAAAACTGATGAAATATTCCCTGTTTATCACAGAACATACACCAGTCCACAAATATGAATTGTCATGTATCATACATGATATGATAAGACAAGTGTGTATCTTCCCCATCATGTATTTGGATCATTCCTAGAAGTAATAGTAATATTCTCAATCTAGCTGGATTCCTCATATCTAGGATTAGGTCGCTATTTCCATCCCTGAAAAGGTTAAGATATCTTTGAAGCCTTCTATAACATAATAAAATCTTATCACAATTCATGTGTAAGTTAAAATTCGGAAATATTATAGTTAGCTCCCCTAATCCTTACATGAAAAACTCTTCTCAGGCAATTTTTCTGAATGACCTGTAGTCTTCTCATCTGCTGTTTTGATGACAAGTCTACCACTATACTACCAAATTCTGGTACTGGAAGTATAAATGTTTTAGATATCCAGAGAATTTATGAAAATTCAAATCATTAAATTACCTGTGGCTAACACAGGGAACCTCATGGATATTTTATTTTCCCCATTCTCCTCAACCACCATGAGGAGAATGGGGGACGAAAATTATCAGACTGGTCAAATAGGGGAAGAATGGAGCACAGAGCCATGAGAACATCACAGCTCTGCACTGTCAAAGCTTGATTCATTGGAAAGTGGGTTCTGTGTAGAGTGAGGCTGACAACATAATAACAAAATAATAACAAGATTATTGTACAGATGTCTGCAGACAATTTACATGATAATCCCTGTAAACTCAAAGCTTCTTTAGGTTGGTGTGAGTGTCTGCACAAAGTTACGAGGGAGGTCCACAGGAGGAATTTCCTAGTTAGTTGAATCTCATGAGCGTTATAAAAGTGCAAGAATTTCGTTGATACTCCAACAATTAGTGAAGTTACAGACTTTCAAAGTTACCTGCTTCTCAGAACTCCTAATATAAACATTTGTGTGATGTGACTCCTAGCGGGAATACCAGGAACTATAACTCCCGTGGGAAGGTACCTTTCTGCTTGGCGGGACACAGTCGTCTAGTTTGTCTATGTTTTTCATCTATAAGTTTTGTATTGGTTTTCATTTGATATGCTTGTTGCAGGAGGTGCAATCTCCTCCCTTCCCTCAATGGGAGCAGGCTGGACTGCTGGTGGTATTCATCCACATTTTGAAATCTATTACTTCGGGTTATGATCCGCAACGCTCAATTAACATCCGTTGTGGATGTTGATATGTTGAGTCAGTATTCAAGCATATATATATATGGTATTATTTTGTTTAAAATGGTATGATGGATCTTAAATACTTTCATATAAAAAGTAACTTCTGTACTTAATACTAGAAAATTGATATCAAGGTAACGTATGAAGAAGAACTGTTTCACTTATGTTAATTGTTTGAATGTTTGAACTTAATTGAAAAAAAATAGTAACACTCCATGATGAATAATATACCATGTTTAACAGCAGGTATAAACATATCTAGTGGAATGTTTAAATGATCAATAGTCAAACTTTAAAATGGGATTTAGGGAGATGGAGAGAGATTATTGCTAATGTAAGGTATTATTATTATGATAAAACTTTTATTCAATAAAACATGTACATTTCTGCTATGTTGTACTGAAGCAGAAAAGTCCTTCTCAGTATTCTACAACGCTGAGTTCTTCTTGGGTTCCCTTCAGAAATTATTATAATGCAAATAGGATAGAATTCACAATTATAGACAATTACATTGTTTAGATACTAAGAATATAGAGTCGACCCGCTTTTAGATGGTAGGATGGGAATAACGTTCATGGCAGTGTCCTATTGTCCGTGATTTATATAAGTTAGCTTGCAAAGTTAGCATGCAGAGTTAGCTTGCAGTGTTAGCGTGCAGAGTCATGAAAGATATCAGACTGGTCAAATAGTGGAAGAATGGAGTGCAGAGCCATGAGAACGTCACAGCTCTGCACTGTCAAAGCTTGATTCATTGGGAAGTGGGTTCTGTGTAGAGTGAGGCTGACAACATAATAACAAAATAATAACAAGATTATTGTACAGATGTCTGCAGACAATTTACATGATAATCCCTGTAAACTCAAAGCTTCTTTAGGTTGTTGTGAGTGCCTGCACAAAGTTACGAGGGAGGTCCACAGGAGGAATTTCCTAGGTAGTTGAATCTCATTCTTTTCTGTATACCAGTAAAGAGCACTAGGTGGAAGAAAGGTGACCCGTTATTTGTTGTTATGGATTGGTCCTCCGGCCCTACGGTCCACATTGGGTCGCCTAGTCAAGGACTGGAGTCCCCCACAGCCCGGCCCACTGCCCTCCAGTCGGGCAAATGTAAAAATAATGGGATAAATCTAAGGATTACTGTTGTTTTTAGGCAATAAATGTCGCCGAAATGTTTCTGATGTCCAGGATGAATATATTTTATGATATGGAAATAATATTACATATGATTAATAGTTCAAAATTGGATAAAATCAATTCATTCCTAGGCTTGTGGATGCACTGTCACATGACCAGATGAGTGGAGGCGGTCTTAAAGAATACATTGAGGTATCCATTTCCAGGAATTGAATTTATTGATGTAACTGTATTGAACAGGAAATAAACAAAATACATACCAGTGAGTCAAGTCTCAGGCATGTCCTAAGGGATCCAGACACATGACTAGTGACCAATACTAGTAAACATAGTACATATCATATATAGTAGTTTTTATTTCCCTTGTAACAATGCAGTTAACATGGAACATATGGTGTACAGCTTCTGTATAATACACATCTTCCAGAAGTGCCATTGGAATAATAACAATAATAATAATAAGAGATAATACAACAATATCAAGAAATACAGTTAGCTAAGTAGTTTAGATACAATGACGAATTAGCATTTGATTCCAAGGTTACAACATCAGAATAGTTGTTCATTTTTAACATGGTCAAAGCTATACGTTTTCATGTAAGTTACATGACTATAGTGATTGGTTTAAAATATTTTACAGTAACCAACACAACGGTCAGCTTAAGATATGTTTACAAACAATAATGTTTTCCATTAGATACACCAAATATAATAATTGACCTTTAGTACATGATAGTCAGACTTTGCTAGTAATTCAGTTTCAATTGACATTCACATTGGGATTAACATTGGCAAAATCTGAATTTGATATATCTTCATACTTGAAAAGATGGGAGCAGGCTGATTTCACTGATGGTAAACATTAGGAGAGCTATTAAGTACCATTTGTTACCGGCGGGCCACCATTTGTTACCGGCGGGCCACCGTTTGTTGCCGGCGGCCCCCGTTTGTCCATAAGGGGCTGGAGTGCTTTCTTTACACCAATGGTGTCCCATGCACTAGGATTTGTTTCATGGAATATAACCTCTGTTTTCCCTTTTATTTCTCATTTCTCATTATGACATGATTGTCTCTTCTACTTATTCTCATACAACCTAGTGAGAGCTTAGTCTCTTGTATAAACTGACATGTTAGTCCCTTTCTGTAATAACCTGTTCTCTGTGTCTTAAGTGTTCTATTACACCTGTTGAGACCTTTACAGGGATTTATCTACCCCAACTGTGTGCTGTGGGAGAAAGGCTGTTGATCAGACAATAAACCAGAAAAGTAGCAGGTAGCTTACTTGATGACTTTAGTGAAGGTGTCAGAAGAGCGAATAGCTACATTTGAGTAATTAACACAAGAAATTTAGGCTGGAAAAATATAAAACCCACTACCTTTAAAACCGAGCAAATCAATAACGAATGGGATTCCTTATTTCATAGTACCGATGGTGGCTAACAAAACACTAGGTTCTAAAACCTTCAAAAATGTCCTCAGATTGGATTAATTATTGCAAGATAATTATTTTACCTAATAATACTCAAGTTGAAGAGTCTTTAGGATTATTATCATCCTGAGTAGCTCATTATTGTAGGCTATGGCACCTTGGTTAACAACTGTATGTCATAACTGGAAACATATAGCAGAGACCCAACTTCAGTCAATATTTGAAGCTGGATTGTCCTCTGCTCAAAATAGTGTAAGAGGACTGAAAACCTTCCATTATCCAGATAGTGCTTTCAACTGCAACCTAGTTTTGAAGGGTTCGCAATTGTCAGCTGTACACATTTAGTAAATTTGGCTAAATTAGGCTGCAATTTGGCCAATACTAGGTAAATTTGGCATTGCTAGTATATTCAGCAGTGCATTAATTCTAGCAACCTTTTAAAACCCTGCCCACAAGCAGCTGATCTATGATTTCATTTCTAATCCTGGTTTATGTTGTTTCAAAAACATGAACCAGGACTTGAAATGAAATCCGGAGACCCTAATCATGGGGCAATCGCAAGGCAAATCAGCTGTGTACGGGCAGGGTTTAGGTTGAACTGTGTTTTTAACTTAATTTTCGTCAGAAATTTGAGTTATTTGAGGGGATTGGTGATAGTGAATTATACCTTTATATTATTTCCTGTGGACTTCAATCTGAAATACAAATTGTTCAATTCAAGACGATTCCTGGGGTAGGAGCAACAGCATTGTTCCTCCTAAACACCAGCAGTTTCAGAGCTTTCCTAAAGTCCTGACTATGCCATGCATAAATGAAAATATTCAACCATGAATTCATGAAATAGAGCAAATAGAGAAGTCGTTTCACCAGGCGCACAGACTGGTTCAAGTTCTCCCTAACAATCACAAAGAAAACCAGGTTAGGAATCCAAAATAAAAAATATGCCCCTTGAACCATTAAAACCATTTTTGTAATCTTATAAGAATTCATCATATCCACGGCCTCCTGTGAGTTTGAGGGCAATGATTTCAAGATGTTCACCTTTTGATTGTAAGCAATAAAAGCAATCTTTACATTAATAACAATAGTGATTAACACCATTGTATAGAACATCAGAGCATAAATTACTGATACAAACCTTGGTGTCATGGCCACCAATCCACAATATGTATTATCCGCCATCTTTTGTGATAAACCAATCAACAGTAACCAGACCCCAATAAGAGACCAGGAACAGACTGAAATCCATGTTGTTTTAGGTGGTAAGATGGTCATATATCTCAGTGGTAATATCAAAAATACCAACCTATCAATGGCTATTACCAGAAGAAAGATATGGTTTCCAACGGATGCAGAAGTTAAGAATAGTTGACTTGTTATACATAAGGGGATGTAGAAGGATGTATTAACACTAAACCGGGCCCACACTACAAGTGGGGCCGCAATACCATTTATCAAATCAACAATTGCTAACTGAACTATGAAAATATTTGTTGGTTTTCTCAAATTAGGGAAAACAGTGATTGTAAATATTACAAGGGAATTTCCAAGGATTGCAAAAATACCAAAAATGACTCTAATGCCATAGAGTGGTATTGCCATTGATAGATCAATTTGTTCTAAATGATACACGGTTGAGATAAGTGAAGGGTGTAAGGTTGTGTTGATATCAGACTGGTTGAAATGTAGCCCTGCTGTTGTATTACCTATGTCAGGTTGGACAAACTCTGTAGTAGAATCCATGATCAATAATTCTTCATAAAATTCCTCCACAATCCAGTCCTTAATGATAAGTGCTTGATGATGAGTCCTTAATGATAGTTCTTAATAATCAGTGTTTGATAATCAGTGCTTGATGATGAATGCTTAATGATGAGTGCTAAATGATGAGTGTTTAATGATGAGTCCTTAATGTTCATCCTTAATGATCTGTGCTTGATGATGAGTGTTTGATGATCAGTTGTTAATAATCAGTTGTTAATGATCAGTTGTTAATGATCAGTTGTCAATAATCAGCTCTTAATGATCAGTTCTTAATGATCAGTTCTTAATGATCAGTTCTTAATGATCAGTCTTTAATCCTTGGCCCAGCTAATTAGTAGAAACAAAGGTTCTGCAATCAAAGGCTGAACATGTAGTTTGAAAGGCTGTTAATTGTTTTTTCTAATTCCTCAGCAAGACACTATTTTCTCCCAAACAATACAAATCCAAGGTGTAACACTGGACAAATGCTAGAGAGCAAGTTTCTCTGCTTCTCGGGCAGCATAGAGGCACTCACATCTTCCCAAGGGGGGTCACATGGACCAATCATGGTCAGGCAAGAATAATTACCTTCAGTGTACATTCAGGTACATTCACCATTAATTCCTGCTCCCTCAAAGTTCAAGAAAGTAATTCAACACAGCTAAAACAAGTCATTTATCAGGTAATAATAATGTATGCCATATCATTACCTGATGTTATGAAATAATATTTAATATGTTTTTTAAAGATTTTATTACAACTGGGATTGACACTTCCCGAAGGGGTGGGATTTTCAAGTGCAGGTGTTCAGTTCACAGAAAAGTTAATAAGAAAGGTTTAACCAGTAAATGGAGAAGATGTGAATAATAATTAGTATTGGCATTCATTGTTTGCCTCAAGACATCAATGTGAGATTCAAATTGAACCAATCAAAGATCCATATACATGTCTACTGACAGATTTGATGGTTATCAAAGTTTAATTGCTTTGTTATCATCAATTATAACCAAATATTCAATACCGCAAAGGAAAATGAATAAACAGGTTGGTTGGAAAGGTTTTTAAGATTTGCACCTAAGACTGAGTTCCATCTTGGGTTACTAATGGTTTTATTGCGGGGAGGAATGATGGTGACCCCAGCTTCTGTACCACATATCCCCTTAGGGAGGTTCTGAACTCATTCATGCTAAGTGATTTAACCTCATTTTGGTAAAAATAACAAGCAGAGCTGTTTGTTGAGGAGAAACCTCGTGAGTTATGGACAAACTTCAATATCAATTTAAAAAACAAGTATCATGATTTAAAATCTCACTTCACTGTGAGAAACATTGTTTATCTAAGAAAAACACTGTTTCTCAGTTTAAAAAGTTTGTTTATCAAAGTTTAAAAAGTACCGTTATCACTTGATATACAAAATTTTCCAAACAATTATGTTTATCCAGGAGAAACAATGTTTTACATGGTGAAACATTGTTTTAGCTCTATAAACACTGTTCATTGTTCTATTAACACTGTTTTTCAAGGTGAAACATTGTTTTTTTAATTGATAAACAGTGTTTTAGGTTGATAAACAGTGTTTATAAAGCCATAAACATTGTCTATCAATTTATTACACAAATGGCTTGTCATGTAAGACATCCTCCAGAGAGGCTGGACAGAACTGTACAGATGAATAAAACGGTTTGTAAAACAACAAATTCTGAGAACATGTGAGACAAAGAAACGTCTTTTCTACCCCATTATGTAGAAATGGCTCTTCCCGTATATTATGGATGCTTTCAACTATGAATAAAATGAAGTAAAAAAAATGAATTTCAGCGCTAATCTCAGTGAAAAACATATCGGTTGCCATGACAACCCCAGCTCACTCACTAGTGAAATATGCACTATGTGTAACTCTAGATATGTTGTTTTCAGAGCAATGTGTGTACAAAATAATACAATATATTACATAATAATACAATATATTACATAATAATACAATATATTACATAATAATACAATATATTACATAATAATACAATATATTACATAATAATACAATATATTACATAATAATACAATATATTACATAATAATACAATATTACAGAATAATACAATATTACAGAATAATACAATATATTACAGAATAATACAATATATTAAAGAATAATACAATATATTAAAGAATAATACAATATATTAAAGAATAATACAATATATTACAGAATAATACAATATATTACAGAATAATACAATATATTACAGAATAATACAATATATTACAGAAAAATACAATATATTACAGAATAATACAATATATTGCAGAATAATACAATATATTGCAGAATAATACAATATATTGCAGAATAATACAATATATTGCAGAATAATACAATATATTACAGAATATCATTAAAGATGCTGTGAGCCTTGGTCTTGACAAATAGACATGTCTTGCTGTATAAAAATGTTGAATAAAAAAAATATATATATGACTAACTCATATGCAGCTTAAATCAGCTGATAATGAAAGTGGCTTCATGGACAAATTATCACAAGATCCCTTGATCAAGACAGTCTATCAAATATATATGGGTCAGATTTTAGAAAATTCAACTACGCAAAATTCATCTTCTCAAATAACCAAAAATTTAGACGAAAATAAAATTCAAAATACAGTTCAATCTAGCCAAATAGATTGCTAGAATCAATGCAATGCCAAATTTACTCAAATTTAACCTAGTATTGACCAAATTACAGCTTAATTTAGCAGAATTTCCTGAATGTGTATAGCTGCCAATTGTACATTTTCTGAAAATCTGACCCATCTATGCATCCTATCGAGTATATTTATCACATATCCTAATTCCTACTATCATTGGAATGGGCTTGATTACATCTTTTCAAATATGGTGATATGTCAAAATCCCTTATTTTGCCAGTCATGACCCATTTTCCTGTAACACATCACAAATATTTGATAAATATTTGATAACTCATATTCCAATCGGGGTAACAGCAGGAAGAAATGCATCGATATTTTCTATGCATAAGCATGTCGACCCATTTGTCTGTCTTTACTGTAAAATTACTTGGGCATATAAAAGATTTTCTATTCTATTCTATTCTAAATGTGTAAGCAGGCTTCTAGATAAAACCCAGCTCTTCCAGGCGTTACCTTAAAAGCATAGTTTGCTAGCCTATTGGATGAGCAAACGACATGAAGTATACAATTTTGATATTTAAATAAAACACAAATGATAGTTTAGACACCGATATTCACGAATGTTAGCCAAATCACCTTTCGGTGGGGAGACAAATAACAGAAGAATAAAAACGATTAGTTTTTGACTGACGTTAGCTAAGGGTGCAGCTCTAACGCCCACCCCCCTCCCCGCCTCCCACCCCCAAGCACCAGAGAGCCGTTATTAAGTGACGTAACATAAGGTTAATGATGATTACTGCACGTTACGTGTCATCACGTGTCCGCACCAAAAGCCCCCACCCATCATCATCACCTTTCATGAAAGTCCCTCTCTCTCTCTCTCCTCTCTCCTCTCTCCCTCTCTATCCTCTCTCCCCCTCTCTCTCCTCTCTCTCTTCTCTCCTCTCTCTCCTCTCTCTCCTCCCCTTCTCTCTCTCTCCTCTCTCTCCTTACTCTCCTCTCTCTCCTCTCTCTTCTCTCCCTCCCTCTCTCTCCTCTCGCTTCAGTACCTCCTGTCCACCTGTGCCTGCTGCTATAGTGTTTTATAGAGAAAGGTGAGTGTGTAGGATTAGCCACATTAGTAACCTCCTGCTCCTCCTGCTCCTCCTCCTCACCTTTCACTCTATTACATGATAAGCACGGCAGAACATTGTTCACTTCTCATATTCAACATAAGATTATACTGTTAGATATAATCATTTGAAATTCTCACAATTTATTATCAGGTTATGTGTTTCAGGAAAAGTCGCAAAATTAAAATTGTTTCCCAAGTGATTTATTCAAAGGAGGCTTGTTTTCAATAAAAAAAATAAATAAAACAATGTTTTCAATATCTCTAAGTAATTTTGTACTCTGTATAGAAAATATAAAATTACATATTAAATTATTTCAATAAAATGTAAGTCCCCATCTTGACCATCTTGCTATTGGTTTTCATGGGCACAAGCTGTCATATTGGTTGAAACATTTTTGCAATTTTCAAAGTAAATGTTGCTAGAAATTTATGTCACAAAAAAATTGATTTCTGGATGAACAATCACCAGTAAAGTAGTTCAATACCCTCCTCAGGATGACCTTGGAAAATGATAGATATATTCAGTGCACAGCCTTGAAATTAGAGAGATGTATTTACAGAGTGAGGGCCCCAGGCACAAGGCTAACATTGAGACTATATTAATCCCTATGTATAGTTCTTGTTGGGTACAAGCCTTATACGCACCAATAACGCAACTGTTCCTACAGAGCATGAGTATTGAATTGATGCCTGATGCTACACGACTCTGTTAAAAGCGCTGTTTGTTGAAAACATGTAATCATTGTTACTTAGTGTTACTAAGCCTTAAGCCTTATGCCAACAGCTTTGTTAAATCTGTTGATCCGAATGGCCGATAAAATAAATTACTATAGGCCATTGCGCCTCTAGATGCCCTATGAGCATCAACGGCTTTGTATTACCACCCTCCCCTACTTCATTACCAACCTCATGTATCATAGAAGTTGTTCTTGATCTTACCATTCCATATAACACAGATTCTATTATTGTACGCTAGTAATTTATTTAATTTGTCTACTTTTGTGTTCTTGTTGATTCTGTAAACCATTAAGTAATTCAAGATTCAGGCATCCAATGGAAGAACTACCTAGGCAGTTGCCTATTTAGATTGTTGCACAACCTAATTGTAATACCACCTGAAAACAATAAAGAATTCTTGAAATGAAATGAAATGAAATCTCTCCCCTCTCTCTCCTACTCCGTACCTCTTCTTTCTAATATATTTCTCCTCTTTATCCTCTCTCTCCTCTCTCTCCCCTCTCCCCCTCTCTCCTCTCTCTCCCTCTCTCCTCTCTCTCCCTCTCTCCCCCCTCTCTCCTCTCTCTCCCTCTCTCCTCTCTCTCTCCTCTCTCTCCCCTCTCTCCTCTCTCCCCCCCTCTCCCCCCCTCTCTCCTCTCTCTCCTCTCTCTCCTCTCTCCTCTCTCTCCTCTCTCCTCTCTCTCCTCTCTCCCCCCTCTCCCTCTCTCTCCCTCTCTCTCTCCCTCTCTCTCTCCTTCCCTCTCTCTCTCCCTCTCTCTCTCTCCCTCTCTCTCTCTCCCTCTCTCTCTCTCCCTCTCTCTCTCTCCCTCTCTCCCCCCTCTCCCCCCTCTCTCCTCTCTCTCCTCTCTCTCCTCTCTCCTCTCTCTCCTCTCTCCTCTCTCTCCTCTCTCCCCCCTCTCTTAATCAAGCTTCCAGATGAAAACTCAGGTGACAATGCAAAACCCACCATCAAAATGATCACTGACAGTGAAACAGACGATGATGATTCCCGCCTTGATAACAAGGATGCTGACGCAGCAGTCGGGAAAACTCCAGCCACCATGATGGTTCCGTTGTCATACCAACAATGCCCACATCATCCATGGGGCGGCGGATGTCCAACACAAGAGACCTGCGCATGGCCATGCAAGCGCGGGTTGCGGCCAAGCTGGTCAATAAAGCCAAATCTCAGCGGGCAAGAAAGAAAAGGCAGGAGGGAAAGGAAGAGAACAAGGCAGCCAAGACTCTGAGTGCAATCCTCCTGGCCTTTGTGGTGACCTGGACTCCATATAACATATTTACTGTGATAAAGACCTTCTGCCAACATGAATGCATTAACGACACACTCTATGCTATTGGTGAGTAGAACAGCTTTGTATTGTATGTCAAACATTTCGCTAGTAAACAGCAACTTGCTAACGAATCTATAAAGACACAAATAGTTGTTTGAATTAATCTATAAGATTAAAATGGATTCCTCTTGTTATCTCTGCTATGGTCCTATTGACTGATTCTCATGAATTCATTAAGATAATTTGTACCTGTGTTTGTTACCTAACTATTAGATGTTTTCCAGGGTTGATTCACCTTTTTCATCTTCCTTCAATCGACCATTTGCTTTCTCTTTTCTTTGCACCTCAACCATTTCCCTACCCATATCTCATCCCCTTCAGATACAAAAACATTTGCTTTGTAGTCCATTTTGGGAAATGTTTCTTGAAATCTTTGACATTGAATTTGTTTTTCAGTTCCCAGTGAGAAACCACTCAAATTACCAACATGCGATTAATCAAAGGGTATACCTATAGTGTTAATATGCATGTTCTCTAGAGCCAGTCTCATTGGTCAAGTGGTTATCGTGTTAGACTTTATAACTAGACATTGTGAAGTTGAGTCCCAGAGCAGACAACCTTTTTCATTTGTTCCAGAAAAATTGAGTCACAAGTGGCAACAATTATATTTTGCAAAGTTAAAAGTTATTTTCACATAATCTCTTTGTAGAAATGTTCCCATTGCTTGGGTATTATGTGCCAGTGGTAGCATAAATTTATATAAGTACCAAATTTCAAGACTGCATGTGTATTGAATATAGCTAGCTGTACATGTCTGAGGCCTTTCTATAGAGTATATTTAGCTACTTAGTAAATACCAAATATTGCAAACCTTTTTTTAAAAATAAATATATTAAACTTAAAAATATGGAAATATTTAATAGCTCTCCTAATGTTTACCACCATTGGAATCCACTTGATCTCGTCTTTTCAAATATTTCTGTCTTAAATGTGGGTTATTTGAGAGAATTAGTGAAGGCGAATTGTAGATTTACTGAAGATCTGACCCATGTAATATTTCCAGTGTTTTGAGTTAATGGTACAACCCTATTCGGAGCCCTTATATGATGTACTCGCTGTCATAGTCGCTGGAACTAAACATGTTTATATATATTGGGCGACTAGATTTGTCTATGGATGGCAAGTACTGTGAGTATGTTGGGAGATATGGGTCAAGTTATCAAAAAATGTACAATTCACGTTCACCAATCTCAATAATTTAAGAAAAAAAATCATCTTCAAAATGCAGTTTAACATAACGGAACTGATACTTTAAATCAATGCGATACCAAATATACTCAGACATACCTGGTATTCTTTTTTTGAAAGCCTAATTCAGCAAGATTTCTTACATTTTTAGAGCTGCCAATTGTACATTTTCCACAAATCTGACCCATATGCCGAGTATGGCGAGTCACCCATACCCAAAGGTGTTTCTACAGAGATTTCCACTATTGGACACCCATACCCATACCCCTACCATACCCATATACCCATACCTATAGCATCAGCTTCAGCATATAGCAACTTGGGTGAAATCGCCAGAAAGTGTACAATTCACCTTCAGCAATCCTCTCAAACAACCCAAATTTAGGACAAAAATCAGGTTCAAAATTGAGTTCAACATAATATAACCAAACAGATTGTTTGAATCAAAGCAACACTTAATATAGGCCTTGACGATTTTTAGGTCTAACTTAGCAGAATTTACTAAACGTGTTGATCTGCCAATTGTACATTTTCTAAAAATTTGACCCACTTGTCTTTTCCCAGGATTGTGTGTTTGGCCCTGTATTTCCCGACCTACATGGTCCCAGCTTAACATAGACTGTACTGACAATCAACACAGAATATCCATCAGCACAAAAGGTTCATTCCAATTTTATTCACTTAAAAATAGTTGATATCCTGAAATTAAATGAATATTGACTTTTAAAAGTGAAAAATATGGCGATATATTATTGTAGGTTCTGATGTTGTCATGTTGTCTTGCAAACTTCATGCATCTCATGAACTTGTGAGTTGATGAGCTGATCTTCTGTCTCAGAGTCGCCAGGATCAAAATGCTTGAAAAAGAAAATTTATTTAGAGTAAGTTTTGACACAAATTGTGAGTGCAAAATTGAAAATAAAAGTAAATTAAATGTGTACAAATGCGAATCTTTATCATGATTCCTATATATTTGTACTCAATGGCTATAAATAAATGTTATGTGTTCCAGGAAAAATGAGTCACAAGTCGCTAAACATTGATATTGTTTAATGATTTTTCCACATGAACCCTTGCTCAGAATGTTTTCTTTTTGGGGTGTTTATTGTTGTTAATAACATGAACATTTTGTAAATCCCCGACCCCATGAGGCACATTTTTCGTAATATTTTTGCAAATAAAAAATTACAAACCCTGACAGACTTTTAGTAGAGTCAATATAAGATAAAAAAAATGGCCCAACCCTAAAGAAATTGCAACAAAAGGTTTATGGCAACATATCCAAAGTTAGACAAAATCCGCGCTTGGGAAAGTTGAAAAAAATGCAAAAACAAAAATGGCGGCCACTAACAATTTTAGACACCATAATTCAGGGTTAAATCTACATAGAATGTCACATCTCAGCTTTTATTAGGG
Source organism: Sthenelais limicola (assembly GCA_942159475.1). Taxonomy (NCBI): domain Eukaryota; kingdom Metazoa; phylum Annelida; class Polychaeta; order Phyllodocida; family Sigalionidae; genus Sthenelais; species Sthenelais limicola. The sequence continues at coordinate 114,183,741 of OW804098.1, forward strand.
CTATGATGTGAGTTTTCCTCAGTTTTAAGGCACATGCAGGGAATCCATTTCTGAGATAGAGGTGATCTGACTTCAGATATTATGGCGTCCACAAATATTGGCAAGTAATCTGGAATGGCTTTGAAATACAAGAGGTACAAGTTTGAGGTACAAGTTTGTACAAGTACTTGTTTGAGGTACAAGAATCAACCATAAAACGTTTTGTTAGAATAGAATAGAAAATCTTTTATTTGTCCAATTAAGGTAATACAATTACAATCATCTGTAGACAAATACGTCAACATATATATATACTGATGCATCAAATCAGAGTCCAACGCATATCTTCCAGGTTAACCTAATTTGGAATAATTTTCTAAGATGCTACATTTGGTTAAATATTTGAGTAGTTGAGTAGGGTGCGTACTGACTAGTATAGTATTTCTTATCTTATTCATTATATCTTCTTTCCTGCCATTAGGAGACAAAGGCTTAATAAAATAAAATATTTCTTTGGGGTTAAGTTGTATATTGACTCTACTAATTCCCCATCCAGGGGAATGGGGAATATATTTGATACTGCGGTACACTAAGGGGAATCCCCGCCTGGGTGGGGGCATATTTCCTCTGACATCCCCCCACCATTCCTGCTTAGTCCATTTTGGGTAAGATTTTGCGTGCACTTATTATACTACAGACCGCATTGGTCTAGTGGCGCCACCACGGTGTTCCATCACAGACTAAAATCAATATACAACTCGGATTTAGCGTGAGAACTGTCTGTACTCCCATAGACGTCCCTCAGCCTTCGGCCTTGGGACGTCTATGGGAGTACAGACAGTTCTCACGCTAAAATCCTCGTTGTCAATTGCTATATTAACCCCAGGGTTAGAAGGGTGGGGTTGCAATAGGGGATTTGCATAGCCGCCATTTTGTATATTGATTCACAAGGAATTATGGGACCAATGGTACAGTCTAAAATCTATAAAAATCATGCCATGTTCAACATGGATTATTTATCAATGCTCTAATTTCAATATCCATGTGTTATACATGTTTCCGTGACACAATCTTTCCCATCATACACTTGGTTTTCATAAATCATTAATACAAGCTCTGATATTGGTGATACATTCTCGCACTTTTCAATGAAAATGTTGCCAAACATTTGTATAACAGATTTCATCAAAATCCATCCCAGAATGCACTGTGACAGACATGCGCAGTGGCACATGCAAACCCGCTATTGACAAGAGCATAATTTGTCTCACCACAGCAATGAAAACACATGTTGTCCATCATTTCATGGGCCTCGTTGGCCTCCGGGGCCAGGAAAACCATGTTCTGCTGTTGTTGTGGTTGCTGCTGTTGTTGTTGTTGCATCCCTTCTCTGTCTTACGTGCTCCATAGGTCCGTCTGACACTTCCATTGCCTGATAAGGTAGTGTAACTTCCATTTCCTGATAAGATAGTGTAATGTAACATTATTAGTGTAATGTAACATTACGTAACATTGTGTAACCTCATTAAATATTAATTATCACCCATTAATTATATTATCTCATTACTAAAATCGCTAATTATACTTAGCCACCCAGTACTGTGCAAGTCTACTTATTCATGCTAAGCCATAGGTATTACGTAAGGGCTCTGCCCCCTACTCTTTACCCACATCCTGGAGGAAGATTTGTAGTTGGATTCTAGTTCAAGAGGGAATTTGTGATTGATTACAGGAAAATGAGTCATAAGGGTCAGATCTTCAGAAAATCTACATTTCGACACATCTCTCAAATTAGAGTGACAAATTTTTAAAGCTAGGTATATCTGAATGTATTCAGTATAATATTCATTCAATAAATATGTCTGGTTATGTTGAACTGTATTTTGAACCTGATTTTTGTCTGAAATTTGGGTTATTTGAGGGGATTGGTGAATAGAAGGCCAAATGTACATTTTCTGAATACTTGACCCCATAAGTCACAAGATTGATATTTTGTAAGTGTTTTATTGACAAACTCTTTATAGGAATATACATGTTCATGTTTTGTGTATCTAGCGCATTCAAATACAAGTATGTATCTAAGTTCAAAAATTTATCCATGCGTTTCCAATATCATCCTATGTATAATATTTAGCTAAATTACTAGTCATTATTTACCCAGCCCCAGACACAAGATTAATGTTAAAATGTTTTTAAAAGATTTTATTTCTTTATTTTGCAAGGTAACTGGTGTTGACATGTAAAGTTCATAGGAGGTGTGATGTAATAGTCTCTTTACTACATATAACAGTTTTTTGGACAAATTTTATCCAGGTTGATATGCTAGCTTACGCCATACTTAATGTGACTTGGGTCAGACCCGGTCTTCCTTCACACCTCTTGTGGTTCTGGGGTGCGTTACACAAAGGGAGATATGCAATATTCCGTCTCTAATCAACTAATGTGAGACACACACAAAATTGTGCATATTTGTGAAGTGGGTTACGTCCTAAGTTTGTACTTTGCGTCTCCACTGGGGAGTGAGTCTCCACTTGCAAGTGATATATCAACGTCATTTAAATGGAAACGTATTAAAGTATAGAGACGCTATATTATTCAATTCTATCTTGACCAATTTAAGACACACATTTTTTTGTGCGTCCTACATTAGTCTATATTGTCTATCTCCCTTTATGTAACAAACCCACCTGTTGCTGGATAGGGCTCTTGAGGCCTTAATTTGACAAATCAACATGTAATGGCCCTTTCTTAGATCGACAAATTTCAAAGGCAGCTAGTGACAAACAACAAAGACAATTTCTTAGCCTGACAAATCGACAAAGACCTTAACAGTCCTTAATGACAAAAATCTGGCTGTTTAACAAAAATATAGTGACAATCGACAAAAGAATTCTCTTAGTGACAAATGACAATTGTTGTTTTTTTGGTAGGGCCAAGAGAAATTAATTAACCTCTGGGTGGGTGGGAAGTGATCTGCAAGCGGGGGTGTCAGAGTGGCGGGGATCAGTCTGTCAACAGCTTACAAGCCCTTGGATTATACCAACTGCCGGCTTTTCATATTGAACCCATCATCTCCAATGATGGACATAATTGTCCACCCAAAAATATTGCAACATTTTGAAACTGATTATTTCTTCATCTGGGTGTACAATGTATGGAGACCTGCAGGGTTATATGAACAACAATGACATCTGTGGTCTGGATCACAATGGATGGTTGCTTACTTAGTACCCATTGGTAACACAGGCACACATAAAGTTAGCTGTTATGGTTCACACTTTGTTTAGTATGAATATGATATTTTATTCTGTAATGAAAAAATACTTACATCTGCCTCAAATTCGTTGTTGTCATCACCCTTAAAAACCAATTACTCAGTGACATTACAATATTTTCTCAAATGTGAAGTATTAGATATATGAATATTTTTATTCCAGTAAAAAGTACAGGAAATGGTCAAAAGCTTCTGCAGTGCAGTTGTTCCAGCTCGACTTCAGCCATGTATTGAACGAATAATTACAATCAGTTAAGATCAGTTACAGATAAAATGAACGGTTAATTTGATGAATGATGAAAGAAACATATATCCTAGCTTCAAGATAAAGACAAGATAAAAATCTAAAGTGCACATCTCTTCAGACAATTAAAGAAAACAAATGATTTCTATGTCAATGTTTTGCACTTTATTATACAAGCATTGCTCTAAAAACAATGTATCTAGTGTAATTTACGCATAGTGCGTATTTCACTAGTGACACTAGTGATTTACGTCCTGTAGTCACGGCAACCAATCTGTTCTTTTACTAAGATTACCAGTAAAATTCAAAATTATGACTCGATTTTTTTTATTTTCATGATTGAAAGCATGTAAATTAAATCTGTTACCTAACTCGTTGGTTTCAATCGCTTAGAATATTGCAGTTGGTTTCAGTCACTTAGAATATTGCAGTTGGTTTCAGTCACTTAGAATTGTTGGTTTCAGTCGCATAGAATATTGCACTCGTTGCTACGCAACTCATGCAATATTCATGCTCCTTCAACCAACTCGTTAGTTAACCTGTATGTATTTGCCTGTACAACTTACAGGTCAGATCTTCAGAAAATGTACAATTTACCTTCACCAATCCTATCAAATGCAGTTTAGCATAGGTTCGGTAAATGATGCTTTTATAAGAGGTGTAATAAAGTTGTTATTACAGGTTTTATTTTTACAGAAGCTTTCATGCTAGTTTGCCGTTCTTCAGGTGACAACATGCAATAATTCCATTAGTAATGTACTAGTCCCTTACCGCTTTACAAGTAATGAACGGCAATCGGTACATCAATATTGAATGTGTACACCGATTACAAGTAATGAACGGCAAAAGTTCTGAATTCAAAACAAAACAAAACAAAACAAAGTCACTTTTGGTCAGAAGGTCACTCAGCCCTCCAGGCCATGTAACCCACTGGCCTATAGTCCCGCTCATGTTGGGAATAGTTCATGAATAATTCCTCAAATTGCCTCATATATCTATCATTTGTGCCACTTACCTGAACAGTTGAGAGGGCAACAACAATGAGGACAAGGAAGACCAGGCACTTTACACCCTTCATCTTGCCAATCTGGAACAAATAGAAACTTAAAGATAAATACCAGCGTTGTCAGCACTGCAGCAGGAGGGAATTCAAGGAACTAATGCCATACTATAGATGTCACCTTTAGGCCCCAAGACCTAGAATTTGCCTCCCGTATCGGGACTCAGGGAGTACGTTAGAATGCCCCCCGAAACATTATTCTAAAGTTTAGGAATGAAACAACTAGAAACCGCATATTCAAGAGCAAGATCCGTCTGAAGGATAGTGAGGCCTATCAAAACTGTTATCTGAACCCTGACCTTCCCGAAAAGGTCGCACATAGCCATGCTGACATGCACCAAATACTGGCACATGCCAAGAAATCAGAGATGAGTTATAAGATTTCCCTGAGTAGGGGTAAAATCAATGTAGATGGTAACGAATATACACACGACCAGTTAAACCTCTACCTGAGGGGATTAAGATTTCTCAAGTTAAAACTTGAGAATTTCTAATTTTAGCAAAGCAAATTTTAGCAAAGCTCTCTTCACGTTCAATGGTAAAATCTTCCATACTGCCGAGCAGGCTTACCAATTTACTAGAGCCACCCAAACTAATAATGCCTCAATTGCCTCTACAATCGAGTCCACACTGTGCCCCAGACTAGCTAAAAAGTGGGGGGACCGGTGTGGGCAAAACGACAACTGGGACCGTCTCAAAAACAGAGTGATGGAGGATATACTGCATGAAAAGTTCAAGCAGTGCAAGGAGGCCAGTTCGGAATTACTAGACTCGGGTGAGGTAGTTCTAGCCGAATGTACGAGGGATCTATGGTGGGGGACAGGCATTGCCTTATCCAATAATGTCCTAATCGATGTAAATACCGCATGGCCTGGAAAAAACCATCATGGACTCATCCTGGCAACAATTAGAGAGAATCTTCGCAGAGATGAGTTTGTTAAGACGGCCCCTCCCCTGGCGCATGAAGACGATGGCGATTATCATGACGTTTGGGCAAAAGATCAAGAAGATATGATGAATGATTATTATTTTCAAATCGGCATGGCCATGCCTCTCACGGGAAACCCAGAGGTAGATAATGCCATGATACAAGATTTGCAAGAGGAGCGCCCTGAGGATACTAGATCCAACCGAACCGAATCAGAGGTTGATGAAGATGAGGATGACGAGGAGGAAGAGCCCAAAGCACCCCCCCTCACAGTATTAGAGCAGGCCATAAATGACGAAGTCAATACTATTCTATCCCAATTTGACCAGCCAACTAACGGGCACAACAAAGCAGCAGGTGCTGTGGGGGGAGATGCCACTACGGTGGGGGCTACCGCCGCCCCACTGATCCAACCTATAACTGCCACACCTAGTAATGGTAAACCTTCCTCGGCTGAGCCTAATAGGCAATCAAGAGCATCAAAACACCAACAAGCTCCAAATAGGCCTGGCACCCGTAGCATGAGTAGCAGCGGGCAGAGGCCCCAGCCACTCTCTGACAAGCCGCCACTGAAGACGGTCACGCCGAATAGCAGCCCAACACGTGGAACCCCAACCCCTACCCAAAAGTCAAGTTCAACCAGCTCGAAAGGCAAGTCCCAGTAACATGGCTTTTCATGACGACCCGACAATGGTAAACATTCTCATATTATGTGACTCTAGGGGAGCTTCCCTGCATCTCTACCTCCAGAACGACGAGGTCAGAATTAAAACACTGCCAGGTAAAGGTTTGAAGTTGCTCTTCGACTTAGGTAGGGAACATATCGCTTACTATCAGCCCACTCAAGTAATTTATTTTGGCGGCGTGTGTGATTTTACAAGGAAAGATGCCATAAGCAAAAAGATATCCGTTCGCTGGCCTGACGCCCAGGCCCTTGAGAATTATGTGGAGAACCAAGTCCTCCAAGTATCAGGGGCAATGCAGACCCACTTCCCGGACATATGTCCAATCTACGCAGGTGTGTGTGGCCTCTCCCTCAATACCTACAATAGAGAGTACCACCGCGATCCAACCCAATCCATTTTAGACGAGGCAATCACTGACTACAACTTCTGGTTAAAAGGCTATAACATGGATAGGGGAATTATACACCCAACAGTCACTAGTAAGGTCCACAGGTACACCTATGGGGTAGTGACCAACAACTACGGCGCCTTGAAAGATGGTGTACACGGCAAATGGTACATCGTGAAAGACTGGGCCAAGCAGTTGGAAAAATGTCACTTTCTAAACCTACAGTAATGACATATGGCACATGCCTATTAATCACTTGCTATCATAAATAAGACATTAGAAGTCAGTGGCAAATGCCAATTATTATTTCTACTATTAGCACTATTTAAACTGAACCTCACTCGATATGTTTATGACTTGTTGACTAGTGGAGTTAGTGCCACCGTTATATGTGTTCCCAGCCTATCTCCAACATTTGCTTACTACATTGTACATGCACTTGTATTTGTATTGGGCCCGATCCATATTTGCTCCACCGATCATACCTCATATAATTCCACCTACATATGGGAATCGATTGTTGCTTATAAATGGATATATTGTTGGCCGCTTAAACTTATTCTGCTCTACCATATGGTTTTGCGCCCACAATCCTATTTTTTCCAGCTGACTTGTCCCCAGTTTGCTACTTACACCCTAACACCAAGAGGTCTATATATGTGACTGTATATATATGTAATGATCCTGACTCGATATATTTTGTATCTTACTTTCGCCATCGAGGTTTTGGCGGTTACCAGGCCTTGAATCTGTCCTATACTTACCTGTTTCACGTATTACTATGTATTCAAGCCAACTTATACTGTCTTCATAGTTCTTTTGATTTTGCGTTGAGTCTGGACTCACTGCCCCTAGCATTACTGCTTGTAACTAGAATAGCAGATCGTATGAGAGTATACAATTATTTGCTACTCACTGTTTCAAAGGTTGATCAGATTACTTGCTAATGTATAAGTATAACTCCTGTATTGTCCTCTTCATATGATAGGGATATAACTATACCGATAAGACTATGTAACCTAATTAAGGACCCGTTTGAACCAAGCTCGCAAACTAAGGCACATGCCTACTTGCTGATCTTGTTTGGAAGAAAGGAAGAAAACTGTCTAAAGTTAAGTTTGATATACTCTCCTTGCTACTAGTTGTAACTTAAAAAAAGCACTTAAAGAGTGCGCTGAAATAAAAGGTCGTAAATATTTCCCCCCTAATATAAGATCGCTGACTAATAAATGGCAGCAACTTAAACTAGACCTGAATGAACTGACCTTCGACGTGTTTTCTTTAAGTGAAACCTGGTTAAAAAAGGACATACTGGATGCAAACTTCCAATTGAATGGGTATAACTTAGAAAGACTTGATCGGTCCCAGTCTATAGGAAGAGGACTATGTGTTAACGTTAAGAATTCGCTAAAATATAAAGTCTTCTCTGAGTTAAATCACCAGAGTACTCACTTGGAAGCACTGGTCTTACATATAAAACATGAGAATTCTAAAAACTTGATCCTGGCCAACTTATACAGGCCTCCGGCAGGCAATGTTAGTACCTTCTGCGAGGAAATTATTAGCATTATCGACCTAGCGAGAGAGGCACACCCCTATTCTGAATTAATTATATTGGGAGACCTGAACATAGACATGCTACCTCAGAACATCTACCCTAATAACCACAGGAGTGAGCTATTGAAAGTCATAAGTAACAAACATCTGCAATTTGTTATATCTATACCGACCAGAATTGGGTTAAATGGTAAAGTAACTGCACTAGACCACATTCTAACTGATATCAAACATGTCGGCCAGGCCGGGGTGATTGAATATAATTTAAGCGACCATTATATTGTATATCTAATTAGGAAAAAAAAGAGAGAAAAACATGCTAAGTGTAATTTCCAGGCCAGATCTTACATCAATCTGAATACGGCAAATGCCGAAAAGGAAATGAATCTTATTGACAACTGGCAACCCTTCTACCATTGCACCGACCCCAACTCAGCTTGGAACTTAAAGGCAAACGCTACTATCTAGTGGAAAATGAAAATAAATGTCATTTTTCTGAAACTTTGGTATTTGATTCTTGAAGTGTTTCAGGTCATAAGGATGGAAAAAAATCATTGGGTTGCCGTTCTCATTTTTGAATTACAGTGCTTCAAAATTTGGTATCTCAAAAAAACAAATGAGGACCAAAAGGGGGGCCCATTTTGCGGTACCTTGACTTCATAGTTCATATTTGCTATCTATATTCACTCAATCTAAGTAAAATTAACAGTTTCAGAGACAGTATTATTTGGCCAATAATTCTATGCCTCTTTTCTATAGGGTGCATTGTTATTTTTATTTTGAAAACAACAAATACATAATGTGAATTTTAAATTAAAAACTTGAAAAAACTCAATATTTTTCACGATTTTTATAAAAACAATTTTCTTTTCTCCCCACTGAAAATAAATGTCATTTTTCTGATTCTTTAGTATATGATTTTTGAAGTGTTTGTGTTCTTAAAACTGAAAAAAAATTAATGGGTCACCGTGCTAGTTTCTGAATTATGGGGCTTTGAAACATGGCTGACAACCCAAAAATCTGCTGCTTTCAAAGTGTTCTATGTTTCCTAAACATGTCTATTTCAGACAGCTACAATTATTGTTTTAACGCGATGACATACATTTTTTTCCCTATATATGTGTAGAATATTACCTGCACTATATGTGTAGAAAATTCTGGGACATTTGGAGTATCCATTTTTGTTTTATTCCCAAAACCGTGAAAGGAAAATGCAGCATTTCCCAATAGACTTGCATGCTAATTGGGTACAACTGAGAGCTCTGTTTCCCAAACATGTCTATTTCAGACAGCTATTAAAAAAAATCTAACGCGATGACATATATTTTTTTTCCTTTTTATCTGTAGTATATAACCTGAACTGTATGTGTAGAAAATTTCGGGACAGTAGGAGTATCCATTAATTGTTTGTGTTATTCTAGAAAATGTGAGAAAATGGGCCGTTTCCTCATAGACTGCAACGCTAAAGGAATAGTGCGTAAAATGCCCGTAGATTTGGTATATGGTAAAGGGGGGCGTGGCAGTGAATAGTAGCATTTGCCTTTAATGTACACAAATTTGTTAAAAGTAACCAATAAGTTATGCCCCAAGAAAAAATATAAGGCAAAAAAAGAGAAACCACCATGGTATAGTAATGAATTAATTAATTTGTCCACAATAGGGACTATAACTTCAATAAATATAGGAAAACAAAAAAGGAGGCTTTTAGACTCAGGGCTGTTTATTTCCGAAACCTGGCAAATAGTGCAACTAGACAAGCTAGAAGCAATTACATAAAGGATCAGTTGAGTAGACATAAATACGACTATAAAAAGTACTGGCAGATATTAAATGATTACCTCCCATTTAAAGATAAATCAAAAAAAATCATTAACCCAGACACAAACACAATGGCATATGCCAAGGACATACCGAAGGTAATTAATAAATTTTTTGCTAATGTGGGAGCAAAACCGCAGCCTTGTTACCAGACAGTACTAACAACTATGATCTTGGCCCGGCTGACCCCAATGTTATCGACAGGGAAAATACCCCCTATGTTTTGTTGAACCCACAATCATTAACCAAAATACTAGACACTCTCCCGTCACATAAATCATCCGGTTGCGATGAAATACCGATGCTAGTATACCAAATCTTCTTCCAAATTATCAAGCCGCAACTCATATTCCTACTAAATCTCTCTGTCACACAAAGCATTGTACCCGATCGCTGGAAAAAGGCCACAGTCATACCCATACCCAAAAAGGGCAATGTAACCCATGTTACCAACTTACGTTCCATCTCCCTAACCCATATATTGGGTAAGGTGTTGGAAAAACATATTAATGGACAGATACAGGATTTTGTTGATACACATACTATCACCATACCAAGAAAAAAATTCTTCTACAATTGAAACGGTCTATCTATTATTATATAAACTACTAAACAACCGAAATTTAAAAATAACAAGTACCATGGTCTTTTTCGACTACCAGAAAGCATTTGACTCTATTAATCACAAAATATTATTGTCTAAACTTGATCATTACTGTCTACCGGTCTGGTTCTGGAAATGGGTAAAAAACTATTTAACAAATAGACAACAGAAAGTAAGACTTGGAAACCATTACTCATGGTACCTACTGATTAAGTGTGGTGTGCCCCAAGGATCAATCTTGGGGCCACTACTCTTCAATATATTCATTAATGAAATCGGCAAATTAAACCTACATGGGCACATGCTCTTATTTGCTGATGATATTGTTCTGCCCAACAGCTCAAACGAACACAACACTTCTAGACTTATGTCAATCTGATACTGAAAAGATTGCTGATTGGAGTCTATGTAACAAGCTTTCTATAAGCCTACCAAAAACAAAAGCTATGCTAATCCCTCCAAGCACATACTACAAAAGAATATACCACCAAAGCTCTTAATCTACAATTCAAACATCGAGTGGGTTGATTCCTTTGTGTATTTGGGCGTTACCATTGATACCACGCTTAAATTTGAATTAATGGCCAAGAATATCCTGACCAAGGCAAATGCCAGATTATGTAATTTGTATATGAACCGTCATGCTTTAGATATAGGAACCCGTCTCTTAACTATCAAATCGATGGTCCTATCCTATTTGGAATTATTGTAACATATGCTACCTGAATTGCAATAAGTCTATACTGAATCAGCTCCAGGTCTTTCAGAATAAGCCTCTAAGATTTGCGTTAAAAAACCACGAAGCTACAATGTCGACCAATTACACATAGATGCCAAAGTAATGAATATAAGACAGAGAATATTCTTTAACAATGCCAAATTTTTTCACAAACAACTGTATTTATGTAGAGTAAATTGGATTGAAATTTTGAAGTGAACCACCCGAACTGCAACCTGTATCAACGTTCGATGGCCTACCTGGGTATCCAAGCCTGGAACAACTACATCGAAGCCAACCTCAAGAATAACGACAATGCCGTGAGCTTCAAAAGACATCTGAAAAATAATATCCTGCTAGGGGTAGCAATTATCCCTGAGTTCTAGGTTGCCAACTAAGAAGATCCAATAGTACCTAAATTGTACCTAGTTAGAATCTAATTTAATTTAATCTGATGTGTCAAGACAAATGTCTACCCCATTATAAGACCCCCCAACCCTTCTATTTCATCCATTCACCTCCTCAACAACTCGTTCCATCTCATTACTATTCTACCCCTTTAGAGGGAAAAGTATACTAGATATATTATAACACACACAAAATTTAAGTAACGAAATGTTTTAGTTAAAATTCAGGCTAAGGAGGAATATCGGATATACCCGATCCTTATACACCAACAGCTATGGCATATGCCAGCTTATATTCCCTGAATAAAGATATGTTCCAAAAAAAAAATGCATGGTTGCTATATGACCCTTTTGTTCTGTAAATAATCTTAACATATGGTGTAATAATCTCACCTAATTTGCCGTGCAAAAAGAATTGCTGGGACAAGTGGGCAAAATCTGACAGCTATAGTGGAGGTATCAGGGCCTGCCCGCCTTAAACTCTCATATTATTGGGGTCACCACAGTTGCAGCGGGACTGACTGAATTTGATGTTTGACCTTGAAAATGGTGACCTTGACCTTGACAAAGGTCAATTAAAAGATATATTATGAAAGTACTCTTGGATCCCTTTCACATGTATAAATTGTGTAGCTTTGAAATAAATTGTTCAAAAGATATAGACTGCAGTATGTAATTTAGATTTACACAAAATTTAGCATAGAATGAAAAGTGAGGCTTGATTACCATGGCAACAGACATTCCGATGATACCAAAAATGGGTTATTTTTCTTTCCCCTAATGTCAGTTATTATTTGTATGCATTAGGTTACCATATTCTTCTATTGCCATATTTTCATAAGAGAAAATAGGATGTCACATCCCAGAATTTTGCTATTTTTACATTTCAAGGTCATATTTGGTGACCTTGACCTTGAGCAAGGTCATTGATTTGAAAGGAAATGATAACCCTTGGATACAACATTGTTATTCCCAAGTTTGGTCACAATACTGTTAAAAGTGTAGAAATGGGACACTTAAAACCTATTTTTTGCTAAAATACAAAAAAATCACAAGTTTCCATGGAAACAGGCCATTTTGATAATGTTCGCCACCTTTTGGGCAATTCTTTTCCTCAGATTCAGAAAATTCATGAAATTCTACACAAAATACCTCAAATTTAGCTTGTTATACAGTGGGTAGGGGTTCCCTCCCAAATTTAGCCTGTGGCCGCTGTACTATAAGACATAATATATTAAAATTTGTTATCTAAAGGGCTTATGTACCGAGAATGACTTCCTGGCAGCACGAACAAGCTATACATTGGATATAATTTTTCTTTTCTTAAAGAGGGTTTTTACCATCTACAGCACCACTTCTACAACTATCATGAACCTATAATTCTCATATGTACTGAGAATGACCTTTTGGTTACCGTTTTAAAAAATATATTTCTATGTAACTTGGTTACGTATTATATACATTTCCAGGTTTAAGCCTGACTAGAATATTTTAAAATCTCAAACCTATCCTGAGAGGTGTTTGGATTTTCTTGTCACCATTTTTATTACCTGAATATTTTGGCGAGGGAAAGTGTTATTTACATTGTGTTTTGAACTATATATTAAGAACTAAAAATGCAGAAAGGAGATCTTCTTAGCTAACTAGTTGATTCCCTCAGGATCTGCTCAAGTGTACGCCAAGGTAAGGATTGAGCTCTGTTTTTTTTGTACATCGACATACTTTTCACCTGGATTTCAACTCTAAATTTCAGTTCCAAGAGTACTAAGAGTCTGGAAATTTCTCCCATATGGAATAACTTGCGTCTATATATAAAAGCTTTCACCTGTAGAAAAATCCAATTAATAATACTTACATTATTATTATTTTCGTCAATACCAAACAAGATTTCAATTGGCTTGATAATAACTCTTCCTGACGAACTTCTTTTTGCGCGTTTATATTAAGAAAGTCTGTTTCTATAATCCAATTAAAAAGATCTTCCCATACTTTTCTTATTGTATTGTGGAATCCTAGAGGTTTATTGTACAGAAGTCCCGGTCCCCGCACTCCCTACACATAATGACATGCATGCTCGTTCCCATTTCCACGGGAAAATTTGCATGTCCTTGAAAACTTATAAATCTTTTTTCTGGATAACTTCACGAAAATGGAAAAAAGGGGTGTTAATTCAGCTGGTAACGTGAAAAGTTTGTTTGTGTATGCTTGGGAAAGTTATGATAGTGATAGTCAGCAAAGCTAATTCGCTCTGCAGTGTAGGTCTTGGTCATTATAAGGGGATTATAAATTGCTCTTAACACAGGAAACTCGTAGCATCTATTACTGTGCATGTGGGTTGGTCACTTATGTTTTATTAACTTTTAAGTCTCGTTTCTGGGAAAGCAAATGAATGTCAGCGTTTTTAAGAAAAAAGGGGTGTTTTTAGGGATGAAAAATCAGCGTTTAGTAGCGTTTGCTTTCAAAAAGTTCAAAAAGACCCAGACTTACCTTTTAGTGAATAAGAATGTCAAATAGGTGCTGAACTTTCTAAAAAGGTCTTGGAGTTCTTCCCAACCAGAGTGATTCAGAAACTGCAATGCTTGTTGCACCTCCACCTTCTCCACTCTTAACACTATGCTAGGCTATGGTGTACTGAGCATGATATGGGTGAGATTTTCAGAAAATGTACAATTGGCAGGTGTACATATTTAGTAAATTCTGCTAAATTAGGCTGGAATGTGGTCAATACTAGATCAATTCAAGTATATTTGGTATTGCATTGATTCCATCAATTTGCTTGGTTAGGGTGAACTGTATTTTGAACTTTATTTTCGTCTGAAATTTCGGTTATTTGATAGGATTGCTGAAGATGAATTGTACATTTTCTGAAAATCTTACCCATATGCATGGTATGCATGTTCATGAAGGGGTTGAAAATGAATTATTTGAGGTATAGAGTTGTCACAGGATTTTGTCTCAGGTTCCAGAGATAGTATCTGCACTAACCTAAGTGTTTTATAGCCAATTGTCACATAAAAGGGGCCGAAATGAATGATTTAAGGTATAGCCTTTACTCATGGTTTCGGATTCCGGAGATAGTATCTGCACTAATCTGATTCATGGGTGAAGTTATCAGAAAATGTACAATTCAACTTCACCAATCCTCTTACATAATTCACATTTAAGACAAAAATGATCTTCAAAATGCAGTTTAATATAACGGAACTGATACTTAAAATCAATGCGATACAAAATATATTCAAATATTCCAGGTATTCATCATATTTTAGCCTAATTTAGCAGTTCCTAATAATATTGGGCATGTAGATTTTTTTTCCATATCACCTTTACAACAATTGTCATACAATGTTGAATTGAATGGGAGAAACCTATGGAAAGCGGAATAATCTCTTTGACAGTCACAGTTTTCTGAATGAGAATGACCCCCTTTATTTAATAGTCAACAAACGGGGAGTTGCCGCCATTTTGAATCTTGATTCGCATAGAATTATGGGACTAATGGTACAGTATAAAACCTATAGAAAACATGCCATGTTCAGCATGGTATCATTTATACAAACTCTGATATTGGTGAAAACATTTTTGCAATTTTCGATAAAATTTTGCCAAATATTTGTACGTCAGATTTGATCAGAATCCATCCCAGCATGCACTGCAGAAGACATACACAGTGACATGCAACTGCCCTATTAACAAAAAAAAGAGTTTTCCATGAGGAGTAGGGCAGAACGGGTATTCATATGAGCATAGGTCATGCCCTCTAGGGTGAATACAATTGCTGCCTTCTGGTGATAGTGATAGCAATGCCATCGGATTATCATTTTTCTTATAGGAATATACTTTTCCTTTTTTTGAATATCTTTTTCTTTCCGTGTTCCCAAATTCTCTGGAAAAGGGTAACATTTTGGCTATACGGCAATCTCTGGCCAGAGAATCCAAAAAATAAGGGGTGCATTTTGCTGGTGAGCCTGGAGAAAAACAAAAAAGGGGTACTTATTTAACTAGCCCGGAGTAAAAAGGGGTGTTTAAAACCAGCCCATAACTTAATTAAACATTGTAGGTCACCAAAATGGAGGCTCGAAATAACGTCAGCTTTCAATTAATGGAAATGTGGGGTAGAAAAAAATAACAATGCCATCAAAATCCTTGAATAGGGGGTCTAAAAATGATTCCGGAGATAAGGGGCTGTTTTTGAGTTTAGGGAATGAGCATTGGTGTCCACCTCATATCCATGTTCACCTCAGTTTTTTGGCCATCACTAAAAACAACACATAGACTGTCCGCATCTACTTAAAACGTTTATTTCACGTTTGCAATGAAAACGTGTCAGAATTCAAGAGTGTCACATGTGTTGCCAATATTTATGGATATTTGTTGTAACAAATTAGTGGGCAAAAACCAAATTTGTTGGCGTTTTACGTTTTTCTCTGTAGTGAAGTCACCTTATAAAGATGGTTAAAGTTGAACAATCAATTAACGTCAGTAAAAAAACAGTTTTTGCCACGGCAAATCCTGCGCCTAGCATGGGTATCTACCTTTTGTCAAACTGGAAAAAAAGAAAATATTATTATCGTTGTTATTAGTAGAAGTTCACCATAAAAAGGAGACAAGAAACAAAAATTATACTCCTTGGTGTTTACAGTATTGGCCTGTATGAGAAATATACATGTTTGGTGTGTTCGGTCTTCAAAGCAAGACAAATTACTTAATGAAATGGACTCCGACAAATGATACACATTGGAGACGAGGTATAAAGTTACTGCATATTGTTGGTTGAGATATTCTGATACTGGATATCATAATAGATCAGATTTTGACCCTTATCTTCTTGATAGGAGAATGTAAATAACTGACTCTCTGGGACTGCATTATAATAGAGGATTTGCATGTGTCATTGCACATGTGCAGTATATAGGTAGAACTAACCGCAGTGCTGTCTCTGTGATGGTTCTTCACCGAGTTGGAGGCGGGGGAATCCCGAGGGGTCGGAGCATAGCGTAGACCCGAGGGTTTCCCCTCGCCGGAAACGAGGTGAAGAACCATCACAGAGACTGCACTAAGGTTAGTTCAAGATTTATTTGACCTCTCCCAAACGATTTTAAACATATTATATTGTTTTTAATTATGGTAACATGGTAACTTGATGCGAGAGAAACACGGCAAGGGAGTGGCATCATTCCAGTGGTGGTTGAGTTTATGACGGCCGTCGTTGACGCCGGGCGTGACGTTGACGACGCCATGACAACCCTGCCCTACTTTCAGAATAGCCAATGAAAACGCAGAAGGATAAACTGGGTCATCTGTTTCTTCCCTAGGGAGGAATGAAACATATTTCTTCCCGCTCACTAGCATATAGCGAGTCTATACAAAGTCTATGGGCACTTCATTCCAGAGGTGAAATAAAGTGCATTATTACATACGTACATGATTTCAACGACATGATAACGGGGTGCGTAATTTGATTGGTTCACGACGTCACACTCTAGGCCTACCCGGCTGAAGCGTAACGCTGTCTTGCATTTTTCAAAAGTTTTCCGATAATTTGTCAAGAAAAACACTACTAAGAAGGTAAATATAACAAACAAATCAATGAATATGTATGAAATAAATACCAAACAGCCCTCTGTTCGGTGTCAAATCGATCTCGACAGAGGGTCAAATCGCACTCCACACCTTTGGGGTGTCGTGCGATTTGACCCTCCGTCTCAATTGATTTGACACCTCCATCAGGCTATACGGATTCAATTTATATCTGACATACAAATATTTGACAGCATTTTTTTATCAGTAATTGTAAGAATGTTTTCACCAATATTTTGGTTCCTATAAATGATCAATAAAAACCAAGATTAATGCATGATGGGAAAGATGAAGGCTGGTGCTATGGAAACATGTATAACATATGGATATTGACATGGGAGCATTCATAAATATTTCATGTGGAACATAGGGCTTATAGCTTTTACACTGAGATTCAACTCCCATAATTCCATGCGAATCAAGATTCAAGATGGTGACCATGCAAGTCCTATATTGATCCTTACTCACACACACAACTCCTATAATTCCTTGTCATACAAGTCCTCTATTGAGCCTTACTCTCACAATCAACTCCCATAATTCCTTGTGGATCAAGATACAATATGGTGGCCATGCAAGTCCTCTATTGAGCCTTACTCCCACATACAACTCCAATAATCCCTTGCGAATCAAGATTCAATATGTGACCATACAAGTTCTCTATTGAGCCTTCAGGCGTGGCAGAACAGATAAAATATTGGTGGGGGGGACAAAGGGAAAGCCTCTCGCCTCAAACCGCAAAGAGTCATTATGATTCTATTTAAACCACAAAATGTCAGTATATTTCCATTAAAATGCCTAGTTCTAGGACAAGAAACTGATTAGCGAGGTAGGCTGACATACCATTCTTATCTGATCTGAGGGTTTGGACCTAGAGGGGAATTCTCTCTAGTATAAGCTGTTAGAATAATCAGAGATTTTCTTTTGCCTCTGGCTTATCGCTGAATCCAAATAAATCCAAAGGTTTTATCATTGGAAATTATAGCAATAACTAATAGAACGCTTCTCAGCATTGATTGGACTGACAGGATGAAAAGTCTGGTGTCATATCGAAAAGTGACCCCATCGAAAAGTGACCCATGGGTCGATTTTCTACATCGAAAAGGGACCCATGGGTCGATTTTCAGCAATTAAAAAGGGACCCACCGCATCGAAAAAATGACCCTACAATTTATGGAGAGATATAAAGACTTTTATACCATATTGAGCTTTCATTTCTCAGCAATTATGGAGCTAGCAACTGCTAATATGACAACATGGAATGTGTTATGTGATATAATGTTCCCATTGTGGATATCAACGCGAGAGGAGCTGCCACCTAGTGTCCACTACTGAAAGAGCGGCAGACGCAGGCGACAGAAGCTACCTGAGCATTCACTTCTCCCCGAGCTGTCAGACGTGAAGGATCGATTTTGATTTCTGATATGCTGTGTATATATGGAGAAGAATTGCACCGGTTGTGGTAAAAGACACACACATCCTTTTGGCTCTTCTTGCAAAAGCTTGTTAGCTAACATGACGGAGGCAGCTCAAATTGCAGATTTGAAGAATAGCTTGTCTATTGCTTTGGGCGAGTTGGAGTGTAAAACCAAAGAGGTCGATTTACTAAAGAAAGAGAGGATTCAACGTTCTAATTCAGTGAAGATTGAGTCTGACGCTTCTAATGGTGGTGCGAATGGTGGTACAACTGATGGTACTGGTAATATTGATTCTACACTTACTGCGACTGTGAAATTGCTTGTTGATCGTGTGGCGTCCCTAGAGCTGGGGAAGGCCAAGTCTCCATTGTCTGGATCTCCCGCCCCTAATACCGTCACCGGGTCTGTCTTGGGCGCCGGCTCTACCTCGGGACCGACTGGTAATGTGCCTGCGGCTGACGCTTTAACTGGTGTGCTCTCTGATGCACTAAGCAAGTTGGGTTCTACGAACAATAAAGAGGATCAAGGTAAGCCTTTTAGGCCTGAGACTTATGCACAAAAGTTGGAGAAAAAACGAGATCATTCTAAGCTAGACATTATAGATTTGTTCTATGGCTGGACGTGTGTGGCGGAGCACTTACTGTCAGTCGGTGGCGATATATCCTCATACATTTCTTATATGAAGTTTGCTACTGAGTTAGTGCATACACGAAAGTTCTACGACTGCTCTGCGGTTGAATATGACCGCTATGTGATTGATAGAGTGCTTGCAGGTAAAGCAACCTCATTCGCCCCTGATCCAATTGGTTCGTCGTTGTATTATTCTCCTCATGTGATCCCCGAAGGTGCTGGTGTTAAACAAGGACATGGTTCCTCGCTGCATAAAGTTTACATTGACTCCATTTCCAAAGCTCAGAGTCAAGGTCAAGGCCAGAAGAAGCAGAAGGCCGCTTCCAACGTCTCCAATAACCAGAACTTTCGTGCGAGTAACAGTAGTGCCACTGATGATTATTGTCTTTTCTTTAATTATGCTTCATGTCACAAGTCTCGTTGCGACAAACAGCACTTGTGTAGGAAGTGCAAAGGGGAGCACCGTGCTGAAGATTGTGCTAAGGTGCCTAAAAAATGAAATTTCTCCCAACATCTTGATGTTATGGGGGGTCCTGAGAAGTGTCATGGCGTCGGCCAATGCCTTGAGCGTGGTTCTAGTAACTTTGCATGTGAATTTCCTCCTGTATCTGTTGAAAAACCGAATGCATTGTTGTATTATAATGATGATTGCCATGATATTGCGTTTTCTGATGCTTTGTGTAATTTCAGTGCTCAAGATCCTCTTGTTTGTAGTGATATTGCTGATTTTGTACAAAACGATGAGGTACCGTATGTGTTCGATGCTGATGCCATTGGTTTCGCGGCCCATCCTGACTTGGAAGTGTATCATGACTATCATAAAGATTATTGTGCTGATTCCATTATGGGCAAAGGCCCTGATGTTATATTTGATTGTATGGCTGGATTTGACCGCTACAATGTGTATGAACCTGTTGAATTATGTATTGATTTGCCTATTTGTACCGACAGAATATATGATCATGTTATTGGAGGTTTGCGGTGTGCTTGGAACGTCTACGCTTGGCGGCACAAGCTCTCTTATGAAAATGACCTAATACTGAAAGAATACTTATCCTATGGTATAGAAAATGGTTTTCTAATTGTGGATGAAGGTTATGTACCATCTTATGATCGACGCAATTATTTATCTGTTACCACTGGACCGGCTCACAGTTTTATTTCTGATTTATTCCACACTGAATTAGATCAGGGTAAATTTGTTATTACTGAGAACAAGCCACATTGTATTCACTCTATTGGGGCGGTGGGGAAGTCAGATGGTTCATGGAGACCCATAACTGATTGTAGGCGTCCTATCGGCTCCTCGATCAACAATTATATGACCACGACTTTCAAAGAGTTCTCATTCTCGACGATTGACCAGGTTATTAATAAACTTTCCCCCGGCTCCTTCATGGCGACAGTAGACATATCTGCCGCTTACCGCACAGTGGCGGTCCACCCTTCGCACTGGAAATATCAGGGACTAAGATGGTCTTTGGATGGTGACGAAAGGTATTTGCTGGACACCCGCTTATGTTTTGGTTTGCGTTGCGCCCCGTATATATTCCAACAACTAAGTAACTTTGTAGTTCGCTGTATGCATAGAAGGGGTTTCAAAGACTGCATTTCATACCTAGATGATTACATAATTTTGTCTGAAACCAGGGAGGAATGTGCCCGAGGGCAGGCATTATTATTCAAAATTCTCGGCTCATTGGGTTTTGCTGTTTCTTGGAAGAAATGCACAGCGCCCAGTCAAGTGACTAAATATCTCGGTATTATTCTCAACACCAATGATATGACTGCATCTCTGCCCGATGAAAAGGTGAAACGCTTACATTCAGAGTTGAAATTTTTCAAGAATAAATCAAGAGCCTCTAAACGCCAGATCCAGAAGTTATGTGGGACTCTCTCTAATGCTAGCAAAGTCGTGAAAGGGGGCAGAACCTTTAGTAGACGTGTTATAGACTTACTGAAGGGCCTGCCTGTGGATGGTAATGTGAGAATCCATCTTACTTCTGAGTTTGTCAAGGACCTCAACTGGTGGAGAAGTTATCTACAGGTATTCAACGGAGGGAACCATATGATCAAATATAACTACGGTAGTGGTCCGTCTTTTTTCTCTGATTCATCTTCAGTAGGTTATGGCCTATGGATGGGTCATGATTGGAAGGCAGGATTCTTCAATTCAGTAGATACCCCCCTTGGAGCTGATCTCCTTGATTCTTCTCATGAGCACTGGTACAACTTCAATTTCCCAGATGACTTTGACTCTCATATAAATGTGTTGGAAGTAATTCCAGTGTGGCTGGGAGTTATCCGCTTTGCTCCTAATTACAGGAACCGCCACCTGGTGGTCTATACAGACAATCTACAAGTGCGCCAGCTTATTAATAAAGGTGTTTCAGCCAATACTACTTGTATGAGCTTTATAAGAGATATCTTCTGGGTGTGCGCTGTGTATAATGTTCATCTAACAGCGCGTCACATTGCTGGTGTTGAGAATGTGTTGGCTGACAGACTCTCCCGTTGGAAGATGCAGGATGACATCTCTAATCAAGCCTCTGGTTTATGTTGCAGTGCGACTGGTTTCCATTGGGGAGATAGATAGCAGGTTGGCTTTCTATATAAATCACGCCTGGGCTACTTCGACGCAGAAGACAAGGGCTTCTCAATGGCGCAAATTCATCAACTTTTGTCATTCATATGGCTTGCCGCCTGTACCTGCCGACAACTACACTATTGCTAGATTTATTGCTTACCTGTCAATGAGTTGCACGTATGGAACTATTAACAATTATGTTTCTGCAATTATCGCCATGCACAAGTTCCTGAATCACCCTGCTGGTTTTAGAGACTGTTTTCTGGTTAAACTTGCTCTTCAGGGCGTCGCCAGAGACAAGGGAAAACATGTTGTGGCCAAGTTGGGATTAACTCCATCTGATCTATTCAGAATGTACAAGAACTGTGATTTTTCGTCTCCCAATACTACTGTGTTGTGGTCTGCTTTAATTCTGTGCTTCAGGTCATTGCTGAGGAAGTGTAATGTAGTGCCTGACAAAGTGGATGATTGGGGCCAGGTTCTGCGCCGGTGTGATGTTGCTTCAACTCCATCTGGCATCATGCTGTCTCTACACCGGACCAAGACTATTCAATTCAAGGAGAGGGTATTGTCCATTCCCTTATCCTTCTGTGCTTCAAGATACTTTTGTGCTGCAAGTCGTGTGTTGGAGCATATTGCTAGTGTTCCTGGCGATCCGAAGGGGCCTATCTTCTATATTGGCTCTTCAAAGACCAGTCTTCGACCCTTGCTATACAGTGATCTACTCGCCTTTGTCAAGGCGTCTGGGTCCTCGATTGGTCTGGATGAATCTTCACTGGGAACGCATTCCCTGAGGCGAGCGGGAGCAGCTCACCTCCATTCCCTAGGGATCCCCCTGCTGGACATAATGGCCATGGGCGATTGGACGTCCCTGTCTGCCTTGGACTATTTGTCTACCCCTCTGCCCAGAAAGAGTGCTATAGATTCTCAGTCTTGTGGTTATTTGCAAAATGTTTGATTACGTTGCTTTATTTGCCATTTTTGCTTGCTATGTTCTTCTTTTTTGGGGGGTTTGGCGGATATATAAATTCCGTGGCCCACAGCTGCAATACTATTTACTTGTCATCTCGTGTTTCATCTCCCCAGCTAGTTGATGTGATATAATGTTCCCATTGTGGATATCAACGCGAGAGGAGCTGCCACCTAGTGTCCACTACTGAAAGAGCGGCGGACGCAGGCGACAGAAGCTACCTGAGCATTCACTTCTCCCCGAGCTGTCAGACGTGAAGGATCGATTTTGATTTTTGTAATTTTATGTAATAAAGGGCGGATATATAAATTCCGTGGCCCACAGCTGCAATACTATTTACTTGTCATCTCGTGTTTCATCTCCCCAGCTAGTTGATAGCTCCCGAATATTGTCGTGCTATATATCTTTGTCAATTCTGATCATATAAACCCATGAATTGTATGTATGTATTTCTAAGGACACACGCCTTATTTCTAGATAGATTATATGAACATTATTCTTTCTTGATTTTCTTTTTGATATCACATTCCTGTGTGATGTGAAGTTCCTGACCTTGAGCAATTTGAAATATTCAAGATGGCTGCCACCGAACATGTCAAATCTGTAAACTGGCATATCTCTGCTTCCAATGGGGCTAGAAATATGTTCTAGCAGTGTCTAAATGCATGTTTCATTAGCCTACAAATGTAATACAATCATTAAAAAGATCATTGACCCAACAATTTCCAATGAAAATTGCATTATGGGGTAAAATAACCCAAAGATTTGCAACCAATCCAGCAAATCTGTAAACAGGCTTATCTTTGCTTCTAATGGGGCTAGGAATACATTCTAGGTGTCTAAATGGATGTTTTGTTAGCCCACAAATGCAATCTAGTCATTAAATAAATCATTGGCACAACAGTTTCCAATGAAAATTGCATTATATTGTAAAATAATTCAATTTGACCCATACCGACCTACAAATCTAGGCATATCTCTGCTTCTAATGGGGCTAGTTATACATTCTACATGTCTAAATGTATTAATGATTTTTAAGTCTAACTTTGCAGAATTTATTAAATGTATATATATATATATTGAAACTTTATTTTCATTTTGCTGCACATAAGGTCTACATGAAAACATGTGTCTTCATGTGTCTACATGGTCTACATGTGTTGATCTGCCAATTGTACATTTTCTAAAAAACCGACCCACTTGTCCTTTTCCAAGATTGTGTGTTTGGCCCTGTATTTCTCGTCCTACATGGATTCCCGGCTTAACACAAGACTGTACTGATAAATCAACACAGAATATCCATCAGCACAAAAGGTTCATTCCAATTTTATTCACTTAAAAATAGTTGATATCCTGAAATTAAATGAATATTGACTTTTCAAAGTGAAAAATATGGCGATATATTATTGTAGGTTCTGATGTTGTCATGTTGTCTTGCAAACTTCATGCATCTCATGAACTTGTGAGCTGATGAGCTGATCTTCTGTCTCAGAGTCGCCAGGATCAAAATGCTTGAAAAAGAAAATTTATTTAGAGTAAGTTTTGACACAAATTGTGAGTGCAAAATTGACAATAAAAGTAAATTAAATGTGTACAAATGCGAATCTTTATCATGATTCCTATATATTTGTACTCAATGGCTATAAATGAATGTTATGTGTTCCAGGAAAAATGAGTCACAAGTCGCTAAACATTGATATTGTTTAATGATTTTTCCACATGAACCCTTGCTCAGAATGTTTTCTTTTTGGGGTGTTTATTGCTGTTAATAACATGAACATTTTGTAAATCCCCGACCCCATGAGGCACATTTTTCGTAATATTTTTGCAAATAAAAAATTACAAACCCTGACAGACTTTTAGTAGAGTCAATATAAGATAAAAAATGACCCAACCCCAAAGAAATTGCAACAAAACGTTTTATGGCAACATGGCGGCCACTAACAATTTTAGACACCATAATTCAGGGTTAAATCTACTTAGAATGTCACATCTCAGCTCTTATTAGGGTTATGATGTGAGTTTTCCTCAGTTTCAAGGCACAGGGAATCCATTTCTGAGATAGAGGTGATCTGACTTCAGATATTATGGCGTCCACAAATATTGGCAAGTAATCTGGAATGGCTTTGAAATACAAGAGGTACAAGTTTGAGGTACAAGTTTGTACAAGTACTTGTTTGAGGTACAAGAATCAACCATAAAACGTTTTGTTAGAATAGAATAGAAAATCTTTTATTTGTCCAATTAAGGTAATACAATTACAATCATCTGTAGACAAATACGTCGACATGTATATATACTGATGCATCAAATCAGAGTCCAACGCATATCTTCCAGGTTAACCTAATTTGGAATAATTTTCTAAGATGCTACATTTGGTTAAATATTTGAGTAGTTGAGTAGGGTGCGTACTGACTAGTATAGTATTTCTTATCTTATTCATTATTTCCTCTTTCCTGCCATTAGGAGACAAAGGCTTAATAAAATAAAATATTTCTTTGGGGTTAAGTTGTATATTGACTCTACTAATTCCCCATCCAGGGGAATGGGGAATATATTTGATACTGCGGTACACTAAGGGAAATCCCCGCCTGGGTGGGGGCATATTTCCTCTGACATCCCCCCACCATTCCTGCTTAACCCCAGGATTAGAAGGGTGGGGATGCAATAGGGGATTTGCATAGCCGCCATTTTGTATATTGATTCACAAGGAATTATGGGACCAATGGTACAGTCTAAAATCTATAAAAATCATGCCATGTTCAACATGGATTATTTATCAATGCTCTAATTTCAATATCCATGTGTTATACATGTTTCCGTGACACAATCTTTCCCATCATACATTTGGTTTTCATAAATCATTAATACAAGCTCTGATATTGGTGATACATTCTCGCACTTTTCAATGAAAATGTTGCCAAACATTTGTATACCAGATTTCATCAAAATCCATCCCAGAATGCACTGTGACAGACATGCGCAGTGGCACATGCAAACCCGCTATTGACAAGAGCATAATTTGTCTCACCACAGCAATGAAAACACATGTTGTCCATCATTTCATGGGCCTCAACGGCCTCCGGGGCCAGGAACACCACGTTCCTCTGCTGTTGTTGTGGTTGCTGCTGTTGTTACATCCCTTCTCTGTCTTATGTGCTCCATAGGTCCGTCTAACACTTCCATTGCCTGATAAGATAGTGTAATGTAACATTACGTAACATTGTGTAACCTCATTAAATATTAATTATCACCCATTAATTATATTATCTCATTACTAAAATTGCTAATTATACTTAGCCACCCAGTACTGTACAAGTCTACTTATTCATGCTAAGCCATAGGTATTACGTAAGGGCTCTGCCCCCTACTCTTTACCCACATCCTGGAGGAAGATTTGTAGTTGGATTCTAGTTCAAGAGGGAATTTGTGATTGATTACAGGAAAATGAGTCATAAGGGTCAGATCTTCAGAAAATCTACATTTCGACACATCTCTCAAATTAGAGTGACACATTTTTAAAGCTAGGTATATCTGAATGTATTCAGTATAATATTCATTCAATAAATCTGTCTGGTTATGTTGAACTGTATTTTGAACCTGATTTTTGTCTGAAATTTGGGTTATTTGAGGGGATTGGTGAATAGAAGGCCAAATGTACATTTTCTGAATACTTGACCCCATAAGTCACAAGATTGATATTTTTTAAGTGTTTTATTGACAAACTCTTTATAGGAATATGTTCATGTTTTGTGTATCTAGCACATTCAAATACAAGTATGTATCTAAGTTCAAAAATTTATCGATGCGTTTCCAATATCATCCTATGTATAATATTTAGCTAAATTACTAGTCATTATTTACCCAGCCCCAGACACAAGATTAATGTTAAAATGTTTTTAAAAGATTTTATTTCTTTATTTTGCAAGGTAACTGGTGTTGACATGTAAAGTTCATAGGAGGTGTGATGTAATAGTCTCATTACTACATATAACAGTTTTTTGGACAAATTTTATTCAGGTTGATATGCTAGCTTACCCCATACTTAATGTGACTTGGGTCAGACCCGGTCTTCCTTCACACCTCTTGTGGTTCTGGGGTGCGTTACACAAAGGGCGATATGCAATATTCCGTCTCTAATCGACTAATGTGAGACACACACAAAATTGTGCATATTTGTGAAGTGGGTTACGTCCTAAGTTTGTACTTTGCGTCTCCACTGGGGTGCGGGTCTCCACTTGCAAGTGATATATCAACATCATTTAAATGGAAACGTATTAAAGTATAGAGACGCTATATTATTCAATTCTATCTTGAC
This sequence comes from Sthenelais limicola, assembly GCA_942159475.1. NCBI lineage: Eukaryota > Metazoa > Annelida > Polychaeta > Phyllodocida > Sigalionidae > Sthenelais > Sthenelais limicola. The sequence continues at coordinate 114,210,907 of OW804098.1, forward strand.
CAATTTAAGACACACATTTTTTTGTGCGTCCTACATTAGTCTATATTGTCTATCTCCCTTTATGTAACAAACCCACCTGTTGCTGGATAGGGCTCTTGAGGCCTTAATTCGACAAATCAACATGTAATGGCCTTTTCTTAGATCGACAAATTTCAAAGGCAGCTAGTGACAAACAACAAAGACAGTTTCTTAGCCTGACAAATTGACAAAGACCTTAATAGTCCTTAATGACAAAAATCTGGCTGTTTAACAAAAATATAGTGACAATCGACAAAAGAATTCTCTTAGTGACAAATGACAATTGTTGTTTTTTTGGTAGCGCCAAGAGAAATTAATTAACCTCTGGGTGGGTGGGAAGTGACCTGCAAGCGGGAGTGTCAGAGTGGCGGGGATCAGTCTGTCAACAGCTTACAAGCCCTTGGATTATACCAACTGCCGGCTTTTCATAATGAACCAATCATCTCCAATGATGGACATAATTGTCCACCCAAAAATATTGCAACATTTTGAAACTGATTATTTCTTCATGTGGGTGTACAATGTATGGAGACCTGCAGGGTTATATGAACAACAATGACGTCTGTGGTCTGGATCACAATGGATGGTTGCTTACTTAGTACCCATTGGTAACACAGGCACACGTAAAGTTAGCTGTTATGATTCACACTTTGTTTAGTATAAATATGATATTTTATTCTGTAATGAAAAAATACTTACATCTGCCTCAAATTCATTGTTGTCCTCACCCTTAAAAACCAATTATTCAGTGACATTACAATATTTTCTCAAATGTGAAGTATTAGATATATAAGTATTTTTATTCCAGTAAAAAGTACAGGAAATGGTCAAAAGCTTCTGCAGTGCAGTTGTTCCAGCTCGACTTCAGCCATGTATTGAAAGAATAATTACAATCAGTTAAGATCAGTTACCGATAAAATGAACGGTTAATTTGATGAATGATGAAAGAAACATATATCCTAGCTTCAAGATAAAGACAAGATAAAAATCTAAAGTGCACATCTCTTCAGACAATTAAAGAAAACAAATGATTTCTATGTCAATGTTTTGCACTTTATTATACAAGCATTGCTCTAAAAACAATGTATCTAGTGTGATTTACACATATAGTGCGTATTTCACTAGTGACACTAGTGATTTACGTCCTGTAGTCATGGCAACCAATCTGTTCTTTTACTAAGATTACCAGTAAAATTCAAAATTATGACTCGATTTTTTTTATTTTCATGAATGAAAGCATGTAAATTAAATCTGTTACCTAACTCGTTGGTTTCAATCGCTTAGAATATTGCAGTTGGTTTCAGTCACTTAGAATATTGCAGTTGGTTTCAGTCACTTAGAATCATTGGTTTCAGTCGCATAAAATATTGCACTCGTTGCTACGCAACTCATGCAATATTCATGCTCCTTCAACCAACTCGTTAGTTAACCTGTATGTATTTGCCTGTACAACTTACGGGTCAGATCTTCAGAAAATGTACAATTTACCTTCACCAATCCTATCAAATGCAGTTTAGCATAGGTTCGGTAAATGATGCTTTTATAAGAGGTGTAATAAAGTTGTTGTTATTACAGGTTTTATTTTTACAGAAGCTTTCATGCTAGTTTGCCGCTCTTCAGGTGACAACATGCAATAATTCCATTAGTAATGTACTAGTCCCTTACCGATTTACAAGTAATGAACGGCAATCGGTACATCAATATTGAATGTGTACATCGATTACAAGTAATGAACGGCAAAAGTTCTAAATTCAAAACAAAACAAAACAAAACAAAGTCACTTTTGGTCAGAAGGTCACTCAGCCCTCCAGGCCATGTAACCCACTGGCCTATAGTCCCGCTCATGTTGGGAATAGTTCATGAATAATTCCTCAAATTGCCTCATATATCTATCATTTGTGCCACTTACCTGAACAGTTGAGAGGGCAACAACAATGAGGACAAGGAAGACCAGGCACTTTACACCCTTCATCTTGCCAATCTGGAACAAATAGAAACTTAAAGATAAATACCAGCGTTGTCAGCACTGCAGCAGGAGGGAATTCAAGGAACTAATGCCATACTATAGATGTCACCTTTAGGCCCCAAGACCTAGAATTTGCCTCCCGTATCGGGACTCAGGGAGTACGTAAGAATGCCCCCCGAAACATTATTCTAAAGTTTAGGAATGAAACAACTAGAAACCGCATATTCAAGAGCAAGATCCGTCTGAAGGATAGTGAGGCCTATAAAAACTGTTATCTGAACCCTGACCTTCCCGAAAAGGTCGCACATAGCCATGCTGACATGCACCAAATACTGGCACATTCCAAGAAATCAGAGATGAGTTATAAGATTTCCCTGAGTAGGGGTAAAATCAATGTAGATGGTAACGAATATACACACGACCAGTTAAATCTCTACCTGAGGGGATTAAGATTTCTCAAGTTAAAACCAAGAAAATTGCAGGGGCCCTGGGATACCAGGGGGAACATTCTCCATTTTCTAAATTTAGCAAAGCTCTCTTCACGTTCAATGGTAAAATCTTCCATACTGCCGAGCAGGCTTACCAATTTACTAGAGCCACCCAAACTAATAATGCCTCAATTGCCTCTACAATCGAGTCCACACTGTGCCCCAGACTAGCTAAAAAGTGGGGGGACCGTCTCTGGGACCGTCTCAAAAACAGAGTGATGGAGGATATACTGCATGAAAAGTTCAAGCAGTGCAAGGAGGCCCGTTCGAAATTACTAGACTCGGGTGAGGTAGTTCTAGCCAAATGTATGAGGGATCTATGGTGGGGGACAGGCATTGCCTTATCCAATAATGTCCTAATCGATGTAAATACCGCATGGCCTGGAAAAAACCATCATGGACTCATCCTGGCAACAATTAGAGAGGATCTTCGCAGAGACGAGTTCGCAGAGACTTCGCAGAGACATATCGCTTACTATCAGCCCACTCAAGTAATTTATTTTGGCGGTGTGTGTGATTTTACAAGGAAAGATGCCATAAGCAAAAAGATATCTGTTCGCTGGCCTGACGCCCAGGCCCTTGAGAATTATGTGTAGGACCAAGTCCTCCAAGTATCAGGGGCAATGCAGACCCACTTCCCGGACATATGTCCAATCTACGCAGGTGTGTGTGGCCTCTCCCTCAATACCTACAATAGAGAGTACCACCGCGATCCAACCCAATCCATTTTAGACGAGGCAATCACTGACTACAACTTCTGGTTAAAAGGCTATAACATGGATAGGGGAATTATACACCCAACAGTCACTAGTAAGGTCCACAGGTACACCTATGGGGTAGCGACCAACAACTACGGCGCCTTGAAAGATGGTGTACACGGCAAATGGTACATCGTGAAAGACTGGGCCAAGCAGTTGGAAAGATGTCACTTTCTAAACCTACAGTAATGACATATGGTACATGCCTATTAATCACTTGCTATCATAAATAAGACATTAGAAGTCAGTGGCAAATGCCAATTATTATTTCTACTATTAGCACTATTTAAACTGAACCTCACTCGATATGTTTATGACTTGTTGACTAGTGGAGTTAGTGCCACCGTTATATGTGTTCCCAGCCTATCTCCAACATTTGCTTACTACATTGTCCATGCACTTGTATTTGTATTGGGCCCGATCCATATTTTCTCCACCGATCATACCTCATATAATTCCACCTACATATGGGAATCGATTGTGGCTTATAAATGGATATATTGTTGGCCGCTTAATCTTATTCTGCTCTACCACATGGTTTTGCGCCCACAATCCTATTTTTTCCAGCTGACTTGTCCCCAGTTTGCTACTTACACCCTAACACCAAGAGGTCTATATATGTGACTGTATATATATATGTAATGATCCTGACTCGATATATTTTGTATCTTACTTTCGCCATCGAGGTTTTGGCAGTTACCAGGCCTTGAATCTGTCCTATACTTACCTGTTTCACATATTACTATGTATTCAAGCCAACTTATACTGTCTTCATAGTTCTTTTGATTTTGCGTTGAGTCTGGACTCACTGCCCCTAGCATTACTGCTTGTAACTAGAATAGCAGATCGTATGAGAGTATACAATTATTTGCTACTCACTGTTTCAAAGGTTGATCAGATTACTTGCTACTGTATAAGTATAACTCCTGTATTGTCCTCTTCATATGATAGGGATATAACTATACCGATAAGACTATGTAACCTAATTAAGGACCCGTTTGAACCAAGCTCGCAAACTAAGGCACATGCCTACTTGCTGATCTTGTTTGGAAGAAAGAAAGAAAACTGTCTAAAGTTAAGTTTGATATACTCTCCTTGCTACTAGTTGTAACTTAAAAAAAGCACTTAAAGAGTGCGCTGAAATCAAAGGTCGTAAATATTTCCCCCCTAATATAAGATCCCTGACTAATAAATGGCAGCAACTTAAACTAGACCTGAATGAACTGACCTTCGACGTGTTTTCTTTAAGTGAAACCTGGTTAAAAAAGGACATACTGGATGCAAACTTCCAATTGAATGGGTATAACTATGTGTTAACGTTAAGAATTCGCTAGAATATAAAGTCTTCTCTGAGTTAAATCACCAGAGTACTCACTTGGAAGCACTGGTCTTACATATAAAACATGAGAATTCTAAAAACTTGATCCTGGCCAACTTATACAGGCCTCCGGCAGGCAATGTTAGTACCTTCTGCGAGGAAATTATTAGCATTATCGACCTAGCGAGAGAGGCACACCCCTATTCTGAATTAATTATATTGGGAGACCTGAACATAGACATGCTACCTCAGAACATCTACCCTAATAACCACAGGAGTGAGCTATTGAAAGTCATAAGTAACAAACATCTGCAATTTGTTATATCTATACCGACCAGAATCGGGTTAAATGGTAAAGTAACTGCACTAGACCACATTCTAACTGATATCAAACATGTCTGCCAGGCCGGGGTGATTGAATATAATTTAAGCGACCATTATATTGTATATCTAATTAGGAAAAAAAAGAGAGAAAAACATGCTAAGTGTAATTTCCAGGCCAGATCTTACATCAATCTGAATACGGCAAATGCCGAAAAGGAAATGAATCTTATTGACAACTGGCAACCCTTCTACCATTGCACCCAGCTTGGAACTTAAACTCAGCTTGGAACTTAAAGGCAAACGCTACTATCTAGTGGAAAATGAAAATAAATGTCATTTTTCTGAAACTTTGGTATTTGATTCTTGAAGTGTTTCAGGTCATAAGGATGGAAAAAAATCATTGGGTTGCCGTGCTCATTTTTGAATTACAGTGCTTCAAAATTTGGTATCTCAAAAAAACCAATGAGGACCAAAAGGGGGGCCCATTTTGCGGTACCTTGACTTCATAGTTCATATTTGCTATCTATATTCACTCAATCTAAGTAAAATTAACAGTTTCAGAGACAGTATTATTTGGCCAATAATTCTATGCCTCTTTTCTATAGGGTGCATTGTTATTTTTATTTTGAAAACAACAAATACATAATGTGAATTTTAAATTAAAAACTCGAAAAAACTCAATATTTTTCACGATTTTTATGAAAACAATTTTTTTTCCTCCCCACTGAAAATAAATGTCATTTTTCTGATTCTTTAGTATATGATTTTTGAAGTGTTAGTGTTCTTAAAACTGAAAAAAAATTAATGGGTCACCGTGCTAGTTTCTGAATTATGGGGCTTTGAAACATAGCTGACAACCCAAAAATCTGCTGCTTTCAAAGTGTTCTATGTTTCCTAGACATGTCTATTTCAGACAGCTACAATTATTTTTTTAACGCAATGACATACATTTTCTTCCCTATATATGTGTAGAATATTACCTGCACTATATGTGTAGAAAATTCTGGGACTTTTGGAGTATCCATTTTTGTTTTATTCCCCATACTGTGAAAGGAAAATGCAGCATTTCCCAATAGACTTGCATGCTAATTGGGTAGCTCTGTTTCCCAAACATGTCTATTTCAGACAGCTATAAAAAAAAATCTAACGCGATGACATAACCTCAACCTCAAGTATATAACCTGAACTGTATGTGTAGAAAATTTTGGGACAGTAGGAGTATCCATTAATTGTTTGTGTTATTCTATAAAATGTGAGAAAATGGGCCGTTTCCTCATAGACTGCAATGCTAAAGGAATAGTGCGTAAAATGCCCGTAGATTTGGTATATGGTAAAGGGGGGCGTGGCAGTGAATAGTAGCGTTTGCCTTTAATGTACAAAAATTGGTTAAAAGTAACTAATAAGTTATGCCCCAAGAAAAAATATAAGGTAAAAAAAGAGAAACCACCATGGTATAGTAATGAATTAATTAATTTGGCCCACAATAGGGACTATAACTTCAATAAATATAGGAAAACAAAAAAGGAGGCTTTTAGACTCAGGGCTGTTTATTTCCGAAACCTGGCAAATAGTGCAACTAGACAAGCTAGAAGCAATTACATAAAGGATCAGTTGAGTAGACATAAATACGACTATAAAAAGTTCTGGCAGATATTAAATGATTACCTCCCATTTAAAGATAAATAAAAAAAAATCATTAACCCAGACACAAACACAATGGCATATGCCAAGGACATACCGAAGGTAATTAATAAATCTTTTGCTAATGTGATCCTTATACACCAACAGCTATGGCATATGCCAGCTTATATTCCCTGAATAAAGATATGTTCAAAAAAAATGCATGGTTGCTATATGACCCTTTTGTTCTGTAGATAATCTTAACATATGGTGTGATAATCTCACCTAATTTGCCGTGCAAAAAGAATTGCTGGGACAAGTGGGCAAAATCTGACAGCTATAGTGGAGGTATCAGGGCCTGCCCGCCTTAAAGAGATAAACCACAGTCATTTGCACTGCTGCAGGCGGGAGTTCAAGGAACTAATGCATGAAAAATAAGGAGTGACAATAATTTTTTCAAACTTCATCTTGAGAAAGAAGGTGGTTTGGGGATATCAAAAAGCAAAAAAAAATGGATCTCAGCATATATTTTTTTCATTCTAGAGACCACCAAAGTTTAGTATTGAAGTAAGTGGGGAAAATGGATATTTTCTCAGTTTTTCCAAGATTTCAGACAGACAAATAACATTTTTCAGTTGAAATGTCTTCAAAACCTAGACACCATACAGGTTTACCCTCATGCATGAAAGAATAGCGTATCAATATATTTTGAACAATATTATTTAGCATTGAAAATCTTCAATATTCCTGTTTTTAACTCATTGGGAATCAGATTCAGTTGGATAACTTTTTTAAAAAGTCTGTGACCCCCATTTTTTATTGCTTGAAAGGGTAAAGCAATGTGTTAGCTATGTCTACAGAGATTTTTAGGAAAAAGTTATTTTCAATTTTTTTTTAATACTGAAAAAACGAAAAAAATTGTCTTTTTCTCATAGACTTCTATAGTGAACAACCCTAAATTTCAGGGCTCTCTGAAACGAAAACTAACCCGGTGACATATTGTTTTTATTGGCTTTTTGAATTCACATAAGCTTGTTCTTTCACAAGGCAAAGTTTAAACAAAATGTTATTTTCAGTTTTTTTCCCAGTTGAACTGTGGGATCACATTATTGGGGTCACCACAGTTGCAGCGGGACTGACTGAATTTGTGAAGTGCCTTATTGTATTCAATAGTTAAGATAAGATAAGAAAATCTTTTATTTGCCAGGTAGTTTGATAATACAATACGAAAAGGACAAAAAGGTCTCCATGTCTATATGAAAACTTAATTCCATTTCTGCCGACAGTTACCAGTAATTTAGAAGGCCTTTATGCTATACTCGACTTAGGCTTAGGGTTATAGACAAAATTAGTGAATAATAAGGTATATGAGACGGAACTACGTTCAATCTAATCTTTTCCAATTAAACATAATTTATATCATTAAAATATTTTTACATGCACAGACCTGTAATGGACACAGTTCTCGCTCCTAATGTTCAAACGGTTTCTGGAACTTTCAACCCCTGGTCTTTTCCCACCTGGAAGTTTCCCCCCTGGTCTTTTCCCCCCTGGTCTTTTCAACCCCTGGTCGTTTCAACCCCTGGTCGTTTCAACCCCTAGTCGTGTCAACCCCAGTTTCTTTATACTGCATACAGAGGGCACAGGCTTCGTTTTACATATCGGGCACTGTGTCGCCATTTCTCAAGGGATTTTGATGATTCAAAATTCTCTGTGATGCTGGCATGTTTGCGATTCATTTGATATAATATATATACTAGTATATATACGTTTATTAGGGGCCTAATCTGCCTAAATTCAAGTGCTGAATGTGGACTAATTGGTTTAATATCATCTTTTAAAATATGTTGGTATCTCAAAATCCATTTTGTGCGACTTGTTATTTTCCTATAACACATCACAAGTTGCAATGTCAAACTTCCAACTAACTATAACAGAGGATATAAGGCATTAGTATGATATTCAGCATACAATAACATGGTTAGAAATTTGTTTTCCCACATTTATTATATATTACAATATATAGAACAAGTTAATTTAATAGCACTGATTGTTTTACATGTAAACCCCTATTGGGAGTGGTATCACAAGGACCAATCCATATATTTACTTGAAATCAATTATGTAGGAATAAACGTTGTAGTATATTATTAATGGCATTTGGTGAACCATTACAAATCAGATTACGGCCCCTTTGCCCTTTTGTGTAAGTAATGTTCTTGTTCTCATCATGTAGCATTGGCAATCCAGGAGAAGAGCGGAGATGAGGAGTATGTAGCTCTGTGACTAACTAGTCATGTATGTACAGACATTAGGGTAGGACCCACCCGCTACATGGGTCACCATAGTCCAGCTTGGCCACCAATTACTGCAGGGTCTAGTGTATACATGAGACAATTGTAAGAGTAGCCGAGCTGGCTTTAGAGAGGTTTCCCGGAGAGATGGGAATATGGGTACAGTCTAGACGAACGGCAACACTTCCGCTTTTCGCAGGAAAAGAGGCAAAAATGACTCCTATAGACCACAAAAACCGTTGCAACCCCCATAATTGTTTTTCGCTTAGCGTCTACTGACTCCTATACTCATTGGCTCGTTCTCCTTATTTTTCCCGGTGACAAACATTTTCAGTTATTGAAATCGTCATAGATACCATTTCTGTACACTTCAGTTTACTGCAATTTTGTAATCTGTTCTCAACACTTACACAGTCTGTAATAATCCATTGGGTGTTTTAAGGTAGGCATACAATCGGCGCCATCGTTCATGGCATGTTCGACGCATTTTAATTCCCGAAACAAGCTGCTCCGGCGCTACCGTCGGCAACACTTCCGTAGTTGCATCAACTGACACCAGGGGCGCTGTTCACTGACTGAGTGAACAGCGCCTAGGCCCGGGTAGGGTCGGGGGGAGAACAGGGCGGCTGGGTGGAGGGTAGTTCATCGGCAACTGTTTTTCTTTCCTAACGTAACCATAGCCAACCATACAAATCATACAAATCTATCTCGCAGCGGTTATATATCTGGATATATCCATGAGGATGGATGTATGTAGGGGGTGGGGTGTGTAAGGCAGAAGAAGGAGAGGTTAGACCTGTCCGTTGTGGAAGACAGTTGAGAGAGAAGTCGGGTTTGGGTAAAGCAAAACGGTGGTATGGATTCACTGGTGGTATGTGGACATAAACAGAGTGTTTGTGCTTGATTGGGCGTTTTCGAATGGGCACGAGAATTATTGCTGATGCCCATTCCATAATAATTATATATTACTTTGCTAAGCAACACCCAAAAGTGCAGTTGAAAATATATCCTTGTTTCGCAGCTTGATATATGATGGAATTAAGTACTGTTACTCACAGATTTCATTTTATATTAATTTAATTTCGAGTTTCACTTCTGTATTAAAATGAAAATATTAACTTTATTTGCATTGTATGTTCTCATCCACAAGGCGTGATGGCAAGCAACAGGGTTTTTTTTGCATATTATCAAGCTATTGTTCACTCCCTCCCCCCCCCCCATCCTTCCCCACACGCCCTGTTGAAATAAGTAACTGATATTCATGATGGCTCTATGCATGCATGGCAGTTTAATGCACATGTTCAAGCCTCCAAGGAGGGGCCAGGAGTGGTCCAAATATAGTGCAAATCGTTGGGCAAATTCGAAAGACTATAACGTCGCTATATTGTGAAGTATTAAAATGATTTCTTCACTTTTATAATGCATGATGTATACTCAAAGAGGGATGCTTAGAAAGGAACCCCTTTTTCGGCACTGCCATCATTAGTGGGTTAAGGTGACTTTTGTCACAGAACCATGTATTTATAACCACTGGGTTGCCATTGGTTTGACCATTTGAGATGGGACCTCTTATAACTAGCTTATAACTCCACCAACAGGATAGCAGGTCCTTCACTAATTATTATCAAAACAGTTACTTCTAAATCAATCACAATCCTGTTGGTCGAAATGGATGCCAATTGCGGTGCCCTGAATGCTATGTAAACAACATCAAAGTTAACCCTCCACCATCAAATTCCAAGGAAGATCCCTGGATTAAGATTTCAGTACATTATATCCCATTTTCCATATCATACACTATACAAGACCACTATTTTATACCTCCTAAAAGCTGCTTTCCCAGCCTTTGTAACATATCAATATACAATGTTTGATGTTCGTTGTAGCCTATATTTACATTTCAAAACCAATAGCGACTGAGAGAACCCTTCAAATCAATTAAGCTTATATTAGTTAATTAATCAATACACATTGCATGAATATCATTTCAGAATTTTTGTGATTATATCATTATAAATATTTTATTCAGTGTAGATATTATCTTTTGAATCAACAAGTGGGATGGAGAAACGCTAACCATTTCTCTAGCAATACAAACATGGCCAGGACCACTTGAAGATGGTATACTCTGTGTATTTGCCTTAATTGGCCTTAATTAGCTCCGGCTCTGTAATATTATTAACCTATGGACAAAATAACAACTTTGAATACAGTGCGAAATTGAGAGAGTCAAACCTGTTCCCGACGGGCAAATGAGCGCGAATCTACGCGATTTTTAATGCGCAATCAACTCGTCGTAGTTCCGTGATGAGAGTGGACGCTTTTCACGCAATAATTATTGCGCAATGATCGCGAGATGGTGACGCTAAGGGTATAACGAAATATTAGTGCAAAAAATAGCAAATTCTTATGTCACTTTGAGCCTGATATTTATATACTACCGTTTCCTTATATCAATAGCATCTGAAATAAATGAGACACTTCATGGCAGTTTACACGGGCGGGCAGCACCCCAAGTTTAGCTTTGTGTATTCATGGGGGTTCCTTGACTTGGTGTCAGAGAATGAGTATGTATGTCAGAGAATGCGCGACAGTAGGTGTGAATGCTAGGTGAGTGAGCAGTGCCAGGTTTTGCGTCCAGTTGTGGCTGCATTATTTTAAATTAACTATATCAGAGGGGGGCTGCGGGTAAAAGTATATGTACGGATGTGACCCCCCTGAATGTATAGTAATATTAAATTATAACATTTGTATAATAGAATTATGTCATACATAGGGTACACATACATGGTATCATATAGTATGTATACCATCGGAAATTGACCCACCTCGCAATGGTATTCTTTCATTGCTGAGGTATACATATGGTTTCATACAGTATGTATACCATCGAAAATTGACCCCCTACTTCTAAGGTATCATTGAATCATACCACCATCGAAAATTTACCCCCTACTTCTAAGCTTAAAATTATTATTAAATGATGATAAATAACTATCCGTAGTAACTGTAATTTCTACAATTAGTATCTAACAGACGCTTGATGTTTTAAAATAAAATGAAAATAATCTGGATACATAGAACCTAAACGTTTGGTGCCCATATATATGTGATGTGTTTCAGGATAATGAGTCATAAGTCGCAAAAAATAGATTTTGAGATACCATTATATTTGAAAAGATGAGATCAAGTGGATTCCAATGGTAGTAAACAGTCTAATAATCTAATAAGTATTTCTAGATTTTAAATTTGATATTTATATATTTTACAAAAAACGTTTCCAATTTTTCTTGAGGGCAATAAACAGTAAAGTAACTAAATGTAGTCCATATGGGGACCTTTAAAACGAAAGGATATATTACATACATTGTCCCGAGATTTGATACATCGATAGATATAATTATGAGTGATGAACTCTCCAAAAATCAGAACATTCCAATAATGTGATCTTGTGAAAAAAACACTTTGAAAAATATCAATTTTGCGACTTATGACTCATTTTTCTGAAACACATCACATATGTACAATTATTATGATTTCAGTAATACAACTTTCATTACCAATTTTTGATGCAACAATGTACATCTATGTGAACATTAAAACTTAAATCATCCTCCCCTTACATTCTACACCGTGAGTGGATTATATCAAGCCAGCCTATTACCACACCTAGGTTGATTGACTATTACACTCAATTTCCTCAAACACCAGTCAGAGTATTTATAGGACCATTCATGCACGAAAATGTACCAGGTGAAAAGGTGTAACATTTAGCGTGACAATATTCGGGAGCTATAGCACATTCCATGTTCTTATATTAGCAGTTGTAGTTGAAAAGACCTGGGGTTGAAACGACCAGGGGTTGAAACGACCAGGGGTTGAAATGACCTGGGGGGAAAAGACCAGGGGTTGAAAGTTCCAGGTGGGAAAAGACCAGGGGTTGAAAGTTCCAGTTACCGTTCAAACATTTAGTAGCGTTTGCTTTCAAAAAGTTCAAAAAGACCCAGACTTACCTTTTAGTGAATAAGAATGTCAAATAGGTGCTGAACTTTCTAAAAAGGTCTTGGAGTTCTTCCCAACCAGAGAGATTCAGAAACTGCAATGCTTGTTGCACCTCCACCTTCTCCACTCTTAACACTATGCTAGGCTATGGTCTACTGAGCATGATATGGGTGAGATTTTCAGAAAATGTACAATTGGCAGGTGTACATATTTAGTAAATTCTGCTAAATTAGGCTGGAATGTGGTCAATACTAGGTCAATTCGAGTATATTTGGTATTGCATTGATTCCATCAATTTGCTTGGTTAGGGTGAACTGTATTTTGAACTTTATTTTCGTCTGAAATTTCGGTTATTTGATAGGATTGGTGAAGGTGAATTGTACATTTTTGAAAATCTTACCCATATGCATGGTATGCATGTTCATGAAGGGGTTGAAAATGAATTATTTGAGGTATAGAGTTGTCACAGGATTTTGTCTCAGGTTCCAGAGATAGTATCTGCACTAACCTAGGTGTTTTATAGCCAATTGTCACATAAAAGGGGCCGAAATAAATGATTTAAGGTATAGCTTTGACTCATGGTTTCGGATTCCGGAGATAGTATCTGCACTAATCTGATTCATGGGTGAAGTTATCAGAAAATGTACAATTCAACTTCACCAATCCTCTGACATAATTCACATTTAAGACAAAAATGATCTTCAAAATGCAGTTTAATATAACGGAACTGATACTTTAAATCAATGCGATACAAAATATATTCAAATATTCCAGGTATTCATCATTATTTTAGCCTAATTTAGCAGTTCCTAAATTTATAGATCTATCCAATTGTACATTTTCCAAAAATCTGACCCATATGGTAGGTAAATTGTCACAATTGTAGTTCATAAAGGGGCTGAAAATAAATTATTTGGGGTATAGATTTCTCTGATATAATAAACTGGAAACAGGCCAAGAAAAATTGGTTTCTGATTCAGCCGCCACACTACCGGCCTAAAAATGATTTTTTTTTCAATAAAAAAAGAAAAAATCTGTTAAAGGGAAGTTCTTCTTCGAAATGAAAGGTGTCTCGTAGCTGAAAGATCATTTCTTTTTTGAAAAAATATCAAGCTTTATTCAAGGTTCTAAAGACGTGTCATCAAAACATCTTTAAGAAATGTTTTTGTTTTCTGGGTTGGTATTTTTTTTGTACTTTTCTGATTTTTCTTACCCATTTCTTCGTCCAGGCTAGAAAGAGTTTCATAGACATGTTTCACTGGTGGGCTCGATTGAGATTTTCAAGTAACAATAATATTGGGCATGTCAAGGTCGAGAATAATATAATAATAGATTTTTTCCCATATCACCTTTACAACAATTCATACAATGTTGAATTGAAGTGGAGAAACCTATGGAAAGCGGAATAATCTCTTTGACAGTCACAGCTCTTCTGAATGAGAATGACCCCCTTTATTTAATAGTCAACAAAAGGGGAGTTGCCGCCATTTTGAATCTTGATTCGCATAGAATTATGGGACTAATGGTACAGTATAAAACCTATAGAAAACATGCCATGTTCAGCATGGTATCATTTATACAAACTCTGATATTGGTGAAAACATTCTTGCAATTATTGATAAAATTTTGCCAAATATTTGTACGTCAGATTTGATCAGAATCCATTCCAGCATGCACTGCAGAAGACATACACAGTGACATGCAACTGCCCTATTAACAAATAAAAGACTGTTTTCCATGAGGAGTGGGGCAGAACGGGTATTTATATGAGCATAGGTCATGCCCTCTAGGATGAATACAATTGCTGCCTTCTGGTGATAGTGATTGTAGTACATACTCCAAGGCAATGCCATTCCTACCCCCCGCCCCCCTCCCCCTCTCAGCTGTAGTGCAAAAAGGGCAGAGATCCTGTTTTGTGCCCAATCTGAAAGGATATTTACATGAAATAGGAAAAATAAAAAATATCCAAGACTTTCTATTTAGAATATCCAACACCTTTTTGTCAACTTTCTTTTCCTTTTTGTCAATATCCTTTTCCTTTTCGGATTATCATTTTTCTTATAGGAATATACTTTTCCTTTTTTGAATATCTTTTTCTTTCCGTGTTCCCAAATTCTCTGGAAAAGGGTAACATTTTGGCTATATGGCAATCTCTGGCCAGAGAATCCAAAAAATAAGGGGTGCATTTTGCTGGTGAGCCTGGAGAAAAACAAAAAAGGGGTACTTATTTAACTAGCCCGGGGTAAAAAGGGGTGTTTAAAACCAGCCCATAACTTAATTAAACATTGTAGGTTACCAAAATGGAGGCTCGAAATAACGTCAGCTTTCAATTAATGGAAATAAGGGGTAGAAAAAAAGAACAATGCCATCAAAATCCTTGAATAGGGGGTCTTAAAATGATTCCGGAGATAAGAGGCTGTTTTTGAGTTTAGGGAATGAGCATTGGTGTCCACCTCATATCCATGTTCACCTCAGTTTTTTGGCCATCACTAAAAACAACACATAGACTGTCCGCATCTACTTAAAACGTTCATTTCACGTTTGCAATGAAAACGTGTCAGAATTCAAGAGTGTCACATGTGTTGCCAATATTTATGGATATTTGTTGTAACAAATTAGTGGGCAAAAACCAAATTTGTTGGCGCCGTTTTTCTCTGTAGTGAAGTCACCTTATAAAGATGGTTAATGTTGAACAATCAATTAACGTCAGTAAAAAAACAGTTTTTGCCACGGCAAATCCTGCGCCTAGCATGGGTATCTACCTTTTGTCAAACTGGAAAAAAATAAAATATTATTATCGTTGTTATTAGTAGAAGTTCACCATAAAAAGGAGACAAGAAACAAAAATTATACTCCTTGGATGTGTTTACAGTATTGGCCTGTATGAGAAATATACATGTTTGGTGTGTTCGGTCTTCAAAGCAAGACAAATTACTTAATGAAATGGACTCCGACAAATGATACACATTGGAGACGAGGTATAAAGTTACCGAATATTGTTGGTTGAGATATTCTGATACTGGATATCATAATGGATCAGATTTTCACCCTTATCTTCTTGATAGGAGAATGTAAATAAAGGACTCCCTGGGACTGCATTATAATAGAGGATTTGCATGTGTCATTGCGCATGTGCAATATAGTGCATTATTACATACGTACATGATTTCAGCGACGTGATACCGGGGTGCGTAATTTGATTGGTTCCCGACGTCACACTCTAGGCCTACCCGGCTGAAGCTTAACGCTGTCTTGCATTTTTCAAAAGTTTTCCGATAATTTGTCAAGAAAAACACTACTAAGAAGGTAAATATAACAAATAAATCAATGAATATGTATGAAATAAATACCAAATAGCCCTCTGTTCGGTGTCAAATCGATCTTGACAGAGGGTCATATCGCACTCCACCCCTTTGGGGTGTCATGCGATTTGACCCTCCGTCTCGATTGATTTGACACCTCCATCAGGCTATACGGATTCAATTTATATCTGACATACAAATATTTGACATTTTTTTATCAGTTATTGTAAGAATGTTTTCACCCATATTTTGGTTCCTATAAATGATCAATAAAAACCAAGATTAATGCATGATGGGAAAGATGAAGGCTGGTGCTATGGAAACATGTATAACATATGGATATTGACATGGGAGCATTCATAAATATTTCATGTGGAACATAGGGCTTATAGCTTTTACACTGAGATTCAACTCCCATAATTCAATGCTAATCAAGATTCAAGATGGTGACCATGCAAGTCCTATATTGATCCTTACTCACACACACAACTCCTATAATTCCTTGTCATACAAGTCCTCTATTGAGCCTTACTCTCACAACCAACTCCCATAATTCCTTGTGGATCAAGATACAATATGGTGGCCATGCAAGTCCTCTATTGAGCCTTACTCCCACATACAACTCCAATAATCCCTTGCGAATCAAGATTCAATATGTGACCATACAAGTTCTCTATTGAGCCTTCAGGCGTGGCAGAACAGATAAAATATTGGTGGGGGGGACAAAGGGAAAGCCTCTCGCCTCAAACCGCAAAGAGTCATTATGATTCTATTTAAACCACAAAATGTCAGTATATTTCCATTAAAATGCCTAGTTCTAGGACAAGAAACTGATTAGCGAGGTAGGCTGACATACCATTCTTATCTGATCTGAGGGTTTGGACCTAGAGGGGAATTCTCTCTAGTATAAGCTGTTAGAATAATCAGAGATTTTCTTTTGCCTCTGGCTTATCGCTGAATCCAAATAAATCCAAAGGTTTTATCATTGGAAATTATAGCAATAACTAATAGAACGCTTCTCAGCATTGATTGGACTGACAGGATGAAAAGTCTGGTGTCATATCGAAAAGTGACCCCATCGAAAAGTGACCCATGGGTCGATTTTCTACATCGAAAAGGGACCCATGGGTCGATTTTCAGCAATTAAAAAGGGACCCACCGCATCGAAAAAATGACCCTACAATTTATGGAGAGATATAAAGACTTTTATACCATATTGAGCTTTCATTTCTCAGCAATTATGGAGCTAGCAACTGCTAATATGACAACATGGAATGTGTTATGTGATATAATGTTCCCATTGTGGATATCAACGCGAGAGGAGCTGCCACCTAGTGTCCACTACTGAAAGAGCGGCAGACGCAGGCGACAGAAGCTACCTGAGCATTCACTTCTCCCCGAGCTGTCAGACGTGAAGGATCGATTTTGATTTCTGATATGCTGTGTATATATGGAGAAGAATTGCACCGGTTGTGGTAAAAGACACACACATCCTTTTGGCTCTTCTTGCAAAAGCTTGTTAGCTAACATGACGGAGGCAGCTCAAATTGCAGATTTGAAGAATAGCTTGTCTATTGCTTTGGGCGAGTTGGAGTGTAAAACCAAAGAGGTCGATTTACTAAAGAAAGAGAGGATTCAACGTTCTAATTCAGTGAAGATTGAGTCTGACGCTTCTAATGGTGGTGCGAATGGTGGTACAACTGATGGTACTGGTAATATTGATTCTACACTTACTGCGACTGTGAAATTGCTTGTTGATCGTGTGGCGTCCCTAGAGCTGGGGAAGGCCAAGTCTCCATTGTCTGGATCTCCCGCCCCTAATACCGTCACCGGGTCTGTCTTGGGCGCCGGCTCTACCTCGGGACCGACTGGTAATGTGCCTGCGGCTGACGCTTTAACTGGTGTGCTCTCTGATGCACTAAGCAAGTTGGGTTCTACGAACAATAAAGAGGATCAAGGTAAGCCTTTTAGGCCTGAGACTTATGCACAAAAGTTGGAGAAAAAACGAGATCATTCTAAGCTAGACATTATAGATTTGTTCTATGGCTGGACGTGTGTGGCGGAGCACTTACTGTCAGTCGGTGGCGATATATCCTCATACATTTCTTATATGAAGTTTGCTACTGAGTTAGTGCATACACGAAAGTTCTACGACTGCTCTGCGGTTGAATATGACCGCTATGTGATTGATAGAGTGCTTGCAGGTAAAGCAACCTCATTCGCCCCTGATCCAATTGGTTCGTCGTTGTATTATTCTCCTCATGTGATCCCCGAAGGTGCTGGTGTTAAACAAGGACATGGTTCCTCGCTGCATAAAGTTTACATTGACTCCATTTCCAAAGCTCAGAGTCAAGGTCAAGGCCAGAAGAAGCAGAAGGCCGCTTCCAACGTCTCCAATAACCAGAACTTTCGTGCGAGTAACAGTAGTGCCACTGATGATTATTGTCTTTTCTTTAATTATGCTTCATGTCACAAGTCTCGTTGCGACAAACAGCACTTGTGTAGGAAGTGCAAAGGGGAGCACCGTGCTGAAGATTGTGCTAAGGTGCCTAAAAAATGAAATTTCTCCCGACATCTTGATGTTATGAGGGTCCTGAGAAGTGTCATGGCGTCGGCCAATGCCTTGAGCGTGGTTCTAGTAACTTTGCATGTGAATTTCCTCCTGTATCTGTTGAAAAACCGAATGCATTGTTGTATTATAATGATGATTGCCATGATATTGCGTTTTCTGATGCTTTGTGTAATTTCAGTGCTCAAGATCCTCTTGTTTGTAGTGATATTGCTGATTTTGTACAAAACGATGAGGTACCGTATGTGTTCGATGCTGATGCCATTGGTTTCGCGGCCCATCCTGACTTGGAAGTGTATCATGACTATCATAAAGATTATTGTGCTGATTCCATTATGGGCAAAGGCCCTGATGTTATATTTGATTGTATGGCTGGATTTGACCGCTACAATGTGTATGAACCTGTTGAATTATGTATTGATTTGCCTATTTGTACCGACAGAATATATGATCATGTTATTGGAGGTTTGCGGTGTGCTTGGAACGTCTACGCTTGGCGGCACAAGCTCTCTTATGAAAATGACCTAATACTGAAAGAATACTTATCCTATGGTATAGAAAATGGTTTTCTAATTGTGGATGAAGGTTATGTACCATCTTATGATCGACGCAATTATTTATCTGTTACCACTGGACCGGCTCACAGTTTTATTTCTGATTTATTCCGCACTGAATTAGATCAGGGTAAATTTGTTATTACTGAGAACAAGCCACATTGTATTCACTCTATTGGGGCGGTGGGGAAGTCAGATGGTTCATGGAGACCCATAACTGATTGTAGGCGTCCTATCGGCTCCTCGATCAACAATTATATGACCACGACTTTCAAAGAGTTCTCATTCTCGACGATTGACCAGGTTATTAATAAACTTTCCCCCGGCTCCTTCATGGCGACAGTAGACATATCTGCCGCTTACCGCACAGTGGCGGTCCACCCTTCGCACTGGAAATATCAGGGACTAAGATGGTCTTTGGATGGTGACGAAAGGTATTTGCTGGACACCCGCTTATGTTTTGGTTTGCGTTGCGCCCCGTATATATTCCAACAACTAAGTAACTTTGTAGTTCGCTGTATGCATAGAAGGGGTTTCAAAGACTGCATTTCATACCTAGATGATTACATAATTTTGTCTGAAACCAGGGAGGAATGTGCCCGAGGGCAGGCATTATTATTCAAAATTCTCGGCTCATTGGGTTTTGCTGTTTCTTGGAAGAAATGCACAGCGCCCAGTCAAGTGACTAAATATCTCGGTATTATTCTCAACACCAATGATATGACTGCATCTCTGCCCGATGAAAAGGTGAAACGCTTACATTCAGAGTTGAAATTTTTCAAGAATAAATCAAGAGCCTCTAAACGCCAGATCCAGAAGTTATGTGGGACTCTCTCTAATGCTAGCAAAGTCGTGAAAGGGGGCAGAACCTTTAGTAGACGTGTTATAGACTTACTGAAGGGCCTGCCTGTGGATGGTAATGTGAGAATCCATCTTACTTCTGAGTTTGTCAAGGACCTCAACTGGTGGAGAAGTTATCTACAGGTATTCAACGGAGGGAACCATATGATCAAATATAACTACGGTAGTGGTCCGTCTTTTTTCTCTGATTCATCTTCAGTAGGTTATGGCCTATGGATGGGTCATGATTGGAAGGCAGGATTCTTCAATTCAGTAGATACCCCCCTTGGAGCTGATCTCCTTGATTCTTCTCATGAGCACTGGTACAACTTCAATTTCCCAGATGACTTTGACTCTCATATAAATGTGTTGGAAGTAATTCCAGTGTGGCTGGGAGTTATCCGCTTTGCTCCTAATTACAGGAACCGCCACCTGGTGGTCTATACAGACAATCTACAAGTGCGCCAGCTTATTAATAAAGGTGTTTCAGCCAATACTACTTGTATGAGCTTTATAAGAGATATCTTCTGGGTGTGCGCTGTGTATAATGTTCATCTAACAGCGCGTCACATTGCTGGTGTTGAGAATGTGTTGGCTGACAGACTCTCCCGTTGGAAGATGCAGGATGACATCTCTAATCAAGCCTCTGGTTTATGTTGCAGTGCGACTGGTTTCCATGGGGGAGATAGATAGCAGGTTGGCTTTCTATATAAATCACGCCTGGGCTACTTCGACGCAGAAGACAAGGGCTTCTCAATGGCGCAAATTCATCAACTTTTGTCATTCATATGGCTTGCCGCCTGTACCTGCCGACAACTACACTATTGCTAGATTTATTGCTTACCTGTCAATGAGTTGCACGTATGGAACTATTAACAATTATGTTTCTGCAATTATCGCCATGCACAAGTTCCTGAATCACCCTGCTGGTTTTAGAGACTGTTTTCTGGTTAAACTTGCTCTTCAGGGCGTCGCCAGAGACAAGGGAAAACATGTTGTGGCCAAGTTGGGATTAACTCCATCTGATCTATTCAGAATGTACAAGAACTGTGATTTTTCGTCTCCCAATACTACTGTGTTGTGGTCTGCTTTAATTCTGTGCTTCAGGTCATTGCTGAGGAAGTGTAATGTAGTGCCTGACAAAGTAGATGATTGGGGCCAGGTTCTGCGCCGGTGTGATGTTGCTTCAACTCCATCTGGCATCATGCTGTCTCTACACCGGACCAAGACTATTCAATTCAAGGAGAGGGTATTGTCCATTCCCTTATCCTTCTGTGCTTCAAGATACTTTTGTGCTGCAAGTCGTGTGTTGGAGCATATTGCTAGTGTTCCTGGCGATCCGAAGGGGCCTATCTTCTATATTGGCTCTTCAAAGACCGGTCTTCGACCCTTGCTATACAGTGATCTACTCGCCTTTGTCAAGGCGTCTGGGTCCTCGATTGGTCTGGATGAATCTTCACTGGGAACGCATTCCCTGAGGCGAGCGGGAGCAGCTCACCTCCATTCCCTAGGGATCCCCCTGCTGGACATAATGGCCATGGGCGATTGGACGTCCCTGTCTGCCTTGGACTATTTGTCTACCCCTCTGCCCAGAAAGAGTGCTATAGATTCTCAGTCTTGTGGTTATTTGCAAAATGTTTGATTACGTTGCTTTATTTGCCATTTTTGCTTGCTATGTTCTTCTTTTTTGGGGGGTTTGGCGGATATATAAATTCCGTGGCCCACAGCTGCAATACTATTTACTTGTCATCTCGTGTTTCATCTCCCCAGCTAGTTGATGTGATATAATGTTCCCATTGTGGATATCAACGCGAGAGGAGCTGCCACCTAGTGTCCACTACTGAAAGAGCGGCGGACGCAGGCGACAGAAGCTACCTGAGCATTCACTTCTCCCCGAGCTGTCAGACGTGAAGGATCGATTTTGATTTTTGTAATTTTATGTAATAAAGGGCGGATATATAAATTCTGTGGCCCACAGCTGCAATACTATTTACTTGTCATCTCGTGTTTCATCTCCCCAGCTAGTTGATAGCTCCCGAATATTGTCGTGCTATATATCTTTGTCAATTCTGATCATATAAACCCATGAATTGTATGTATGTATTTCTAAGGACACACGCCTTATTTCTAGATAGATTATATGAACATTATTCTTTCTTGATTTTCTTTTTGATATCACATTCCTGTGTGATGTGAAGTTCCTGACCTTGAGCAATTTGAAATATTCAAGATGGCTGCCACCGAACATGTCAAATCTGTAAACTGGCATATCTCTGCTTCCAATGGGGCTAGAAATATGTTCTAGCAGTGTCTAAATGCATGTTTCATTAGCCTACAAATGTAATACAATCATTAAAAAGATCATTGACCCAACAATTTCCAATGAAAATTGCATTATGGGGTAAAATAATTTAATTTGGCGGCAACCAATCCAGCAAATCTGTAAACAGGCTTATCTTTGCTTCTAATGGGGCTAGGAATACATTCTAGGTGTCTAAATGGATGTTTTGTTAGCCCACAAATGCAATCTAGTCATTAAATAAATCATTGGCACAACAGTTTCCAATGAAAATTGCATTATATTGTAAAATAATTCAATTTGACCCATACCGACCTACAAATCTAGGCATATCTCTGCTTCTAATGGGGCTAGTTATACATTATACATGTCTAAATGTATTAATGATTTTTAAGTCTAACTTTGCAGAATTTACTAAATGTATATATATATATATTGAAACTTTATTTTCATTTTGCTGCACATAAGGTCTACATGAAAACATGTGTCTTCATGTGTCTACATGGTCTACATGTGTTGATCTGCCAATTGTACATTTTCTAAAAAACCGACCCACTTGTCCTTTTCCAAGATTGTGTGTTTGGCCCTGTATTTCTCGTCCTACATGGATTCCCGGCTTAACACAAGACTGTACTGATAAATCAACACAGAATATCCATCAGCACATAAGGTTCATTCCAATTTTATTCACTTAAAAATAGTTGATATCCTCAAATTCAATGAATATTGACTTTTAAAAGTGGAAAATATGGCGATATGTTATTGTAGGTTCTGATGTTGTCACGTTGTCTCACAAACTTTGTGCATCTTATGAACTGATCTTCTGTCTCAGAGTCGCCAGGATCAAAATGCTTGAAAAAGAAAATTTATTTAGAGTAAGTTTTAACACAGCTAGATTGTGAGAGCAAAGGTGACATTAAAGATAAATTAAATGTGTACAAATGCGAATCTTTATCATGATTCCTATATATTTGTACTCAATGGCTATAAATAAATGTTATGTGTTCCAGGAAAAATGAGTCACAACTCGCTAAACATTGATATTGTTTAATGATTTTTCCACATGAACCCTTGCTCAGAATGTTTTCTGTTGGGGGTGTTTATTGCTGTTAATAACATGAACATTTTGTAAATCCCTGACCCTATGAGGCATATTTTTTGCAAATCAAAATTACAAACGATGACAGACATTTAGTAGAGTCAATATAAGATCAAAAATGACCCAACCCCAAAGAAATTGCAACAAAACGTTTTATGGCAACATATCCAAAGTTAGACAAAATCCGTGCATGGGAAAGTTGAAAAAAAATGCAAAAACAAAAATGGCGGCCACTAACAGTTTTAGACACCATAATTCAGAATTAAATCTACTTAGAATATCATATCTGAGCTCCTATTAGGGCTATATCCATGTATGATGTGGGTTTTCCTAAGTTTTAAGGCACAGGATTCCATTTCTGAGATAGTGTTGAGTCCACAAATATTGGCAAGCAATCTGGGATGGCTTTGAGATAGGTAGAATCAACCATAAAACGTTTTGTTAGAATAGAATTGAATAGAATAGAAAGTCTTTTATTTGTCCAATTAAGTTAATACAATTACAATGATGTGTAGACAAATAGGTTGACATACTTGTGCATCGAATCAGAGTCCAATGCATATCTTCCAGCTGTTACCCTAATTTGGAATAATTTTCTAAGATGCTACATTTGGTTAAATATTTAATTTGAGTAGGGTGTCTAGTGACTTGTATAGTATTTCTTATCTTATTTATTAGTTCCTCTTTCCTGCCATTCAGAGACGAAGGCTTAATAAAATAAAACATTTCTTTGGGGTTAAGTTATATTGTGAGAAAATCAAAGGCAATTTGCACAGAGATTTGGTATTCTAGTATAATGAAGGAAGTCAGAGAAGTCGGATGATGATCGTCAGCATAGCCCAGCAGTGGAGTGTCAATGGCTTGGCTAGCCCCTTTATTTATACTTTAACATGGTAATTAATTAGTTAGAGACAAAGGATTCTTAGCAAAGCTTCCGCTGCCCTGTCCCCTTCTAATTGGCTGAGAGAGGATCCTTCTACAATAATTAGATCGGACAGGTTGTTGGGACAAGTTCTCATAGAACAAGTGTCCAAGCGGCACATGCAAATTCCCTATTGACAAGTGCATAATTTGTCTCACCTCAGCAATTTAAAAATACGTTCACTCATGATTCTCCTCGGGGGCCGGAGGGACCTCCAGGGCCGGAGGGGCCAACAGGTTGCTCAGTTGTGGTTGTTGTTGTTGTTGTTGCTTCGGGGCTGGAGGGGTCGGTGGAGTCAGAGTCCTAAGAGTCAGATTTTCAGAAAATGCACAATCTACATTTCTACACATCTCTCAAATTCTGCTAAATTAGAGTGAAAAATAATAAATAACTAGTAATTTAGCTAAATATATTCCATAGGATGATATTAGAAACGCATGGATATATTTTTGAACTTAGATACATTCTTGTATTTATATGACAGAATGCGCTAGATACACAACACATGAACACATTCCTATAAAGAGGTTGTGAATAAAACACTTTATATAATATCAATCTTGTGACTCATGGGGTCAAGTCTTCAGAAAATGTACATTTGACCTTCATCAATCATCTCAAATAACCCACATTTCAGACAAAAATCCCGTTCAAAATACAGTTAAACATAACCAGACAGATTTATTGAATGAATACAATACAGAATACATTCAGATATACTCAGCATTATTTACGCAGCCATGGACACAAGATTAATGTTAAAACGTTTTTAAAATATTTTATTTCTTTTTTTTGCAGGGTAACTGGTGTTGACTTGTAAAGTTGTTGTGATGTATTAGTCTTTTTACTACATATAACAGCCTCTTTATTACTGAGTCTGCTCTGTCTCCTGTCCTCTCTTCCCTCCTCTTGTGGTTCTGGGGTGCGTTACATAAAGGGAGATATGCAATATTGCGTCTCCAATCGACTAATGTGAGACACAAAAATAAAAATTTGTGAAGTGGGTTGTGTCCTAAGTTTGGACATTGCATCTCCACTGGGGTGCGGGTCTCCACTTGCAAGTGATATATCAACGTTATTTAAATGGAGACACAATATAGTGTGGAGATTCTACCTTGACCAATTTAAGATGAACATTTTGTTGTGCATCCTACATCCTAGTCGATTGGAGACAATATTGTCTATTATAGCATTATTACCCCTCGGTTTGGTATAAGTCGAGGGCTTTGCCCAAGAGTTTCCATGATGACACAGGCCACAACAAACCACCAAACCGACGTTAATAGTGCTGTTTGATGCGATTTGATCAGATCAACTTATTAATACCAAAATAGAGGGTTTACCAAAATGTATAATGTATTATTTCAATCAAATATGCCCTGCGAAACAGGTATTGAGTGCTCATACTTTGAACCGGAAGCTTACCTCAGGTACTTCCGTCAATACAAACGTGGTCTATAGGCAAGAAAAAACCTCCCAGAATCTGATCAAATCGTGTCAAACTCCCTTTATGTAACGAACCCACCTGTTGCTGGGTGGGCGGGAAACAACCTGCAAGCGTGACTGTGAGAGTGGCGAGGATCGGTCTGTCAACAGCTTCCAAGCTTTTGGATTATACCAACTGCTGGCTTTTCATAATGAACCAATCATTTACAATGATGGACATAATTGTCCACCCAGAAATATTGCAACATTTTGAAACGGATTGTTTCTTCATCTGTGTATACAATGTATGGTGACCCGCGGGGTTATATGAACAACAATGTGGTATGTGGTCTGGTTAAACAATGGATGGTTGCTAAGTAATAATACCCATCGGTAACATAGGCACACATAAAGTTAGCTGTTATGGTTCACACTTTGTTTAGTATAAATATAATATTTTATTCTTTAATGAAAAAATACTTACATCTGAATCAAATTCATTGTTGTCGTCACCCTTTAAAAACAATTACTCAGTGACATTAGAATATATTCTCAGATGTGAAATATCAGATATATTTGTATAAGTCTTTTTATTCCAGTAAAAAGTACAGGAAATGGTCAAAAGCTTCTGCAGTGCAGTTCTTCCAGCTCGTCCTTCAACCAAGTATTGAAAGAATAGTTACAATCAGTTATTATCAGTTACAGATAAAATGAATGGTTAATTTGATGAATAATAAAAGAAACTCATATCCTAGCTTCAAGATAAAGACAAGATAAAGATCTAAAGTGCACATCTCTTCAGGTGTTACCAATTGAAGAAAACAAATGGTTTCTACATTGATGTTTTGCACTGTATGTGCCTGTACAACTTATGGGTCAGTTCTTCAGAAAATGTACAATTTACCTTCAATAATCCTCTCAAATGCAGTTTAACATAGTCAAACAGAACTTTTAAACCAACGTGATGGAATACCAAATATAGTCAGGTATACCCGGTACCGTAATTATATTTTTTTAGCAGAATTTCCTTAATAAAGAACGAGATCGAGATCGAGTCCTTTATTTATGTGTTCATGTGGAAAACAAGTCCTATAAGTTGATTATTATACATGCCTAAATTTGCTTAATTAAAAAGATAATAATATAATTTACCATATCTGGTTTTCATACCAGAGGAATATAACTATAAATAGGTGAAACGATGGAGGAAGAAAGCACTCGCTCCGGTAAACTTGTGTCGCCAAACTTGGGCCGCTAAACTTACGTAGCCAAACTTGCGTTGGCATGATAACGCGCAATAGTTCTGTCAGTAATGTACTAGTCCATTACCGCTTTACAAGTAATGAACGGCAATCAGTGGCCTCAATATTGAATGTGTGTATAATAATGAGCTATAGAGTGTAGCTAACTGTGATGTTTCACAGAGGAATAATACTTAAGTCACAATGCAAATATTTTTTATGATACCATCATATTCAAAGTGGTAAAAAACCCAAAAATGAAAACAAATTATTCTTGTCGGGGAAAAAAAAGAAGAAAAATATCATTTTATATGACATTATACTCATTTCTCTTGGACACATCATAAATTATTATTTGTCACTTGTTTACTACAATATATGCCTTAATATAGTATTGTTTGGTGGTACTTGTCTGAGGACACGCTGGATAAAAATTCTAAAATTCAAACCAAACAAAACAAAGGCACTTTGGGTCAGAAGGCAACTCAGCCCTCCAGGCTATGTAACCCACTCGCCTATAGTCCCCCTCATGTTGGCAATAATTCATAAATAATTCTTCAAATTGTCTCATATATCTAACATTTGTGCCACTTACATGAACAGTGTAGAGGGCAACAACAATGAGGACAAGGACAACCAAGCACTTCACACCCTTCATCTTGCCAATCTGGAAGAAATAGAAACTTAAACTTTTAGGGCTAACATAAAATCATCGGAAATCTTGACTGTGTGTGTCAGCTTTTAAGATAAAGAAATACAATTATATTCATTATAGGCCACTTCACATATTCAGCGATCAGTGAGTGCAGAATTAAACTTGATCTCTGTACACATGTGCAACTCATTAGATCCACGTCCATCGGCAGGCAGAACCACTACTTTTTGTTGATACACTCTTATAAAAGTTGCCATATTGTAAAATTCAGCTGATTATTTAAGCTGGAATTTTACTTGATTGATCTTAACATATGGTGCGATAATCTCACCTAATTTGTTGAGCACAAAGCAAAAAGAATTGCTGGGACAAGTAGGCTAAATTTGACAGCCATAGTGGAGGTATCGGGGCACTGGAAAACTGCCTGACTTGACCCTTCATATTATTGGGGTCACCACAGTGGCAGCGGGACTGAATGCATATGTGAAGTGCCTTATTGTATTCAATAGTTCAATCTAATCTTTATCTATTAAATGTATATCATTAAAACATTTTTACATGCACAGACTTGTAACGGACGCTGTTCTCGCTCCTAATGTCCCAAAATTTAGTAGCGTTTGCTTTCAAAAAGTTCAAAAAGACCAAGACTTACCTCTTAGGAAATAAGAATCTCAAATAGGTCCTGAACTTTCTAAAAAGGTCTTGAAATTCGTCCCAACCAGAGTGATTCAGAAACTGCAATGCTTAATTCACCACCACCTCTCCACTCTTTACACTGTGCTAGTGTACGGTCTACTGAGCATGATATGCATGGCATGCATGGTCATTGAACAAGAATTATTTGAGTTATAGTAATGTCGCAGGATTTTGTCTCAGGTTCCAGAGATAGTATCTGCACTGATCTGTTTTATAGCCAATTGTCACAAAAAAGGAGCTGAAAATGAATGATTTAAGGTACAGCTTGTCTCAGGATTTCCTCTCAGGTTCCGGAGATAGTATCTGCACTAATCTGATTTTTGGGTGAAGTTATCAGAAAACGTACAACTCGACTTCCCCAATCCTCTTACATAATTCACATTTAAGACAAAGGTGATCTTCAAAATGCAGTTTAACATAACGGAACAGATACTTTAAATCAATGCAATACCAAATATACTCAGATATACCTGGTATTCATCATTTTTTACTCTTATTCAGCAGAAGTTCCTAAATTTATAGAGCCACCAATTGTAGATTTTCCAAAAACCTGACCCATATAGCAAATTGTCACAATTGTAGTATGCTCATGAAGGGGCTGAAATTGAATTTATTGAGGTATAGCGTTCTCTGATATAATAAACTGGGAACTTTTTGTCTAAGGCCAAGAAAAATTGATTTAGCCATCACCCCCTACCGGCCTAAAAATCTGACACTCCACCATTTGCGTTTCCATTACAAATATAAAATGAACTGATGTTAGTGGGCAACAACAAAAATTGTTGCCGCCGTTTTCTTCTCTAGTGGGGTTCCGCTATAATAGCAGAACTCCACTGGAGGAAAAACGGCAGTTCAACTAACAACAGTTCTTTTCACATTTGCAATGAAAACGTGTCAGAAGTCCAGGGAAAGTGTGGCCGCTACATTACAGGTTGATTCAGGGGAAGTCTATATCTATTTACTTGTATGGTTTCTTTTTCTCATTTTCAATGACTACCACCAGCTCGTCCGGCAATCGATCAGATTCAATATGCATTTGTTTTAATGACTGCCCTGCCTCCTCCCGCACATTTGATGCAGGAGTCAGCGCGGACAGCTGGGGCTCATGGTGTGAGTTGGACGAACTGAAGGTTGAGCAAGGAGGATGCAGCATGGCGCCGATTGCATGCCTGCCTTAAAACACCCAATAGATTGTGCAGTCATGTGTAAATACACGATGACCAATCATTGCTTCCCCTGGTGGAGGCGTCCCTAAACTATACATCCAGCTTCCTCCCGCACTTCCCCCCATCCTCATCCTCACTTCCAGCTACGACAGCAGACAGTACGCACCTACATTTTGTTAACACTCTTCGTTAACAGTCAAACCAGCTTGGATTTCTACTTACATTTGCTCTAAAAATGGGTAGACCAAAGCGTGCCGCTTCAACACCTAAACAAAATGGAAAAGGTGTAGAAAAGAACAGTGGTGGGTCAGTAAAGAAGAGAATAGTGCGTCCACGCACTGCGAAGAAACCTCCCGCCACGGATGAACCTAGGATAACCGTTGAGCTACAAGGCGATTCTAGGCTTGACCGGATGGAGGATGCTGTAAGGAAGATTAGCGAGCGCGTGGAACAAATCGCCACCCAGAACAATGGCCCCGCACCTCAAAATCTGCAAAAGCCTCCTACAGTAACAGCACAGCCCCCTCCGCTACCTCCGCCAAACACCTTGCGATATTCTCAGAGCTATGATTCGTATATACAGAAGGAAATGGCCATGGAGGCATACAGACCCCCGGGAACCGAGGGTAAGTCCTTAAGTGCTGACTTGTTCGTTGTGAAAATGACCCCAAAACCTTACATGTATGTTCGCAGAGACGGGGCCAGTACAATGAAGCAAAAGCTGGAGAACAGACCAAAATTAGAGATGTTGGAATATATTTCTGCACTCCTAGCACTCATTCGGGATGAGAGAAGGGAGGACAGGCGTAGTGACAATCATATTATGAGCCACCTCCAGGATGTAATAAATGATGCTAGGATCCTCCCCTGGATTAATGTGAGAAGGTTTTCACAAAACCTATTTGACGATATTGAAACTGGGTATCTTAGGTGGGAGGACACTGGAGCTATCCAGACTGAAAGAGCACGCTGTACCGCGCTTTCAGATGGACGCCGACCTAGCGCGGGAAACTCAGGACGCGTCGCTGGAAAGGCGCAAACCAGCGGGGCGGCCAAGGAGGTAACCTGCCGGGATTTTAATAGCGTCCGAGGCTGTGCCCACAAATGGGACCACTCTGACAACTCATCTAAGTTCATACATGGATGTGCGTACTGCTGGGCTGCCACAGGAAGAGCATTAAGCGGGCACAATGTCCAAAACTGTGAGAGGCTGGTTAGCGATCAGGCAAGAGGGGAGCCTGAACCCAAAAATGGGAGAAGCGCAGCATCACAGATATCTTTCTTCAAGGGTGTTTCAAAAAACGCCCAAGCCCCGCAGTAATATCTACAGGCGGGGAAAATAGTCTAAGAACTCGCATACCTATGAGACATAACGATGCCAGACCTGCCACGCCCACTGGATCAGCTGTTCACGCTGGACCTCGTAGCGGCGAGAGCTCACATGAGAAACAAGATGGCAGCGCTGGGAAGCGAGACCCCACTTCATGTGACATATACAAGCCTTACAATGTAAAACCAAGCCGATCCCAAGCAGGTAAAGCTCAACATATGAAGTATTCCACTAATGATTGCGATAATGATAATATACATCGTGACCAGGACTCAAATGACAATGTTAAAGTTGATATATGCAAAGAAACAGATGCGCCAGTGCTCGACATACCATTGGACGTGTTTGTGTACAATAGTGATGGGCCAGCTGTGCCCGGTCCAACCCATATAAACGACAGTGCTGAATATAATGGGAAAACACCGGACTTCAGTAAAATAAGAAGACTGTGTGAGTCAGATGAGACTGATACAGATATGGTACTCTCTCCTAGTGTTTTTCGAGAGTATAGACGTCGAATGTGGCCAGACAGCACATCGCAGGGATGGAATGAACTGGAGCTAAGAGAGATATACAGGCAGGTAGCCAGGACGGGCCTACCCAATGCACTACAGGCACGAATACCTGTACCATCTCAGCTCAATATTGTGGCGTGGAAGAAGTACCTGGGAACATCAGGAGATGGGGGTGAGTTACTGGACCTGATAACATATGGGTTCCCATTAGGTTATCTAGGACCCACCAGTGACACTAGTGAGGTCCCCAATCACCCCAGCGCTACAAACTTCAAGGCACATGTTGATGAATGGGTACAAAAAGAGTTAGAGAAGGGAGGTATTGTCGGCCCCTTCACTGACCCCCCATTTACTCCTTGGTGTCATGTCTCCCCTCTAATGACAAGACCGAAGAGAGATACAGAGGAGAGACGGATAATATCAGATATGACCTTTCCAGCAGAGACCTCTGTGAATGCATACATCGTTAAAAATGCTCTGTTTGGAAAAATACGGAGCCACGGCCTACCAGGCATCGATGACATAGCCGGTAGGCTGAGGGAAGTAGGTAGGCAAGCGCACATGGCCTCCCTAGATGTGAGTAGAGCTTATAAGAATTTCCGCTCTGACCCTATTTCTTGGCCGTTACAGTGTATGCGCTGGAATGGTCTCTTCTATCTGGAGACCGCCATGCCGTTCGGGGCCAGGTGCTCCAGCATGCACATGCAACGCGCTGCTGATAAGATTGTTGAGATATTAGAAAAGAAAGGTATCTGGGCGAAAATGTATCTAGACGACGTGATAATTGTCTCAGACTCAAAGGAAAAGTGTGAGCGAGATATGTGTATTGCTGCCAACCTACTGGAAGAGCTTGGCCTGCCTGAAGCCAAAGGAAAGCGGCAGATCGCCTCCCAGGAGGTAACATGGCTAGGAGTGACTATCAACTCAGGTGAGATGACACTCTCAGTACCAAAGGAGAAGTTGAACGAAACTTGCTCTATTATCAAAGGAATACTGAAGAAAAGAACCATTGCGCATAGGCAGCTTCAATCGATACTGGGAAAATTACTTCACATTGCTAAATGTATCCACCCAGCCCGCCTATTTGTGGCACGCCTCCTAGAGGCGCTGAGACAGGACAAGAGGCCCTTCATCCCATTAAACACAGAGATGAGGGCGGATTTTGTCTGGTTTCTTGAATTCAGTCAGGAGTGGAACGGGGGTAGCGATAATCCCATGTAAAAGCTATGGAAGGACTGTAGCAGTAGATGTTACCATCACTGGAATAAGCGCCAGTGATGGAACACTTGCATATGAAGGACAAGTGGCCCCAGTAGGCGATGGAGCACAAAATAAATCAGAACTAGAGGCAATGAATCTGGTCGTTGCTATACAGACATTTGTGAACTACAGGGATAGGGGCAAACATATCAGAGTGCTGTGTACAGACCCTGTCATTGCACAGGTCATTGATACTGGAAAGTGTAGAAACCCCATTATCTTACAGTGTGCTCGTTTTGTATGGATGGTGCAGGCCCTGTTTCAATTCTCCATTAGTATACAAATTCAAACTAGCCCATTAGCAAGCTTTGTGCATGATCTATCTAGGGCACACATTTCAAAAAGAAATATGGCCTCCGCGCATGACTTTGCCCGTGAAAATAACATCAACCTCGTCTACCCCTGTCTATTCGTGTTCACAGTGATAACACCTCCTCTTTGCTCCAGATCCGGTGCTTGCATCACTGCAGGCGTTGGCCATGAAGAGACAGGGCCAAGCCAGGGCAAAGGGAACCGAGGAGAACAGGAGGTCGGCAGTAGGGACTTTCATCGCCTTCCTGAGGGTGATGGGACGGACAGTCCACTGCATGGACCATCATATAATATGTGCATATCTGGAGTACTTAGCACTCCACATCAAGTGTCCAGGGACAATAAAGAATCACCTGTCCCACCTGAGAGAGCACTGCAGAAGGAGGGCGGTCTCGACCGAATCACTAGACCACCACAGAACAAAGCTGGCCATGGACGCAATGGAAAGAACTGTTATATACCAACAAAAGGGAAAGGACCCAGTCCCCATGCCAGTGCTAAGAGATGTGATCTCGCACCTCGAGGTGCAAACAGAAGGACTGGTGCTGAAGGCAGCAATTCTTGTGATGTTCTTCGCAGCCATGAGACAATCCGAGGTGGCACCCCCTACAGTAAAAAGGTTCAACCCCCTCGTCCATCTGACCAGGGGAGATGTAGAAGTCGGGGAGTCCGAAGTGAAAATCACAATAAAGCATGCTAAGAACTTACAACGGTACAATCAGAAGCAAGTGAGATCATTGTACCCATTACAGGACAACGCATGCTGCCCAGTGAGGGCGCTCAAAATGATAATGGACAAGTGTCCAACCAGGAATATACATGAACCCCTGTTCATGTTCTCAAGAGACAGACAACCAGTCCCGATTTCCTTCATTAAACTGAAATGGAACAGTGCCTTAAAACAACTAGGAAAGGACTCTACTGCATATAGCCTACACTCTATCAGGAAGGCCGCAGCGACCCAGGCACACCTAGCGGGAAAATCTGACTGTGCCATTCAAAATTACGGTGGTTGGTCATCGAACGCCCACCGATCCTATATTGTACCTGACCCCCATAGTATACACTCCTCCCTAGGGGTCGCCATCTCCTCACCACCCTAAACAAAATAATACAAACTACCTTGGAGCTTGGCATATTTTTATATATTTAATTTCATAATTCAAGCTATTATTCAATTATTGTAATATCTACACAATTGTAATTGTTACACCATTGTAATCGTCATAACTCATAAAATATTACATCAATAAAATGTATTATCTCCAGCTCCGCCTCCTCGTTCTCTATCAGGGTTCAGTAATGGTGCAGTCATGTGTAAATACACAATGACCAATCATTGCTTCCCCTGGTGGAGGCGTCCCTAAACTATACATCCAGCTTCCTCCCGCACTTCCCCCCATCCTCATCCTCACCTCCAGCTACGACAGCAGACAGTACGCACCTACATTTTGTTAACCCCACCCACCCACTCCAAGAAACAACTGTGTATCTCATAGGGCTATTTTTATATATTTAATTTCATAATTCAAGCTATTATTCAATTATTGTAATATCTACACAATTGTAATTGTTACACCATTGTAATCGTCATAACTCATAAAATATTACATCAATAAAATGTATTATCTCCAGCTCCGCCTCCTCGTTCTCTATCAGGGTTCAGTAATGATTACAGACTGTGCAAGTGTTGAGAATGGATTACAAAATCGCAGTAAACTAAAGTGTAGCCAATACGTTGGAATGACTGTTTTAGGTATTCAGACAAATTCTCACCGGGAAAAATATTGAAAACGACTGGATAATTGACTGGCCTGTATAGTACCTCGTTGGACGCTATTCTGTCAGTGCACCGGATTTGATTGTCAATAGAAGTCATTTCGGAAGGGTGCCGACCGTAAATAGTGTCAGATGTGTTGCCACATTCTCTGGAAATTGTTGTTTCTGTATGGATACTTGTTGCAACAAATTAGTGGGCAACAACAAAATTTGTTGGCATCGTTTTTCTCTCTAGTGGAGTCGCCCTATAAAGAGGGTTAAAGTTACACTATCAGTTAACATCGGTAAAAATCCATAGATTTTGCCACAGCAAATCCTGTGCCTAGCACGACTATCTACTTTTTGTCAAACTGGAAAAAAATAAAATATATATCATTATTGTTTTAATTAGAAGTTCGCCATAAAAAGGAGACAAGAAACAAATATTACTCCTTGGATGTGTTTAAAATATTGGCCTGTATGAGAAATATATACACGCTTGGTCTTCAAAGCAAATTACTTAATGAAATGGACTCCGACAAAATTAATGGTTTGATACACATTGGAGACGAGGTATAAAGCTACCCAGTATGATTTGTTGAGATATTTTATATTCTAATACTGGATATTATAATGGGTCAGATTTTCAGAAAATGCCCAATCTATAGTTCTAAACATCTCAAATTTTGCTGAATTAGAGTAAAGAATGATAAATACTGAGTATATTTGAGTCTATTCTGTATTATACCCATTCAATAAATCTGTCTGGTTATGTTGAATTGTATTTTGAAACTGATTTTTGTCTCAAATTTGCATTATTTGATAAGATTGGTGAAGTTGAATTGTACATTTTCTGGCGATTTCACCCTTATCTTCTTGTTATTGAAGGAGAATGTAAATAACTGACTCCCTGGGACTGCATTATAATAGAGGATTTGCATGTGTCATTGCACATGTGCAGTATAGTGCATTATGGGACGGATTCAATTTATATCTGACATACAAATATTTGACAACATTTTTTTATCAGTAATTGCAAGAATTAATGTTTTCCCCAATATTTTGGTTTGTATAAATGATCAATAAAAACCAAAATGCATGATGGAAAAGATGAAGGCTTGTGCTATGGAAACATGTATAACATATGGATATTGACATGGGAGCATTTATAAATATTCCATGTGGAACATATGGCTTATAGCTTTTACTCTCACATACAACTCCCATAATTCCTTGTGAATCAAGATTCAAGATGGTGGTCATGCAAGTTCTCTATTGAGCCTTACTCTCACATACAACTCCCATAATCCCTTGTGAATCAAGATTCAATATGGCGGCCATGCAAGTCCTCTATTGAGCCTTACTCTAACATACAACTCCCATCAAGGCCATCATTGTTGCAGTCCTAAGCCACCTTACTACAGAGTTAAATTTGAGTATGTAACGCAACACTAGCTAACAAAGCTCCCTGGTGGTTAGGATTTGGCGCTCTCACCGCCATGGCCGGGGTTCAATTCCCCGTCTGGAAACAAGCTTTTTAACTCAGGAACAAATGTTGTGAAGGAAATTGAAATACACCTATTACTGTGGAAATTAACCTACAACAGTAAACAAGAGAAGTAAAATATATTCCTTGTAGCTTGTAGAAATTTGCTATTTAAGGCAATTTATTAGGCAAAAGAAGAATATTCAGATTTACCCGGAACCTCATTTCTTGCTAAAACTTGAATGAATTATAAATTTCTTAGATTGACAAATCAACAAAGACAGCCGGTTCTAGAGTACTTAGCGACATAAATTCATCCGTATTTCTCAAATCTGGTGTTTAAACTAGGTGGCGCCCCCTATAGGAATTGTGGGATGGATTTGTCTGTCTTGCAGTATAGGCAGTAGTTATACCCCACTAGCATCCTGACAGCTAGTTTTTAGTTGATACCTCATCTAAATAAACTAACTAAATAGTAGGCACCAGGCTTCTATTGTAGTATACCTACTTCCTGTACTGACTTAGGACCACATATTTAAGGTTAGGTTTAGGGTTATTTTTAGAATTGGTATCAATCCATGTACTCTATTCCATTTCACAGAACACATGTAAATACAGTGCATAATGGTAACATAGCTGTCTTAGTAGGCGCCTGCAGGGAACTGACTAAATACTAGGTGCCAGGCGCAGCAGAACAATGACTTCCCTGATCCAACACTAGGTGGCAATGTTCTCTCCTCCTATACATACAATAACATTTACATAGCAACAAATCAAATATTGATTTTTATAATCGTATAAAACCTGTACTCTCAGTTAGCGTCAGTCAAAAACTAAACATTTGCTAAGTTTTGTTCCATTCATTTCCAACTCTTCTAAAAGTCATTGAACCAACATTTTGGAGGATTTTGTCTGGGTAGTATTTTGCCCCCAGTGCTTCTAAAACGTCTTCATTTGTATTTGGAGCATGACCCGAATTCTTGTGGCGGCAGTTTTCTCTCAGTAATTAGTCTTCGAATTGTTGCATAAACTTAGATACAATGATGGCGGAATATTGTTAAATCCATTCATATAAATCATAATATGAGTGAATTTGGTAAGATTTGTTTTGTAATAATAGCAGAGAGTGCACCTTTAAGTTGATAGTACACCAAAACTAGAATCCCAGCAGAATTAGTAAAGTTGTTTTTAGTCATTGGTATTAGACAAACCTTCATCATAGAATATTTCCATAGCATTGTTATTAATAGTTCATTTTGACTGGTAATATTTGTTTAGCTTTTGATATTTACCTAATAGCATACAGGTAATATATATTTTATGCATTGACTGATGATTAAAAGACAATGGTTGTTGTATATGGGTCAGATTTTCGAAAAAAGTACAATATTGGCAACTCTACAACTTAAGGAAATTTTGCTAAATTAAGCTGAGAAATGATGAATACCGGGTATATCTGGGTATATTTGGTATCGCGTTGATTTATAGTATCTGTTTTGCTATGTTAAACTGAATATTGAAGCTCATTTCTGTCTTGAATGTGGGTTATTTGAGAGAATTAATGAATGCGAATTGTACATTTACTGAAGATCTGACCCATATAATGTTTCCAGTGTTTTGAGTAATGGTACAACCCTATTCGGAGGCCTTATATGATGTACTCGCTGTCATAGTCGCTGGAACTAAACATGTTTATATATATTGGGCGACTAGATTTGTCTATGCATGGCAAGTACTGTGAGTATGTTGGGAGATATGGGTCAAGTTATCAGAAAATGAACAATTTACGTTCACCAATCTCAATAATTTAAGAAAAAAAAATCATCTTCAAAATGCAGTTTAACATAACGGAACTGATACTTTTTTAAAATCAATGTGATACCAAATATACTCAGATATACCCGGTATTCATCTTTTTTTAGCCTAATTTAGCAAGATTTGTAGAGCTGCCAATTGTGCATTTTCCAAAAATCTGACCCATATGACGAGTATGGCGAATCAACCATACACAAAACGCCCAAAGGTGTTTCTACAGTGATTTCCAGTCAGTGGCAGTGGCAAATCAGAATCTAATTATGGTGCTTTATAATATTTAAAATATTTTTGCCAATATCTCAGGCATGAGACATGCGAATTGAGTCATTTCTGTTTTCCAGAATGCACATACACTAGGCAGCCAGACGAGTCAAGCATTCGGAGTTCCAGAGGCGGGAATAACATCGCTGGGAAGGTGCAGGGATCGATGCTCTGCCGACTTGTCCTGCACTGGATTTGACTTTGACGGGAGACCAACCCCGGACGCTGGAGTGGCCTGTTGGGTGCACTCTGGTGCGAATGTATTGCG
Source organism: Sthenelais limicola (assembly GCA_942159475.1). Classification (NCBI taxonomy): domain Eukaryota; kingdom Metazoa; phylum Annelida; class Polychaeta; order Phyllodocida; family Sigalionidae; genus Sthenelais; species Sthenelais limicola. The sequence continues at coordinate 114,249,468 of OW804098.1, forward strand.
AAGCACTGCTTCTGTGGATAATTATGTTAAAACAAATCAAAACTGCGGTGAGTTTGGTGATGAATCAAATAAATCTTTTATTTTCTATAAATGTAACAAAATACTCTTTTTCGGGTATAGATGAATGCAAGTCTTCTTGGAGGGTATAGTGTAAAGAATTGCACTTTTTTGGGTTGGTTTACCGACCTCATTAAGCCGCCCTCCCTCCCCCGAATCTCTGGGAAAATTGCCTTTGAAATTCTCACAATAGGCTACCCTAAATTGTTCCGGATATAATACCCCGGACCTTTCTTATATGCAGAATATGTCTAGGCTCATAGCCTCTCAGATCAGATACGAATGGTATGTCAGTGATTAGACGCCTACTTTCCTGACGCTGAAGTAGGCGTCCTAATGGGATTATAATGACATTTTGCGGTTTGGAGTGTGAGGCTTTCCCTCAGTTTGGAGGGACTCTCTCAACTCTGAGCGTAGCCATTACAACGATTCCAGTGGTATAGACAAATCCAGGAGAAAATCGAAAGGGGTAAATCATGGGTTTATTTCTTTTTCAAATCTGGAATCGAATGTTTAATATAGGGGAGCAAAGAGTGGCCCATCCTCCCTTTTTCGGGCTGTTAGTGAACTAGAAGCAATAAGTTAAGATTTCAATCGGGAAGAGACTATATACGAAAGCATTGAATACTATCATCACATAATTTGATAGCTAACTATACCAATATAATGTGAACGTACATGTACACTGTATGTGATTGATACCTTATAAATATATACGGTAGGGCGTACATCGGCTTAAGGCAGACTCAGCTTATAGGAAGGCATGGCGGTCGATAATTTGCCCCGACCCCATTACTAATATTACGTCAAATACTTGGCCATAAGATCAATGGAACAGAAGTTGTATGTTAGTTACTCTTAGAAACCATCGTAAACATGGATTTCTGCCCCTGAAAATATGTGATTCAATCCTAAGCCGTAGTATGAAATGACCACCACCGGACCCTGCACTACCTATGGGTCAGATTTTCAGAACATGTACAATTCAACTTCACCAATCTTCTCAAATAATCCAAATTTCAGACGAAAATAAAGTTCAAAATACAGTTTAACCTAACCAAACAGATTGCTAGAATCAATGCAATGCCGAATATACACGAATTTACCTAGTATTGGCCAAATTTCACCCTAATTTAGCAACATTTACTAAATGTGTACAGCTGCCAATTGTACATTTTCTGAAAATCTGACCCATATGTTTCGGCTAAACACAGATTGCTCGTTTAGTTTTATCCAGCGGGGGATATTAGAAATCACAGAAGAAAATAATTAAAATGATGTCAAAATATGATGACTAACGGGAGAAATCTGCAACCATATACATGTATATATATCAAGGACACATACATAGAGTATATGCTGGGTACAGTAACGATGTCCAAGGTTTATTAAAATGAAGAAAAAAAAGCCCATGATATAACTATGTGCATCCTATATGAAATCTTCATTGCCCCCCCCCCCCCACACACACACACTCACCCCCACTCCTCCCATTTTACATAGCCTCATATGACCCTGTACGTGTGCATAGTAAATTTAACTTTATATCGTATCATCATTTTACGTTTTCCTTTCTCCTTTTTCCTATGGAATCTTGTGGAGGCACCAGCAAATACAGGCATTGATGGTGTTACATATTTATATGTAAAATTCCAAACGTTTTCTGTTTTTATTTGAAACTTAAGGTCGAAACTGCGGTAACAGTTTCAAAATCTCAGTGAATCGCCACCGACCCGGTGGTCAAGCAGAAACCGGCATGACTTCCAGGGCGCGGTGCCAAAGCAAATGTCTTGCTAATAGCAGGTGGGTAAAGGTCCAGTTTCTAGACCCGATTTTGTGACAACTTGAAGGTCTAGCTTATAATTATGTACACATGGCGGTCCTAGATCTATATGAAAATATATACATAGCCGGGTTGGTAAATAGAGGTAGAAAATGTATACATGTGTATTGTCCGGGGGGAGCATACAATTTATAATATAAGCAGCTAATGACATACAGGGATAACATCGTGTACACGCTCTTAAAATATCGACTGCGTCAATATGTTCCTTCACTGGGGTTTTATACTAGTAATCAATAGCCACAAGGTTTAGGAGGCAAAGTTATAGTATTCAACCTGTCTTGATTATACTGTTCAACCTGTCTTCACTATACCGTATATATATAACACAGGTCTAGTTTGCTCCCAGTCCTGAGATTAGCACCGGTGAAACAGTTCTAAATTAACCCCCGATCTAATATATGCCTACTCCCCCCACCGGTAATTTATACCTTAGGTTTAAATTACCCTCTCTAGGTTCAGATGACACCCCCCTTGTTTCTTTGATAATATTCTTACACTAAACAATATTCTTCAGCAAACTTTACTGAAACAAAAAAAGAAAATATTGGGGAGACTTTAGGAGAGAACCTACCTATAATGTATGTACCCGAAAAATGATACACTTCATTAGAGAGTTTACATCATGAACTTCGTAAATTCGATTGAACCATTACTTGTAAGATTCGGCAACAACAACCCCCCCCCCCCCCCCCCCCCATTTAAAATTGACTTGGAATACGGCATATTTGAATTCGAGATTTTTTGCAGATGTATTTTGCTCTAAATAATGCCTATAAGTAGAATTGTTTTAAAATCAAATAACGTCAGGCCAGGTGGAGGCTTTTTAGGCACTTATATATAATATATATATGGAGGTAGCATTTGATTTGTGTATTTTATTAGCGATTCCAAAACCACTCATATAATGATAATTTTGTTTGTATTTGGAATTATCTCTTTGTTACTATTATGTCATTTTAGCCGATGTCCATCCTTATAATCTAATATCTTTTTTTTGTTTGTTTTTAAAAAGGTTTTATTCAGATTTCCTGCCATCGAGGCTCTTACATTTCTAATGGTAGAATCTCTGCGTCCCTTTGTATTTTATAGTTTTTTGGGGGTTTTTCGTATTTTCTTACTCACTGTATAACACAATATACATTTGTACTTATATAATTTAATATCTTCAGGGTGCTGCAGGGTGTGATGAGAACAGCACTCTGTGTAATATATATCCTGACTTATATTCTTTCCCCAAATCAAAATATTTCATTCCTAAAATCTGTCTATTAATTTAGGCATTTACTATCTCTTTTTTGTATCACTACATCTTTTCTGTATGGGATATACAACAGTTTTTCATGAAGTTGATTCTGTTCCAACCACAAACGACGTCTATTATCATTATTATAATAATCAGACCACGCGTTTTGGAAGAATTGGCGTGAAATAAGCGAAATATTGTGTTAATTGTGTAGGCAACATACTTAATTTTTGCCCGTTTTGAGAACAAAAAAAGCCCACGATAAATATAATGTCGAAGTTTAGCCCAGTGAAACAGGTACATGTAATTTCGAGCTTCCATATGATAAGAAACATAACAAATTTGAATACCAGGGTTCCTGAAGACTGAAATTTAAGGACTTTTTAATGCTCGAAATAAGGACACTATAAGGATTCTAAAAGGGCAGGATTGTGATATTTTATTGGCTGAAAATGCAAATTTGACGGAAAAGGTTCGGACTCGTTAAAAATTGCCTTCTGGTGCGTTTAAACTGAATGCTATTGCTTATAATTTTCTTTGAAATAAAATATGAAATGTAAATACGAAGTTTATGTGGAGAGCATAGGTAATAATTATTTCATCATTGTTTCATTTAGATGCACGGGCTACGATTGGGACAGATTGGCGTCAATTACTATCCGATGTTTCCTTCACACGAACCGGGATGAACTGCGAGTATTAGCCGACGTCGATCACTATGACAGGGGTCTATGTCCGTAGGAAGACACATATGGGTCAGATTTTCAGAAAATGTACAATTCGCCTTCACCAATCCTCTCAAATAACCCACATTCAAGACAGAAATGAGCTTCAAAATGCAGTTTAACATAACATAACGGATACTACAAATCAACGTGATACCAAATATACTCAGATATACCTGGTATTCATCCTTTTTCAGTCTAATTTAGCAAAATTCCATAAATTTTTAGAGCTGCCAATTGTACATTTTCCGAAAACCTGACCCATATATCAATCACAACAACAAACGCAAGCTTGATTTAAGTTCATGGGAAAAATCCATGACCATTTACTGGATTGTATTTATTGACATGTAACGATTTCTTTGTACATTTGCTGAGGTACTCTGTTGAATTTACATGGCTTTTTTTGCCAGTGCAACTACTTCCCTTTGAAAACCCTTTTATATGACTGTACACATAATGGGATTTGACTGTATATATAAAAATAGACTGGACACAGGACTGCTTCATTCTTTTTCGTTGCCAAAGAATGAAGAAATCTACATGCAATAAAACTGGTCAACGTCTCATTGAAGTTGGTCGTAACAAGTTGGAAATTTCAACATCAACATTTCCAAGAAATCACTGGCAAAAACAAACAGCAAGCAACAATGGACGGAATACAAATTTGCTTGGCATTTCATCAGTGGCAAGAATGTGGCCAGCGAGGTGGAGATTTCCATTTCAGTTCATGTTTTTAATCTTGGTGAACGGGTGATGTGACATGAATAATAAGCGTGGTACTTGAATCAGTTCCGTTGGTCATTCTTCATTCTATCTATTCTCGCTCCATCTCTACTGCCATGTCCAAGGCACCGACCTCCTACAATATTAAAAGGGAGAACGTGGGTCAAATTGATGAAGCAAATATTTAAGATGACCATATGGGTGAAGTCGTCAGAAAATGTACAATTCACCGTCACCAATCCTGTCAAATAATCATAATTAAAGACAAAAATAAAGTTCAAAATACAGTTCAACCGAACCAAACCGATTGCTAGAATCAATGCAATGCCGAATATACTCGAATTTACCGAGTATTGGCCAAATTGCAGCCTGATTTTGCAGAATTTACTAAATATGTACAGCTGCCAATCGTACATTTTCTGAAAATCTGACCTATATAACTGATAATTATAATTACATTGATTTTTACACGGATGCTATATTGAGATTAATACCTAGATAACATAGCTATGTTAAGTACCTCATATCACATTCTTCCTTTAGGATACAGACAATATTTTGTATTGCTGCTGCCCATAGGTCTAAGAGACTTAAGGATAACTTATAATAGTGTCCAACCCACCCACTATAATTCGGAGACTCAGTAGTGTACAATTTTGTGTTAAATTTATTACTATTGATGTATAGTGTGACACACCGCCTAAACAAAGGTGTTATATTTCAATGAATTCTCATGATCTGAATACTTATATGTCAAGTCTCTAACTGGATTACTTCGCAACAGGGCTGTAAGTTGCCCCTGCCAAGAATTTGATTCTATTCTGTTAAAGCCTATAATTGTGATCCTGTTAATGTTCTAGAACGTCCATTCTACTATGGTAACCAGCGGTATCTTGCTCGCTGGTTTGATTGTTTATGAAAACTCGCCTACCTAAATCCCAATATTCATAATCTGTTATGTACTCATTACATCTCAACTCATAACTTCAATCTACTGTTGTGAACCTATTATTTATTTAATTCTCAATTATCCATAGTTCATGTTATATCGTAACAAAAGCAATCAAGGTTCTAGGCACTCGCCGGAAGAACTGGCTGAATAGTTTCTATTTAACCAGACGTCGAATCACCTAATATTGTAATACCAGCTTCAATAAAAGAATCTATGAATTGAATTGAATTGAGCACAAGTGATGTGTCATACCGAAACTGAATCAATACAAAGCTATATAGTTTGCTTGGAATATTGGTTGTAAATCACAAGATATTTGTATAAGAAAAATCGCTTTTCTGTCAATTTTAAGAGCGTTTTTCATTCATTTAAAATTAAATTACGATTTGATTGCAAAGCACTCCGTAATAAATCCCTGGTAATTGTTATTCTACAAATGGCTTGCCATGTGCAAATAGACGTGAAAAGGTTGCGATTTGATTTTTCGTGATGCATATATATATGCAGAATTTATCCATACTTTAGAATAAATCTTATTTTCGACTGTATCAACATTAAAAGTGGTGGTCACCTTCTGTATAGATATTTCTACAAAATGAATGCCCTTGTTAATTAAACTTAGCCCATGGATTCTAAACATGCCTCCCTACCCTTCACATAGAATATCAAACGAAACACGTAGAAGGTATACACCATGATAAACAGATCTGCTTCTGTTAATTACTTCTCGACCAAACCAACCCCTTCATATCGCCATTAATTAATTATCTCCCATATAGGCACGCTCCTGGGGCGTCATTTAATAGGGGATTTGCATGTGCCACTTCGCATGTCTGTTACAGTGCATCCTGGGATGGATTCTGATGAAATCTGACATACAAATATTTGGCAACATTTTTATTCAAAACTGCAAAAATGTTTTCACCAATATCATAGCTTTTATAAATGATCTATGAAAACCAAATGCATGATGGGAAAAATAGAGTTCTGTGTTATGCTGAACATATCATGTTTTCTATAGATTTTAGACTGTACCATTAGTCCCATAAGTCCATGCAAATCAAGATTCAAAAAGGCGGCTATGCAAATCCCTTATTACTCATGAAATATACGCATGAAATGTCAGAAGGATGAGGAATGATATGTGACGTGTTTCAGGAAAATGAGTCATAAGTCGCAAAAATTAGATTTTGAGATATCATTTGATTTGAAAAGATGAGATCAAGCCGATTCCAATGATAGTAAACAGTCTAATAATCTAATAAGTACTTCTAGATTTTAAGTTTTACATTTTCGTTTTTGGAAAAAAAAGTTTCCAATATTTCTGGGGGTCAATAAGCATGCAGTAAAGTAACTAAATGTAGTCCATATGAGGACCTTTAAACCGAAAGGATGTATTACATAGATTGTCCTGAAATTTGATACATCGATTGATATATCTATTAGTGATGAACCCTCCAAAAAGTAGAACATTTCAATAATGTGATATTGTAAAAAAAGTACTCATTTTCCTGAAACACATCACATATAATTATATGAATGTACTTACCGCTGCGTTTTGTACAATTGCGCACAATGGGCAGAAGAGTCCTACAACACAGTCATTTCCTTTGGATCCCTGCAAAGTAAGAATATAAAAAATGTTGATAAATATTTTTGGTGATACATGTAACAGGTTAAATGTCAATAAAAAACGCGTCCGGATATTTGCAAATAACTTGTACCAAGTCCCACAGCCTGTATATATAGCTCAATGGATACCTCCCACCCTTTTTGTGAGAAGGATCCAAGATGTACAACCATCAAAAAGAGTTTCACCTCAAAAGTTCAACTCTGATAGTGATAATGAGCCAACCCAAGGCCCTAGTCATAGACCGACCCAACCACCCTCATGTAGAGGAAGACCTAGGGGCCGAAGCACAGTTCGAAATCGCACCCTAGACGAAAAATCATGAGGATGCATCATGAAGAGTTCAATACATAACTATTAAGAAATTATCAGAATCGTGAAGGTAAAATTAAACTTTTTTTAAATTGTAGGGACTGAACATTGTTTGGGAAGTCAACCCGGTTATAAATTTCTCCAATTGAACAATAAAGAACATAATTATAAAGTATATATGTTACAATAATGAAGTACATATTAAATATTATAGTAAGAATACCATTATGGCCTCTTTGCTTCTGGGCTCACTCGGTGAGTATAGTCCACCAAGTACTTCACACTATATGGTATTCTGGTCCTGGGAAAGACCATAAAGTGCCTTTCTGTCTCTTATCTCTGTCTCTCTCTCCCTTCTTCTCTATCTCTATTTCCTGGGTATGATCATAAAGTGCCTTTCTGTCCCTTTTCTCTGTCTCTCTCTCCCTTCTTCTCTATCTCTATATCCTGGGTATGACCATAAAGTGCCTTTCTGTCTCTTTTCTCTGTCTCTCTCTCCCTTCTTCTCTATCTCTATTTCCTGGGTATGATCATAAAGTGCCTTTCTGTCCCTTTTCTCTGTCTCTCTCTCCCTTCTTCTCTATCTCTATATCCTGGGTATGACCATAAAGTGCCTTTCTGTCTCTTTTCTCTGTCTCTCTCTCCCTTCTTCTCTATCTCTATTTCCTGGGTATGATCATAAAGTGCCTTTCTGTCCCTTTTCTCTGTCTCTCTCTCCCTTCTTCTCTATCTCTATATCCTGGGTATGACCATAAAGTGCCTTTCTGTCTCTTTTCTCTGTCTCTCTCTCCCTTCTTCTCTATCTCTATTTCCTGGGTATGATCATAAAGTGCCTTTCTGTCCCTTTTCTCTGTCTCTCTCTCCCTTCTTCTCTATCTCTATATCCTGGGTATGACCATAAAGTGCCTTTCTGTCCCTTTTCTCTGTCTCTCTCTCCCTTCTTCTCTGTCTCTATTTCCTGGGTATGATCATAAACTGCCTCCCTTTCAGCTCTCCCGCCCTTGATATAACCATATTAAATGTGTTGATAAGGGCGTAAAGCAACCAATCTCACTCACTATGGTATTCTTGCTTTTTAATATTCCATAACTTTATGTTTAGAAAATGATTTTACGGAAAACAGGACTACTTTCGCTGCGGGTGGCATATGAGCCTAAAATACGTCACTGGTTGCGAGAGTGGTGTATATCTGATATACGCCACTCTCACGGCCAAATCATGGAATCTTATAATACATGTATCTGTGTGGTTTTGTTTGTTTTAAGATTTTTATTCAGCTACGACATTTTGTACGAATATATACCAGGGCTCGAAAAAACCTATGTTTACTTGCCCGGGGCAAGTAAAAAATGGCTCCGGGCAAGTAAAATTTAAAGTTACTTGCCCGAGCGGGCAAGTGAACATCTCTACGGCGCCGATTTCAAACCCCTATTGTGATGTCTACTTATAATGAAATGCCCCTGTAAATGTACTTCAGGCAAGTAAAAATTCTGTCGGGCAAGTAAATCTTGGCTGCCACTTGCCCAATGGGCAAGTGAAGTTGGTAGGTTTTTTTCGAGCCCTGTATACAATAATTCTCAGTGCGTGCTGAGTTCAGAAAAATGTTAGGAAAAATATCAGACAAATATAAATGATATATAGTAACATCATGATAATGACCTGACATTTAAAACTCAAACCCTGGGCAGTGTCCATTTTCATCACATTCCTTGAAATAGTCGTAAGAATATAATATCACACCATATAATCAAAATAATCACAGGCAATAGAGACCTTTGCCTCTGCGAGCGATACACAAATGCAACCTAAAAATGAACATGAAATGAAAGATGAAAAATAGCAACACCCAGTACATGGGCTAGACGAGAGAGCTGCTACAGGATAGCAACACCCAGTACATGAACTAGACGCAAGAGCTGCTGACGGATAGCAAAACCCAGTACATGATTTAGACAAGAGAGCTGCTGAAAAATAGCAACACTCAGTACATGAGTACGACTAGATTCCAAAATTCGTTCCTCAGCTTGAAACTCTTTACTAGGATTTTTTTAATTTTTTTTTAATATTTCTTTATCATCTATTACCTTTAAACCATGAGGAAGGTCATAATCATTCCAAAAGTTATAAATCCTAACAAAGAGACTTCTTCTGATAGATTCCTTTTTCCAGTCTTCAATTTGTACCCGATATGGGTCTCTTAGATTATAATCATATAAAGGGCGATTTAATACAGGATAATTAAAAAAAAACACTGAAAAAGCGTTGGAGACGTCTGTTACAGAGTGGCAATAAATTGCAATTATTATGAATATCGATGTTTCCAACTCTATTTTCAGCTCTCCTCCGTCTAAACCCCTGACACAACCTTAAACAGTTGTTTTGGATTAATTGTAGCCTTCTTGTTTCATTTCTTGGTGCCAGGTCGAATACAAGCCCACCATACTCTAGAATAGGCAGGATATAAGTTTTATAAATCAGTATTGATATATTTTTAGAGATATAGGATCTTACTCTGGCTAATCTTCTGTACAGTAAAATGGCTGTTGAACAAACCGAGTTTATATACAGAATCATATTTAACCTGTCATCCAAGAGGAAACCTAGGTATTTAAAATTATTCACCCTATCAATGGCTTGACCATTACAATACACAAAATAATCGTTAGCATTCAACTCTCTTTTCCCACGAAAAATCTGTAATTTTGTTTTTTTAGTATTTAATGTTAAACCATTTCTATCGGTCCAGTTCTGGAATTTTAGTACATCACTCTGAACCTTCTCTAAGTCCTGGTTTACAACAATCTTATTTAAAATCACACAGTCGTCGGCGTACATGACAATGTCCCCTTCAAATCCCACATCAATCACATCATTTGTATAAAAAATGAAGAGTAAAGGCCCTACAATACTTCCCTGAGCTACCCCAGCATGCAGCAGTTCGGGCTCAGAACATACATCACCCAATTGAGTCAATTGACTTCTATTCGTCGAATAACTTTTGATTAAATTTACGAGATTTTCGCCGATGCCAACTTTACTTAATTTAAACAAAAGAATATCAATATTAATAGAATTAAATGCCTTAGACAAATCGAAATAGACTGCAATAGTATTGTGACCCTTATCTTTGTTCTTTAATACATTCCTCAAGAAGGAGTAGATCGCACTATCAGTACTGAAACCTTATCTAAACAGGATTCTCACCAAAAATATTTGACAGCGTAGCGGGGGCCACACACCATCTAGGGGGGTCTGGGGGCATGCCCCCCCCCCCCCCCCCGGAAAACTTTGAGCAAAACGATGCTGTTTTAGTGCGTTCTGCTGATTTTAAGGGCCATCAGGTCAACCCTTAAACATTAAAAGTTAAACTCATAGTTTACATAATTAAACTTTATTTTCATAACCTAACACTATCTTTGAGATATCATTTTTCTAATAGCATAGCATAGTGTCATTACACAATTTAATAATTTGGAATAGAAGAAAAAATACCATTCTTATTACCATCTTATTTTGGATGCATTAAAATATTATTGGCCTTACTACTTTACAGTAAGTATAGTAAGTACACATTTGCATCAATCATTAGGCCGACATATGCCATTCCCAAATTAAGTTTGAGTATTTAAGAAATAACAGATACATATTAAATAGTAAATATCAGGGGCGGATCCAGGATTTTCAAAAGGAGGGGGCACAGTTTAAAGTTTAATTTTAAAGAACATATTTATATGTTATATTCTAATTAATTAGTTGATCGTTTATTTGAAGACATCTATTTAACTTCTAATTAATTGCTTAGATTTTGTTCTGCAATGCTTTAAATATTCAGAGATGCCTCTCACTTATTTCAACACTGATAAAACAGACCACGATGAAAGTACTAAATAATCTTAAAATCACACAAAAGGAGTTTTCATTCTGTGCGTATATTATGTTGAATTTAAGAGTATTGGTTTTGAACTTTTCTTCAAAACAGCATTAGTTATGCCTCGTCACTATCTAAGGATTCATTTTAAGAGTATACAAGTATTTTCCTTAATGCCCAATTTCTTTATAGATTTTATATCTTTATAGATATATATATAGGTTTTAGATTTTACTTCTAAAGATTAAAGTAACATAGGGGGAACTCTCCAAACTCATATTGCCCTGCTTCTGAGAATTCTTTAAGTTGTATATGGTAATAATAAAGATAAGAAAGTCAGTGCTATCTGTACATTAACGTTTCATGAAATAGTTTTTGTTAGGTAGGTAGCTAGGTATATATTTTGATATCCTATAAATTATTGGGGTTCAGCCCAAGAATGGATTGGACAGGAAAGGGATCTGAGTTTTGGTTCTGTTTTATTGGGGTCCGACGTTTCGGGCACATTCGCCCTTTTTCAAGGATATATTTTGATACCTGAATGTGCATTTATGTCATAAACTTTAATCGAACTATTTCATAACATATTTACACCCCATCTCACACAGCCCTCTGTAAGAAACTGAAAATATCAACATTCCAATTCCAATCAATAAGTATACAATTACATTGTATCACCAGTAGTGAATAACCTCAAGGAGAGGGGCAGGGTATTAAGGGGGAGGGACATGAAAGGGAGAGGTTGGTTAGAAAAGCTTTCGAAAATGTTTGAAACATAATTGATAATTGTATTAAGTGTAGAATGTATGTTAGCAGATCATTAAATAAAATATTGAATCGAATGTAATCATGTAAGTGTGCATATAAGGAGGAGGGTCACAGAGAAAGAGGAGGGAGTAAGGAGAGAGTGGGAAAGAGATATGCCAAGATGAGACGGGAGGATATTTCCCTAGATAAGATTAGTATTTTTTAATCAAATTATGGCCACTACACTGTCTCAAGAGACATCGTAGCAGCCATTTTTGCAGCGTAGCGGCGATGGCAGACGGCGTAGCGGGCCCCTACGCTCAAAAAGGCTGGCGAGAACCCTGCTAAAGCCATGTTGCTGCGGTATCAAATAATCAATTTCGAGGAGATGTTGTTCAATTTTCTCTCTCATAAGTTCTTCAAAAATTGTCCCCATCATTGGGGAAATCGAAATGGATCTAATGTCATCGATCTTTCTAGAATTGGCTTTCTTTGGTATAAGGACGCATGAAGATTGTTTACACGAATTTGGGAAATAATTCTCGACACGTATCCTATTCAGTAACCAGACAAAGTTATAGATAATTGAAAGAAGGGCAAACTTGAGAAATGTAGAATTCATGTCTAAAACACCACAGGATTTTTTCACATCAATATTATTGATTACCTTGGTAACTCTCTCTGTCGTGATTACATCATTCCATTCAAATTTGGGCAAGTCCCTACCTCTATTAAAAATAAAATTTAGGTTATCCAGAGATGACTTTGGAAGAATGTTGCAGAAATAATTATTAGCATAATTTGCTGCATCCTTACCATGTAAAGTGACACCATCTGAACTGATAATATGTTCTATACGGCTGTCCTTTGATTTAGAAGTACCGGTACCATAAACATTTGCTAAATGCTCCCAGAATTTTTTTCATTCCTAGTGTAGTGGATATGAGGATCAGCGCAAGTCTAGTATAGCTTGCTGTTGTTTTAACTCTTATATAACCGGGTCGGCCTTCAAGGTCAAGGTTGGAGCTCCGCTCGCTCAACCTTTCAAGCCTTTCGGATCTGTTCTGTTTTTACCGTGAATGAAATGTTAAGCTTTACCCTAGTTACAGATTACCTTTCATCTACCTGCATTGACCAGAATACGTACTGTATTGCATAATTGTGATGTATTGTGTATCTCCTGTATCACTTATTCCTGTACGAAGAACATCTTGCCATTTACTTGTACACACCTTGTTATTGTACGGATTGTATTTGTGACTATTCCGGAAATCCTTTCCGTCAGATGTCTTGGTTAGCCCGGCTGACCATGTACCTTGTGATCGCACTGTGGGGGAAATAAAGCTACGGAAACAGAGACCGTTGTCCATGTTTTACTTTCCCTTAGTTGAGAGGAAGATCGAACCTGGGTTGTCTAAGTAATAGCACGAAGGTTATCGCGGGCCGGATAACTAGTGTCACCATTTACTGATAAACTACCTGTAAGAGAGCCTACAGCCCCGGATTGGTAATCGAGATATCCGGGGGTTCACTACACCTAGAGTATCTATTACATATGTCTACCATGGCCTCGTTTTTTAATCTAAATATTTTTCTCTGCACGAGAACTTTAAGATCTTTGGCATGTGCCCAGTTTTCAGCTAACTACAAGTTACATGTAAGTGAATTTGAGTTATGATTTACAAAGTAACTTGGAAAGAAACTACTGCACATACAGTTTCAACTTTGAAGATTTGGGTAGTTGATGCATTTATTATATATATGAGTGCATTCATTAAAACTACTACTTGCCAGAAAATTAGGCATGCTCAACTGAAGTTTTAACTAGGGATAATTCCAAGACTAATTAAGGAGACGACTTATAATGTTTATAATTTGATTTAATATATTGAATTTCGCTTTTAACATGTCAAACATTAATGGGGACGGCTGTTTTCCCACCAGTGATAAATGTGAATATAGAGCTGCGAGCTGCTATTTGATTTGATTTGAGAATCTTTTATTTAAATGTTGGAATTTCGCTCTGCGAGATACACCGTTCTACAGTAGGGACTAGTCGTGTAAAGCAACCAATAATTTCTAAGTAAATTAATGCAGTCGAAAGCCAGGTTGTGGTCAAGTTCAAAGACAGTCTTATACTCAGAAACTGGCTCTTTATCTTCGAACCCAGGGATATTAGCTCCCTGTCCAAGAGAAATTACATATATGGCAATGCAAACCATACGGGTTTCTTTTCATTTCGGCGTAAGAAATACAAGAAAACTTGCTTGGGGAATGTGGTGCGAGATTGACACTTGAAAAAATCGGTTAGTAGGGTGGCGGTGGGGGGGGGGGGGGGGGGGAGTGGCATGCCCCGGGTCAGAAAAAGTAGGCATTTTAGGCTTGGTTTCGCTCAAATTGTTCCTATAGCTTCACAAGCTATAGGATCGTTGGTTCAATCTAAAAAAAAAATTATTCTATTCGCGAGGTATAATTTTCCCAATGCTCTGCCTCTGGGGGCAAGGGGACGGATGCGTAATAATACTAATATTTTAAGTTTCCCTTCAAGTATAAAGTGCTTTGCCGAACCACAGTCCCCTTCACAGACAATCAATGAGATAAACATAACAATCAAAATAACCCAGGCCCTTGTAGAATGGAATTAAGATGACTACGTTAGCCTAGCCAATTATTAATGTTGAAATAATGTTGTTGTTGCAATGTTGGGATGTCGCGAATGCGGAATGGTTAGACGGTAATGCTGCGAACCCCGTTTAGCTCCATTTATGAACAGTTAGGCCTACACTGTGAAATATATCTAGCAGAATGAAGGTTGGCATAAAGATAGCACAAAGTCAAAGAGCTACAAGCCAGATCGCGTTCGGATATGATTCGCCAACAAGTTCTACGGCAGTCTTTTAACAAGACACGTTCGGACAGCATCACGTTGCGCACTTGATTCAAAAACATTTTCAAAAGGAGTGGACTACATGTCATTGTCCGTCTGAATTTTTATCGTTTAAGGGTCCCCAAATCATGGCATCAACAAAATTGGTTCATCTTGGAAAAAAAACCACTCGTACTCACCGCGATACCGTTAGTTTCACGAATCTTTTCTCTGATCTTTAGGAAGGCGATGATATTGGCGATGGGGCAAGCTGCGGCAATACCACATTTTACACAATCCTCTCCGACCTTTTCGGCGGTTTTTCCATGAACGTAGGGAGCGAACAAATATGTGATGCAGCACAATTTGACGTCGCTAAAGCAGCCGAAGAGTCCATTTTTCCACTCAGCCATTTTGCCTGTTTGTTGACTGAACGCTTTTCTTGCAAAAGGTATTTCCTCTGTACTTAAAATGTCCAGTGCCCGACACGTCCGACCGGTCAGTGGCTTTATATTTATAAATACTGCTTACCCCATAGCAACCCCCTGTTGATACTGTGACGTAAAACGTGAGGCAAAGACGACGTGGGAGACCTCTAGTGGTCGCAGTTGTAGTGCACTTTTGGCGCCAAGCCACTTGTGAATGCAAACCCTCCCGCTTCGATTTTTGCTGGGGGCTGAGGGACATGGCAATGGTAGCCACTGCTTTTTGCCTTGACGGGACTCGGTGTGCACCAAAATCATGAGATAAATATAGTTTTAACAGGTTAATATATTATCAAACATGTCTCCGGAGATAGATACAATTATATTATAAAGGTAGCCTACTGATTGTTTACAGGTTCTATGGATTAAGCTAGTTTGTTTTTGTTTATTTCTGGGTTAACAATGTGTCCGGAAGGAAAGTACGGCCAAACAAAATAGGTGTGCCCCCCCCCCCCCTACCTAGAAAAACCTTACCCTACCTAAACATTTTTTTACCATACCTGATTATTTTTTTACCATATCTTACTTATTTGGGATTTTTTTTTTTACAAAAAAAGCCTATCAAAGCAGGAAAACAGGTTTTCCGAACCCGGAACTGTCAAAAAGCACCTTTCCCATGTTTAAAACCACCGTTATGAAATAGACAATTTTTTTCAGTTCCTGAGAGGTGGTTTCCTAAAAAAAAAATAATAAAAAAAAAAGAAGTTACCACCCCCTACCTAGTTTTGTCTCGTGTTTTTAACCGATATGCTGGTTGACCTTGATCGGGGGGATCGGGGAATCAAGGCCAGCGACGTGGGCTACCACTTGGCTAAGTAGTGGAACCTAACTCAACTCAATGGTGCATGGTGGGTCGTCTCCTATACTAGGCCTAGTCAAAGTTGGAGGAGACCTGTTGGTGCCAAAAAAGAACTTCATGTTAGGAACTCGCACAAGTGTGGGCCAAACCCTGTGCGGCGGCCAGGCCACTTTAGCCTAAGCCAAAAAAAAAATAGGTGTGTTTCCGATTTATCTGGCTGAAAACTAGGTAGGGGGGATGGTAACTTTTTTTTTTTTGTTATTATTTTTTGTTTGGAAACCTCCTCCCAGGAACTGAAAAAAATGTCTTTTTCATAACAATAGTTGTTTTGAACATGGGAAATGTGCCTTTTGACAGTTCCAGGTTAGGAAACCCCGTTTTCCTGCTTTTATAAGCTTTTTTTGTCAAAAAATCCAAAAAAGGTAAGATATGATGGGGAAACAATCAGGTATGGTAAAAAAAAATTTAGGTAGGGTAAGGTTTTTCTAGGTAGGGGGGGGGGGGGGGGGTAAATCGGAAACACACCTATTTTTTGTTGGCCCTACACCCCCTACTGAGATCAAATATTTTACACTTGATTTTGTTCTTCCTGGTTTGTGCCTGCATTCCATAATTTAACATTTAACTACTCATATCTACAGTATATCTATTCATCACACCACATAATACGTAAAAAAAAAAGATAAGTTGATAATAATGTAGGCCTAGGCAACAATTAAAGCCCGATTTGATACAACATGTTAAAGCTGAATAAGTAATGCAGCGTGGACACTGGCTTCGAAATACTGGATATTTTGTGTGAGTTATTATATATAAGGCTTATCAATGTAAATATTAAAACCATGTTGGAATATAATTTGAATAGTTTGTGTTGATTAAAGAACAATTGCTTTCGTCAAAATTTGGCTGGCTTTAAAGGTTCATTAATAGATGGTAAATGCAAATTTAGCTAGGCCTATTGTAGGCTACTTCACATTTTATTTTTAAAAAAGTAGCCTAAGTAAGGAGCAAAAAAGTATATGGAACAACCTAAGAGTAGATATAGAGGAGTACATTGAAAGGTTACAAGAATAACCGATTCTTTATGTGTCCGAGTTCCAAGTCTTCGCAAAAAAAAAGAGGTGATAATTTAGCCGGTAGAGATCCGGATATATTTAAAAGTCAAAGAGTGGTTCTTCCTAAGCTTGACGAGAACGTCCAAATCAGCACACTTTTCGATTCGGTATTGTGTGGACCCCTACCTCCATCGGTGACTATCACTGAATTACTTTGAGATGTAACTTGCTTTAATAATCGTCACACGATTGGTAACATCAACCATGAAGGTTCTTTTTTCTATGTGAGAGTACTTTAAAAACATGTTTCGCATTGTAGAAGCCCAGAAGGCAGGATATTCTGCATCAAGTTTGAATTAAAGAAAAAATTAGCCTAATGGGCTGATCCCAGGTTAATATTTTTGTGTACGCGCCATTTTGCCTCTATTGGCCCCCCCCCCCCCCTTACCCCACTACCCCACCCCCACCCACCCCCCACCCCCACCCTTCACATACACACGATAAGCAATTCCCAGACCCGGTCTGAGATCAACTAATGTCCTCTGTAACTTTTAAAATCATTTAAATCTAATTATTATTTTCAATTCATTTATCTAATTAATATTTTGTCACTAAGGTCTAAGCATATTCTAAATACATGTTGCTGAATTATAACTGTTGTCTTTGGTGACGCTTTGTATATATCCGAAAAATAAACTGGAAATAGTGTGCATGTTTAACTAATTCCCGAAATCATTGTACATTTTGAAACCATTGCTCAAAACACTATTATAGGTCTACTACATTAGGCCTATATATGGTCACCTTCCCAACTCAAGGTTATTAACTACATCACATAGGCCGACAGTACACGTGGGTAAATATCACAATACAAGGTTTCTGTTGCTGTTTCAGTTCAGGACAAAAGAAACGTTTTATATACACTATAGATGTTGAAATAACGAGATACTATAGACTATAGACTTTAGACTATAGACTATAGACTATAGACTATAGATTCTCGTTGGTTGAAATTAAGCCTTCATAGATAGGTATAAATATATCAATAATAATAATATTATAATTAAACTACATGTCTCCAACTCTACACACGAGTGGCAACATATTTATGAAAAAAAGTGTGAGTGTTGGTGTTTGAGTCGTCCCTCTTCATTGTTCATAAAAAGAATTAGCCTAAAATTAGCTGACGATATTTAAAATATGAATAGATCAATCTATCTTCGGCTGAAACGCAAGTACCGTAGGTGATGTATGAGCAATGAGCAATGAGAGCAATTATCAAATCCTACTGACCACAGACAATGTTTAATGACACCAAAAACCGAACACTGAATATTTAATCCTATAAGTATATAACATAATTATATATTGTAGTTCTAGTAGTGAACTAGAAAATAATAACAACATACAAGCAAATGTGCAAAATATATTAAAGTATAACTCCTGGAAGTAAATTGAAAGTGCTTGGGCCAGAAATTACTGGCATTTCTCTGACCTTACAGTGTCGTTTGTCTTTAACAAGAGTTAACTTCCCATAGATATCAATGTTTTAGGTTTGACCAAAATAAATCTCTATTTCAAAGAAAACCATTGATTACTGAGGAATGTACTTAGTTCAAATTGACATAAATAATCCCCCAAGTGGAACCTCTGTCGAACATCATCGACCGACATACTTCTGAAAGACATGTCATGCTTTAATTCACTAATGAAACATCATCCACCATTAACGTACTTTTTGGACATAAGTTGGAAACTAACCACGAAGGGAAAATGAATTTCACTTTTAAGATATTGTATTTGCAAATGCTTATGGATATTTTTACGTTTGCCTCTGAGGGAGTGGCAACAATTGGGAATAGGACGGTACGCCATCGCGTTCGAGGTGGGATTAGACGTACGAGTAGATAGTAGCTGTAGCTGAGTGGCTATATTCCTGCCACTCAGCTATGGACTCTATACTAACCTATAGAGTAGATGTAGCTGAGTGGCTATATTCCTGCCACTCAGCTATGGACTCTATACTAACCTATATAGTAGCTGTAGCTGAGTGGCCATATTCCAGCCACTTAGCTATGGGCTCTATACTAACCTATAGAGTAGTTGTAGCTGAGTGGCCATATTCCAGCCACTCAGCTATGGGCTCTATACTAACCTATAGAGTAGTTGTAGCTGAGTGGCTATATTCCTGTCACTCAGCTATGGACTCTATACTAACCTATAGAGTAGCTGTAGCTGAGTGGCTATACTCAAGCCACTCAGCTGTGGGCTCTATACTAACCTTTAGAATCGATCTGATGAGACTCTGGGAGGTTTTTATTCTCTATAGATTCCCGAATACGACTTCTGTCCAGTTCCATAGCCTAGGGGTTCGAACTCTCAACGTTCTCCCCCGAAGTCGAGTGCTCTAACCCCTAGGCTATGGAACTGGTGGTGATATCGTGGCTGAATTTTGCTAGTGATATCCGTAGCCTCCGCCATTGTTGTTTGTTGACAAGTGAAGAGGTGCGCACTAGTCGGAATCTTACGACTGGCCGAGTGAAGCCAGACTCAAGTGGGCGGGGCTTAGCAGAGAAACAGCCAATCAGCGGTGCGTAGTCACTTTCAGCCAGCCGTTGTGTTACCGTAAGGTTCCCAGCTTGCGATCCAAAGCATCAGACTTCCGGTTTACAAATGCCGTGTTCAGTGTGTCTAGTGACTTAAAAAAGAGATAAATAAAAAATGTGAATCGCTAGAAATGATTTAAATATAGTTATACCTCGATAGCGAAGATTTAGTCTACGGAAATCAATGAGTTCAGAAGCCAGAGAGTTCGAGCAAGCAAGCATGCATGGAAGGAGTGCGGAGACTTTCGGCATAGCTACTCTGTGCACGAAGCACTTGGCGTTGCATTGTGTACGGTAGTCTATATAGCGCACGGAGGATTGCATTCGAAAGTCCCGGTGCAAACTTCCGGCTTGTTCACTTGTCAACATGCACAGACTTCCAGTTCAGGTCACATGAAAAGAATGGTGATTTTCATGGTGTGTGCTGATGTTTTTCGACGGAATAAAGAAGGTTAGTGTATGTTTTTTCTCTAACATTAAGGGAACCTCATCAAATCTCTTCTAAAACCAATAATTTCCTCGTTTTTTTCTGATCTAGGTTACTATAGCCTGACGGAAGTTCTCGGGGTTCGCCCTCGAAATTCCCTCAGGCTATAGTAACCTAGATCAGAAAAAAACAAGGAAATTATTTCTTAAATAGAGTAGCTGTAGCTGAGTGGCTATATTCCTGCCACTCAGCTATGGACTCTATACTAACCTATATAGTAGCTGTAGCTGAGTGGCCATATTCCTGCCACTCAGCTATGGACTCTATACTAACCTTTATAGTAGCTCTAGCTGAGTTGCTATATTCCTGCCACGTAGCTATGGGCTCTATACTAATCTTTATAGTAGCTGTAGCTGAGTGGCCATATTCCTGCCACTCAGCTATGGACTCTATACTAACCTATAGAGTAGCTGTAGCTGAGTGGCTATATTCCAGCCACTCAGCTATGGGCTCTATACTAACCTATAGAGTAGCTGTAGCTGAGTGGCTATATTCCAGCCACTCAGCTATGGGCTCTATACTAACCTATAGAGTAGCTGTAGCTGAGTGGCCATATTCCAGCCACTTAGCTATGGGCTCTATACTAATCTATAGAGTAGCTGTAGCTGAGTGGCTATATTCCAGCCACTCAGCTATGGGCTCAATACTAACCTTTATAGTAGCTGTAGCTGAGTGGCTATATTCCTGCCACTCAGCTATGGGCTCTTTACTAACCTATAGAGTAGCTGTAGCTGAGTGGCTATATTCCAGCCACTCAGCTATGGACTCTATACAGATACAGACAGATCGAGAAATGCCACCGCTATAACTCGTTCTAAATACCATGATTGGCACATGCCTACCCCCCAATGACTAGTATTTACTATTGCACTTATAACCCTTGTTTGTTCTACGCTAATGTCTATCATATTGGATTGTGTCTTGATGTTGAATTTATGTTATGGAATCCCCGTATACCCTACACAGAAATTCTAAAGGTAAATGTAATACACTTCCATTCCCACCCGTTCCCCAAACATTATTCCAGTCACTGCCGTCATAATATTGTATTGTCTAGCGATACCCATATAACACATAGACGACAGCTGTTGGAGAAAGTATATCGAGCCGCCACCTGTATCCTAGTTACTGACCCCCATAGTACCCACTCGCCAAAGCTATTAGGCGAACTAACACTGACACACCAAGCCGCACACCCCGCCCCACCTAATGATCTCTGTAAACTATTACCAGCCCCTACCCTATCATCTAATATATACCCACAAAGAGAGCCACGTAGACCAAATTTACTTGGCAATTGTTTTGTAACTGACTTGGTTTATTGTACGTATAGAGATGGCTGGTTGGAAAAGTATCTAGTCGATCCAAATGAACACAAACGTGAGCATAGACTATTTCTATTGGCGGAACTAAAGCACGCATTCCTGTTTCTGTTATTGTTTCTATTGTATGTATCTACTGAGTTATCAATGCATTTATGCCTGAAAGGGGGATGGGATAAACCACAAACCAGTCATTGTATGCAACATGTGATTACAGGAGTTAATGTCACTCTGTTTACTGCCCACTGCGTCTTTATGCGGCCGGCATTTTCCATCATATATAATTACTGGCGGCTGAGTATACTCTTGATACCGCTTCCTCACTGCGTTACCCTGTTGTTCTTGATACCGCTTCTTCACTGCGTTATCCTGTTGTTAACACTGTATGTACGATTACTATCTTTCTCGGTTCCATGTAGTTTAATCATTTATTATAGATGGATATGGAGAGCTTCTGTCATAATACATGTTGTTTCGTTGCTGTTATATAAGGACCACGGCAGATTGAATACCTGCACAAAGTGGGGAGAGTCAATTAATTGTCTCGTAGTGACATTTATTCCTGCTCTATATATTGTTGTCCACAATGTAATTATAGCTCTATTACCTAATGAGTAACCTGTGTGTAAAAAAGCTATCGCTTAAAGATTGTAAGCAACTCAAAGGAAGAAGATACTTCCACCTGAACATAAGATCTGTTTTGAATAAGTGGCCACAATTAAAAATGGAGTTAGATGATTTAACGTTTGATGTATTCTTACTCTCAGAAACTTGGTTAAAAAAAGATATCCTAAGTTCAAACATTCATCTTAATAACCATACTATTGAAAGGCTGGACCGCACACAATCTAACGGAGGCGGCCTATGCGCCTATATTAATAATGTTCTAGAATACACTGTCCTTCATGATTTGTCTATTACCAACAAAGACATAGAGGCACACTGCCTGCATATAGAGTACCCTCAATCTAAAAATCTGATATTATGTAATGTTTACCGGCCCCCATCGGGACTGGTTAGCTCCTTCTGTGACAGCTTAATGAATATTATTGACCAGTCTAGAGAAAGGTACCAGGGATCTGAAATTTCTATTATGGGCGACTTAAATATCGACATGTTACCTGACTCAAACCAACCAAAAAATAATCGAGAAGAATTAATTAAATTATTCACTAGTAGACATCTACACTCATTGATCTCCCTCCCAACGAGGCTTGGCTTAAACGGCAAATCC
Source organism: Sthenelais limicola (assembly GCA_942159475.1). Taxonomy (NCBI): domain Eukaryota; kingdom Metazoa; phylum Annelida; class Polychaeta; order Phyllodocida; family Sigalionidae; genus Sthenelais; species Sthenelais limicola. Next base: position 114,272,428 of record OW804098.1, read on the forward strand.
ACATCACTTGACCATATACTGACAGATGTTAAACATGTCGGAGAGGGAGGAGTTGTTGATTACTACCTAAGTGACCACTGTATTATTTTCATGACTAGAAAGAAAAGAAGGGAATCACATACGAAATGCAATTTTAAAGCTAGGTCATACGCTGAACTAAATCTAGCTACCATTACTAATGAAGTGAACCAAATCGAAAGCTGGAACGACTATTATGCCTGTACTGATCCCAACACAGCATGGAAGCTCCTTTATGCCAAATACTTGAACATCACTAACAAAATATGCCCTAAAAAAGCATATAAAGCAAAGAAAGAAAAGCCCCCCTGGTACACTAATGAGTTACTAAACTTAGCCCACAATCGGGACTACTTCTTCCGTAAATACAGGAAGTCGAAGGATGATAACCATAGACGTAGAGCAGTATATTTTAGGAATAGAACTAATTCTGAAACTAGACGTGCCCGTAGTGACTACTTTGCGGACCAACTACAGAGGCATAAATATGATTACAAAAAGTTTTGGCAAATATTAAATGACTACCTGCCCCTCAAGGATAAATCTAAGACCATTAATAAAATTATCGACCCCACTAATGACCAAATGGCCTATGCCGAGAATGTCCCAAATATAATAAATAAATTCTTCGCGAATATTGGCATGGAAACAGCAGCCAAACTTCCCCCAAGTAATACACCACCGAACCTTGGGCCAAGAGCACTCAATGGCAACTTATTAGAGGCTATACCTTACGAGTCAATTACACTTATCTCACTAGATACTATCATAAACAACCTGCAGACGAACAAATCTTCAGGATGTGAGGAAATCCCGATGCACATATATAAATTATTGTTCACAGTTACTAAACCGCAATTAATTTTCATACTAAATCTATCTGTGACTAGTGGCATAATGCCAGCTAGGTGGAAGAAAGCGACAGTAATCCCCATACCTAAGAAAGGGAACGCCACTCAGGTTACCAACTTAAGGCCAATTTCCCTCACTCATGTTTTAAGTAAAATGTTAGAAAAGCATATAAATAACCAAATACAAGATTATACTGATACTAATAAAATAATAACCCCACTACAAGGAGGCTTTAGAAAAAATGCTTCAACAATAGAGACGGTATATTTACTATTATATAGATTGGCTAATAACCGCAACCAAAGAATTCATAGTAGTTTAGTTTTTTTTGATTATCAAAAGGCATTCGACACCATAAACCATAAACTTCTAATTAATAAAGTCGAACATTACCATCTCCCTTTATGGTTTAGAATATGGATCCAGAATTATTTAACTGGTAGATACCAAAGGGTACGCTCTAATAACACTTACTCAAATTACTTGCCTATCAAATGTGGAGTCCCCCAGGGTTCCATCTTGGGGCCACTCCTGTTTAATATTTTCATTAATGACATATGTAGATTACAAACCCACGGAGAAATTCTTCTTTTCGCAGACGATATTGTCCTTATCAATAGCGCCCCTGACTATAACTCTGTAATTACGAATAGCCAATCTGACACAGACTTGGTAACCAAATGGAGCAATACTAACAGACTGTCGATAAGCATACCTAAAACAAAAGCAATGCTGATACCACCCAGCCAGGCCCACGAGTTGATTGAACCTATTCAATACATTCATATCAACCAGACAGACCTTGAATGGGTTAGTACCTTTGTCTATCTGGGTCTGACTATTGACAACCACTTGAAATTCGATATTATGGCTAAAAATGTAATAAGCAAGGCAAATGCCAGGCTTACTAACTTATATATTAACCGATATGCACTAAATATTAAAACTAGATTATTATTGGTAAAATCAATGATTCTAACGTACTTGGATTACTGTAATGTATGCTTTTTATCCTGTAATAAGAACATAATCAATCAACTCCAAGTCTTTCAAAATAAGGCACTTCGCTTCGCACTTAAAAAACCGAGAAGGTATAATGTCGATTTATTACATAGCGAATCCGGTACTATGACGATTATCCAAAGAATATTCTTCAATAACAGCAAGTTCTACCAAAAACAACTACATTCACCAAGACTAGATTGGATTGAAAAAAGAAGACCTGATAGGAACTACAACTTGAGGGAAGAACGGACCTTGAATTTCCAAGTCAATCGCCCTAATTGTAACACCTACCAAAAGTCCCTAGCATATGCTGGTATTTTAATGTGGAATAATCTCGATGACTCATTGAAACGCATAGAAGATAAGCTTATTTTTAAACAGCGTTTAAAGATCGATATTCTCTCCGGTGTAATTCCTATACCAGAGCAAAACCAATTTAACTATCTCCGCTGAAATTCTTGATATCTTTGAAATTATCAATTACCTACCCTTCACCTAAGACGACACTAAGATAATACTCGATCACTTTCATTCATTAACCATCTCATCCCATTATTATCCATCATTTCTAACTGAACTGTACTTAACGTAAAGATTACACACTCAATTTAGAATATCAAATGTATAGCGAAAATTCAGGATGCGGCGGAATACCGGGATTAGCCCGAGCCGTACTAACTTGTCATGGCCTATGCCATTACTAACAACCTGAATAAAATTTGTCCAAAAAAAAAAAAAAAATACTAACCTTTATAGTAGCTGTAGCTGAGTGGCTATATTCCAGCCACTCAGCTATGAACTCTATACTAACCTTTATAGTAGCTCTAGCTGCATGGCCATATTCCTGCCACTCAGCTATGGACTCTATACTAACCTATAGAGTAGTTGTAGCTGAGTGGCCATATTCCTGCCACTCAGCTATGGACTCTATAATAACCTTTATACTAGCTCTAGCTGAGTGGCTATATTCCTGCCACTCAGCTAAGGGCTCTATACTAACCTATAGAGTAGCTGTAGCTGAGTGGCTATATTCCTGCCACTCAGCTATGGATTCTATACTAACCTATAGAGTAGCTGTAGCTGAGTGGCCATATTCCTGCCACTCAGCTATGGACTCTATACTAACCTTTATAGTAGCTCTAGCTGAGTTGCTATATTCCTGCCACTCAGCTATGGACTCTATACTAACCTATAGAGTAGCTGTAGCTGAGTGGCTAAATTCCTGCCACTCAGCTATGGGCTCTATACTAACCTTTATAGTAGCTGTAGCTGAGTGGCCATATTCCTGCCACTCAGCTATGGGCTCTATACTAACCTATAGAGTAGCTGTAGCTGGGTGGCTATATTCCAGGCACTCAGCTATGGACTCTATACTAACCTTTATAGTAGTTGTAGCTGAGTGGCTATATTCCTGCTACTCAGCTATGGACTCTATACTAACCTATAGAGTAGTTGTAGCTGAGTGGCCATATTCCTGCCACTCAGCTATGGGCTCTATACTAACCTTTATAGTAGCTGTAGCTGAGTGGCCATATTCCTGCCACTCAGCTCTGGGCTCTATACTAACCTATAGAGTAGCTGTAGCTGAGTTGCTATATTCCTGCCACTCAGCTATGGACTCTATACTAACCTTTATAGTAGCTCTAGCTGAGTGGCCATATTCCTGCCACTCAGCTATGGACTCTATACTAACCTATAGAGTAGCAGTAGCTGAGTGGCCATATTCCTGCCACTCAGCTATGAACTCTATACTAACCTTTATAGTAGTTGTAGCTGAGTGGCTATATTCCTGCTACTCAGCTATGGACTCTATACTAACCTATAGAGTAGTTGTAGCTGAGTGGCTATATTCCTGCCACTCAGCTATGGGCTCTATACTAACCTATAGAGTAGCTGTAGCTGAGTGGCTATATTCCTGCCACTCAGCTATGGACTCTATACTAACCTATATAGTAGCTGTAGCTGAGTGGCCATATTCCTGCCACTCAGCTATGGACTCTATACTAACCTTTATAGTAGCTCTAGCTGAGTTGCTATATTCCTGCCACGTAGCTATGGGCTCTATACTAATCTTTATAGTAGCTGTAGCTGAGTGGCCATATTCCTGCCACTCAGCTATGGACTCTATACTAACCTATAGAGTAGCTGTAGCTGAGTGGCTATATTCCAGCCACTCAGCTATGGGCTCTATACTAACCTATAGAGTAGCTGTAGCTGAGTGGCTATATTCCAGCCACTCAGCTATGGGCTCTATACTAACCTATAGAGTAGCTGTAGCTGAGTGGCCATATTCCAGCCACTTAGCTATGGGCTCTATACTAATCTATAGAGTAGCTGTAGCTGAGTGGCTATATTCCAGCCACTCAGCTATGGGCTCAATACTAACCTTTATAGTAGCTGTAGCTGAGTGGCTATATTCCTGCCACTCAGCTATGGGCTCTTTACTAACCTATAGAGTAGCTGTAGCTGAGTGGCTATATTCCAGCCACTCAGCTATGGACTCTATACTAACCTTTATAGTAGCTGTAGCTGAGTGGCTATATTCCAGCCACTCAGCTATGAACTCTATACTAACCTTTATAGTAGCTCTAGCTGCGTGGCCATATTCCTGCCACTCAGCTATGGACTCTATACTAACCTATAGAGTAGTTGTAGCTGAGTGGCCATATTCCTGCCACTCAGCTATGGACTCTATACTAACCTTTATACTAGCTCTAGCTGAGTGGCTATATTCCTGCCACTCAGCTAAGGGCTCTATACTAACCTATAGAGTAGCTGTAGCTGAGTGGCTATATTCCTGCCACTCAGCTATGGATTCTATACTAACCTATAGAGTAGCTGTAGCTGAGTGGCCATATTCCTGCCACTCAGCTATGGACTCTATACTAACCTTTATAGTAGCTCTAGCTGAGTTGCTATATTCCTGCCACTCAGCTATGGACTCTATACTAACCTATAGAGTAGCTGTAGCTGAGTGGCTAAATTCCTGCCACTCAGCTATGGGCTCTATACTAACCTTTATAGTAGCTGTAGCTGAGTGGCCATATTCCTGCCACTCAGCTATGGGCTCTATACTAACCTATAGAGTAGCTGTAGCTGGGTGGCTATATTCCAGGCACTCAGCTATGGACTCTATACTAACCTATATAGTAGCTCTAGCTGAGTGGCCATATTCCTGCCACTCAGCTATGGACTCTATACTAACCTATAGAGTAGCAGTAGGTGAGTGGCCATATTCCTGCCACTCAGCTATGAACTCTATACTAACCTTTATAGTAGCTCTAGCTGAGTGGCCATATTCCTGCCACTCAGCTATGGACTCTATACTAACCTATAGAGTAGCTGTAGCTGAGTGGCCATATTCCTGCCACTCAGCTATGGACTCTATACTAACCTTTATACTAGCTCTAGCTGAGTGGCTATATTCCTGCCACTCAGCTATGGGCTCTATACTAACCTATAGAGTAGCTGTAGCTGAGTGGCTATATTCCTGCCACTCAGCTATGGACTCTATACTAACCTATATAGTAGCTGTAGCTGAGTGGCTATATTCCTGCCACTCAGCTATGGACTCTATACTAACCTATAGAGTAGTTGTAGCTGAGTGACTATATTCCTGCCACTCAGCTATGGACTCTATACTAACCTTTATAGTAGCTGTAGCTGAGTGGCCATATTCCAGCCACTCAGCTATGGACTCTATACTAACCTTTATAGTAGCTGTAGCTGAGTGGCCATATTCCAGCCACTCAGCTATGGACTCTATACTAACCTATATACTAGCTGTAGCTGAGTGGCTATATTCCTGTGACTATATTCCTGCCACTCACCTATGGACTCTATACTAACCTATAGAGTAGCTGTAGCTGAGTGGCCATATATTCCAACCACTCAGCTATGGACTCTATACTAACCTTTGTAGTAGTTGTAGCTGAGTGACTTTATTCCTGCCAATCAGCTATGGACTCTATACTAACCTATAGAGTAGCTGTAGCTGAGTGGCTATATTCCTGCCACTCAGCTATGGACTCTATACTAACCTATAGAGTAGCTGTAGCTGAGTGGCTATATTCCTGCCACTCAGCTATGGGCTCTATACTAACTTTTATAGAAGCTGTAACATAGTGGCCATATTCCTGCCACTCAGCTATGGACTCTATACTAACCTATAGAGTAGCTGTAGCTGAGTGGCTATATTCCAGCCAATCAGCTATGGGCTCTATACTAACCTTTATAGTAGTTGTAGCTGAGTAGCCATATTCCTGCCACTCAGCTATGGGCTCTATACTAACCTATAGAGTAGCTGTAGCTGAGTGGCTATATTCCAGCCACTCAGCTATGGGCTCTATACTAACCTATAGAGTAGCAGTAGCTGAGTGGCTTTATTCCAGCCACTCAGCTATGGACTCTATTCTAAGCCATAGTAGTTGTAGCTGAGTCGCTATATTCCAGCCACTCAGCTATGGGCTCTATTCTAACCTATAGTAGCTGTAGCTGAGTGGCTATATTTCTGCCACTCAGCTATGGGCTCTATACTAACCTATAGTAGCTCTAGCTGAGTGGCTATATTCCAGCCACTCAGCTATGGGCTCTATAGTAAGCTATAGAGTAGCTGTAGCTGAGTGGCTTTATTCCAGCCACTCAGCAATGGGCTCTATTCTAACCTATAGTAGTTGTAGCTGAGTGGCTATATTCCAGCCACTCAGCTATGGGCTCTATACTAACCTATAGAGTAGCTGTAGCTGAGTGGCTATATTCCTGCCACTCAGCTATGGACTCTATACTAACCTATAGAGTAGCTGTAGCAGAGTGGCCATATTCCGGCCACTCAGCTATGGACTCTATACTAACCTATAGAGTAGCTGTAGCAGAGTGGCCATATTCCTGCCACTCAGCTATGGACTCTATACTAACCTATAGAGTAGCTGTAGCTGAGTGGCTAGATTCCTGCCACTCAGCTATGGGCTCTATACTAACCTATAGAGTAGCTGTAGCTGAGTGGCTATATTCCTGCCACTCAGCTGTGGGCTCTATACTAACCTTTATAGTATCTGTAGCTGAGTGGCTATATTCCACCCACTCAGCTAGGGATGCTATACTAACCTATAAAGTAGTTGTAGCTGAGTGACTATATTCCTGCCACTCAGCTATGGGCTCTATACTAACCTTTATAGTAGCTGTAGCTGAGTGGCCATATTCCTGCCACTCAGCTATGGACTCTATACTAACCTATAGAGTAGCTGTAGCTGAGTGGCCATATTCCTGCCACTCAGCTATGGGCTCTATACAAACCTATAGAGTAGCTGTAGCCGAGTGGCTATATTCCTGCCACTCAGCTATGGGCTCTATACTAACCTATAGAGTAGTTGTAGCTGAGTGGCCATATTCCTGCCACTCAGCTATGGACTCTATACAAACCTATAGAGTTGCTGTAGCTGAGTGGCTATATTCCAACCACTCAGCTATGGACTCTATACTAACCTTTATAGTAGCTGTAGCTGAGTGGCTATATTCCTGCCACTCAACTATAGACTCTATACTAACCTATAGAGTAGCTGTAGCTGAGTGGCTATATTCCTGCCACTCAGCTATGGGCTCTATACTAACCTTTATACTAGCTGTAGCTGAGTGGCCATATTCCTGCCACTCAGCTATGGACTCTATACTAACCTATAGAGTAGCAGTAGCTGAGTGGCCATATTCCTGCCACTCAGCTATGAACTCTATACTAACCTTTATAGTAGTTGTAGCTGAGTGGCTATATTCCTGCTACTCAGCTATGGACTCTATACTAACCTATAGAGTAGTTGTAGCTGAGTGGCTATATTCCTGCCACTCAGCTATGGACTCTATACTAACCTTTATACTAGCTCTAGCTGAGTGGCTATATTCCTGCCACTCAGCTATGGGCTCTATACTAACCTATAGAGTAGCTGTAGCTGAGTGGCTATATTCCTGCCACTCAGCTATGGACTCTATACTAAGCTATATAGTAGCTGTAGCTGAGTGGCCATATTCCTGCCACTCAGCTATGCACTCTATACTAACCTTTATAGTAGCTGTAGCTGAGTGGCCATATTCCAGCCACTCAGCTATGGGCTCTATACTAACCTATAGAGTAGCTGTAGCTGAGTGGCCATATTCCTGCCACTCAGCTATGCACTCTATACTAACCTTTATAGTAGCTGTAGCTGAGTGGCCATATTCCAGCCACTCAGCTATGGACTCTATACTAACCTATAGAGTAGCTGTAGCTGAGTGGCCATATTCCAGCCACTCAGCTATGGACTCTTTTCTAACCTATATACTAGCTGTAGCTGAGTGTCTATATTCCTGCCACTCAGCTACGGGCTCTATACTAACCTATAGAGTAGCTGTAGCTGAGTGGCCATATTCCTGCCACTCAGCTATGGACTCTATACTAACCTATAGAGTAGCTGTAGCTGAGTGGCCATATTCCAGCCACTCAGCTATGGACTCTTTACTAACCTATATACTAGCTGTAGCTGAGTGTCTTTATTCCTGCCACTCAGCTATGGGCTCTATACTAACCTATATACTAGCTGTAGCTGAGTGGCTATATTCCTGTGACTTTATTCCTGCCACTCACCTATGGACTCTATACTAACCTATAGAGTAGCTGTAGCTGAGTGACTATATTCCTGCCACTCAGCTATGGACTGTATACTAACCTTTATAGTAGCTGTAGCTGAGTGGCCATATTCCAGCCACTCAGCTATGGACTCTATACTAACCTTTATAGTAGCTGTAGCTGAGTGGCCATATTCCAGCCACTCAGCTATGGACTCTATACTAACCTTTATAGTAGCTGTAGCTGAGTGGCCATATTCCAGCCACTCAGCTATGGACTCTATACTAACCTATATACTAGCTGTAGCTGAGTGGCTATATTCCTGTGACTATATTCCTGCCACTCACCTATGGACTCTATACTAACCTATAGAGTAGCTGTAGCTGAGTGGCCATATATTCCAACCACTCAGCTATGGACTCTATACTAACCTTTGTAGTAGTTGTAGCTGAGTGACTTTATTCCTGCCACTCAGCTATGGACTCTATACTAACCTATAGAGTAGCTGTAGCTGAGTGGCTATATTCCTGCCACTCAGCTATGGGCTCTATACTAACTTTTATAGAAGCTGTAACATAGTGGCCATATTCCTGCCACTCAGCTATGGACTCTATACTAACCTATAGAGTAGCTGTAGCTGAGTGGCTATATTCCAGCCAATCAGCTATGGGCTCTATACTAACCTTTATAGTAGTTGTAGCTGAGTGGCCATATTCCTGCCACTCAGCTATGGGCTCTATACTAACCTATAGAGTAGCTGTACCTGAGTGGCTATATTCCGGCCACTCAGCTATGGGCTCTATACTAACCTATAGAGTAGCTGTAGCTGAGTGGCTTTATTCCAGCCACTCAGCTATGGACTCTATTCTAAGCCATAGTAGTTGTAGCTGAGTCGCTATATTCCAGCCACTCAGCTATGGGCTCTATTCTAACCTATAGTAGCTGTAGCTGAGTGGCTATATTTCTGCCACTCAGCTATGGGCTCTATACTAACCTATAGTAGCTCTAGCTGAGTGGCTATATTCCAGCCACTCAGCTATGGGCTCTATAGTAAGCTATAGAGTAGCTGTAGCTGAGTGGCTTTATTCCAGCCACTCAGCAATGGGCTCTATTCTAACCTATAGTAGTTGTAGCTGAGTGGCTATATTCCAGCCACTCAGCTATGGGCTCTATACTAACCTATAGAGTAGCTGTAGCTGAGTGGCTATATTCCTGCCACTCAGCTATGGACTCTATACTAACCTATAGAGTAGCTGTAGCAGAGTGGCCATATTCCGGCCACTCAGCTATGGACTCTATACTAACCTATAGAGTAGCTGTAGCAGAGTGGCCATATTCCTGCCACTCAGCTATGGACTCTATACTAACCTATAGAGTAGCTGTAGCTGAGTGGCTAGATTCCTGCCACTCAGCTATGGGCTCTATACTAACCTATAGAGTAGCTGTAGCTGAGTGGCTATATTCCTGCCACTCAGCTGTGGGCTCTATACTAACCTTTATAGTATCTGTAGCTGAGTGGCTATATTCCACCCACTCAGCTAGGGATGCTATACTAACCTATAAAGTAGTTGTAGCTGAGTGACTATATTCCTGCCACTCAGCTATGGGCTCTATACTAACCTTTAAAGTAGCTGTAGCTGAGTGGCCATATTCCTGCCACTCAGCTATGGACTCTATACTAACCTATAGAGTAGCTGTAGCTGAGTGGCCATATTCCTGCCACTCAGCTATGGGCTCTATACAAACCTATAGAGTAGCTGTAGCTGAGTGGCTATATTCCTGCCACTCAGCTATGGGCTCTATACTAACCTATAGAGTAGTTGTAGCTGAGTGGCCATATTCCTGCCACTCAGCTATGGACTCTATACAAACCTATAGAGTTGCTGTAGCTGAGTGGCTATATTCCAACCACTCAGCTATGGACTCTATACTAACCTTTATAGTAGCTGTAGCTGAGTGGCTATATTCCTGCCACTCAACTATAGACTCTATACTAACCTATAGAGTAGCTGTAGCTGAGTGGCTATATTCCTGCCACTCAGCTATGGGCTCTATACTAACCTTTATACTAGCTGTAGCTGAGTGGCTATATTCCTGCCACTCAGCTATGGACTCTATACTAACCTATATACTAGCTGTAGCTGAGTGGCTATATTCCTGTGACTATATTCCTGCCACTCACTTATGGACTCTATACTAACCTATAGAGTAGCTGTAGCTGAGTGGCCATATATTCCAACCACTCAGCTATGGACTCTATACTAACCTTTGTAGTAGTTGTAGCTGAGTGACTTTATTCCTGCCACTCAGCTATGGACTCTATACTAACCTATAGAGTAGCTGTAGCTGAGTGGCTATATTCCTGCCACTCAGCTATTGACTCTATACTAACCTATAGAGTAGCTGTAGCTGAGTGGCTATATTCCTGCCACTCAGCTATGGGCTCTATACTAACTTTTATAGAAGCTGTAACATAGTGGCCATATTCCTGCCACTCAGCTATGGACTCTATACTAACCTATAGAGTAGCTGTAGCTGAGTGGCTATATTCCAGCCAATCAGCTATGGGCTCTATACTAACCTTTATAGTAGTTGTTGCTGAGTGGCCATATTCCTGCCACTCAGCTATGGGCTCTATACTAACCTATAGAGTAGGTGTAGCTGAGTGGCTATATTCCTGCCACTCAGCTATGGGCTCTATACTAACCTATAGAGTAGCTGTACCTGAGTGGCTATATTCCTGCCACTCAGCTATGGGCTCTATACTAACCTATAGAGTAGCTTTAGCTGAGTGGCTTTATTCCAGCCTCTCAGCTATGGACTCTATACTAACCTTTATAGTAGCAATAGCTGAGTGGCCATATATTCCAGCCACTCAGCTATGGACTCTATTCTAACCTTTATAGTAGCTGTAGCTGAGTGGCTATATTCCTGCCACTCAGCTATGGGCTCTATTCTAACCTATATAGTATCTGTAGCTGAGTGGCTATATTCCTGCCACTCAGCTATGGGCTCTATTCTAACCTATAGTAGCTGTAGCTGAGTGGCTATATTCCTGCCACTCAGCTATGGGCTCTATACTAACCTATAGAGTAGCTGTAGCTGAGTGGCTATATTCCTGCCACTTAGCTATGGGCTCTATACTAACCTATAGAGTAGCTGTAGCTGAGTGGCTATATTCCTGCCACTCAGCTATGGACTCTATACTAACCTATAGAGTAGCTGTAGCTGAGAGGCTATATTTCTGCCACTCAGCTATGGGCTCTATACTAACCTATAGTAGCTGTAGCTGAGTGGCTATATTCCAGCCACTCAGCTATGGACTCTATACTAAGCTATAGAGTAGCTGTAGCTGAGTGGCTTTATTGCAGCCACTCAGCAATGGGCTCTATTCTAAGCCATAGTAGTTGTAGCTGAGTGGCTATATTCCAGCCACTCAGCTATGGGCTCTATACTAACCTATAGAGTAGCTGTAGCTGAGTGGCTATATTCCTGCCACTCAGCTATGGACTCTATACTAACCTATAGAGTAGCTGTAGCAGAGTGGCAATATTCCTGCCACTCAGCTATGGACTCTATACTAACCTATAGAGTAGCTGTAGCAGAGTGGCCATATTCCTGCCACTCAGCTATGGACTCTATACTAACCTATAGAGCAGCTGTAGCTGAGTGGCTATATTCCTGCCACTCAGCTATGGGCTCTATACTAACCTATAGAGTAGCTGTAGCTGAGTGGCTATATTCCTGCCACTCAGCTGTGGGCTCTATACTAACCTTTATAGTATCTGTAGCTGAGTGGCTATATTCCACCCACTCAGCTAGGGACGCTATACTAACCTATAAAGTAGTTGTAGCTGAGTGACTATATTCCTGCCACTCAGCTATGGGCTCTATACTAACCTTTATAGTAGCTGTAGCTGAGTGGCCATATTCCTGCCACTCAGCTATGGACTCTATACTAACCTATAGAGTAGCTGTAGCTGAGTGGCCATATTCCTGCCACTCAGCTATGGGCTCTATACTAACCTATAGAGTAGCTGTAGCTGAGTGGCCATATTCCAGCCACTCAGCTATGGACTCTATACTAACCTTTATAGTAGCTGTAGCTGAGTGGCCATATTCCAGCCACTCAGCTATGGACTCTATACTAACCTATATACTAGCTGTAGCTGAGTGGCTATATTCCTGTGACTATATTCCTGCCACTCACCTATGGACTCTATACTAACCTATAGAGTAGCTGTAGCTGAGTGGCCATATATTCCAACCACTCAGCTATGGACTCTATACTAACCTTTGTAGTAGTTGTAGCTGAGTGACTTTATTCCTGCCACTCAGCTATGGACTCTATACTAACCTATAGAGTAGCTGTAGCTGAGTGGCTATATTCCTGCCACTCAGCTATGGGCTCTATACTAACTTTTATAGAAGCTGTAACATAGTGGCCATATTCCTGCCACTCAGCTATGGACTCTATACTAACCTATAGAGTAGCTGTAGCTGAGTGGCTATATTCCAGCCAATCAGCTATGGGCTCTATACTAACCTTTATAGTAGTTGTAGCTGAGTGGCCATATTCCTGCCACTCAGCTATGGGCTCTATACTAACCTATAGAGTAGCTGTACCTGAGTGGCTATATTCCGGCCACTCAGCTATGGGCTCTATACTAACCTATAGAGTAGCTGTAGCTGAGTGGCTTTATTCCAGCCACTCAGCTATGGACTCTATTCTAAGCCATAGTAGTTGTAGCTGAGTCGCTATATTCCAGCCACTCAGCTATGGGCTCTATTCTAACCTATAGTAGCTGTAGCTGAGTGGCTATATTTCTGCCACTCAGCTATGGGCTCTATACTAACCTATAGTAGCTCTAGCTGAGTGGCTATATTCCAGCCACTCAGCTATGGGCTCTATAGTAAGCTATAGAGTAGCTGTAGCTGAGTGGCTTTATTCCAGCCACTCAGCAATGGGCTCTATTCTAACCTATAGTAGTTGTAGCTGAGTGGCTATATTCCAGCCACTCAGCTATGGGCTCTATACTAACCTATAGAGTAGCTGTAGCTGAGTGGCTATATTCCTGCCACTCAGCTATGGACTCTATACTAACCTATAGAGTAGCTGTAGCAGAGTGGCCATATTCCGGCCACTCAGCTATGGACTCTATACTAACCTATAGAGTAGCTGTAGCAGAGTGGCCATATTCCTGCCACTCAGCTATGGACTCTATACTAACCTATAGAGTAGCTGTAGCTGAGTGGCTAGATTCCTGCCACTCAGCTATGGGCTCTATACTAACCTATAGAGTAGCTGTAGCTGAGTGGCTATATTCCTGCCACTCAGCTGTGGGCTCTATACTAACCTTTATAGTATCTGTAGCTGAGTGGCTATATTCCACCCACTCAGCTAGGGATGCTATACTAACCTATAAAGTAGTTGTAGCTGAGTGACTATATTCCTGCCACTCAGCTATGGGCTCTATACTAACCTTTAAAGTAGCTGTAGCTGAGTGGCCATATTCCTGCCACTCAGCTATGGACTCTATACTAACCTATAGAGTAGCTGTAGCTGAGTGGCCATATTCCTGCCACTCAGCTATGGGCTCTATACAAACCTATAGAGTAGCTGTAGCTGAGTGGCTATATTCCTGCCACTCAGCTATGGGCTCTATACTAACCTATAGAGTAGTTGTAGCTGAGTGGCCATATTCCTGCCACTCAGCTATGGACTCTATACAAACCTATAGAGTTGCTGTAGCTGAGTGGCTATATTCCAACCACTCAGCTATGGACTCTATACTAACCTTTATAGTAGCTGTAGCTGAGTGGCTATATTCCTGCCACTCAACTATAGACTCTATACTAACCTATAGAGTAGCTGTAGCTGAGTGGCTATATTCCTGCCACTCAGCTATGGGCTCTATACTAACCTTTATACTAGCTGTAGCTGAGTGGCTATATTCCTGCCACTCAGCTATGGACTCTATACTAACCTATATACTAGCTGTAGCTGAGTGGCTATATTCCTGTGACTATATTCCTGCCACTCACTTATGGACTCTATACTAACCTATAGAGTAGCTGTAGCTGAGTGGCCATATATTCCAACCACTCAGCTATGGACTCTATACTAACCTTTGTAGTAGTTGTAGCTGAGTGACTTTATTCCTGCCACTCAGCTATGGACTCTATACTAACCTATAGAGTAGCTGTAGCTGAGTGGCTATATTCCTGCCACTCAGCTATTGACTCTATACTAACCTATAGAGTAGCTGTAGCTGAGTGGCTATATTCCTGCCACTCAGCTATGGGCTCTATACTAACTTTTATAGAAGCTGTAACATAGTGGCCATATTCCTGCCACTCAGCTATGGACTCTATACTAACCTATAGAGTAGCTGTAGCTGAGTGGCTATATTCCAGCCAATCAGCTATGGGCTCTATACTAACCTTTATAGTAGTTGTTGCTGAGTGGCCATATTCCTGCCACTCAGCTATGGGCTCTATACTAACCTATAGAGTAGGTGTAGCTGAGTGGCTATATTCCTGCCACTCAGCTATGGGCTCTATACTAACCTATAGAGTAGCTGTACCTGAGTGGCTATATTCCTGCCACTCAGCTATGGGCTCTATACTAACCTATAGAGTAGCTTTAGCTGAGTGGCTTTATTCCAGCCTCTCAGCTATGGACTCTATACTAACCTTTATAGTAGCAATAGCTGAGTGGCCATATATTCCAGCCACTCAGCTATGGACTCTATTCTAACCTTTATAGTAGCTGTAGCTGAGTGGCTATATTCCTGCCACTCAGCTATGGGCTCTATTCTAACCTATATAGTATCTGTAGCTGAGTGGCTATATTCCTGCCACTCAGCTATGGGCTCTATTCTAACCTATAGTAGCTGTAGCTGAGTGGCTATATTCCTGCCACTCAGCTATGGGCTCTATACTAACCTATAGAGTAGCTGTAGCTGAGTGGCTATATTCCTGCCACTTAGCTATGGGCTCTATACTAACCTATAGAGTAGCTGTAGCTGAGTGGCTATATTCCTGCCACTCAGCTATGGACTCTATACTAACCTATAGAGTAGCTGTAGCTGAGAGGCTATATTTCTGCCACTCAGCTATGGGCTCTATACTAACCTATAGTAGCTGTAGCTGAGTGGCTATATTCCAGCCACTCAGCTATGGACTCTATACTAAGCTATAGAGTAGCTGTAGCTGAGTGGCTTTATTGCAGCCACTCAGCAATGGGCTCTATTCTAAGCCATAGTAGTTGTAGCTGAGTGGCTATATTCCAGCCACTCAGCTATGGGCTCTATACTAACCTATAGAGTAGCTGTAGCTGAGTGGCTATATTCCTGCCACTCAGCTATGGACTCTATACTAACCTATAGAGTAGCTGTAGCAGAGTGGCAATATTCCTGCCACTCAGCTATGGACTCTATACTAACCTATAGAGTAGCTGTAGCAGAGTGGCCATATTCCTGCCACTCAGCTATGGACTCTATACTAACCTATAGAGCAGCTGTAGCTGAGTGGCTATATTCCTGCCACTCAGCTATGGGCTCTATACTAACCTATAGAGTAGCTGTAGCTGAGTGGCTATATTCCTGCCACTCAGCTGTGGGCTCTATACTAACCTTTATAGTATCTGTAGCTGAGTGGCTATATTCCACCCACTCAGCTAGGGACGCTATACTAACCTATAAAGTAGTTGTAGCTGAGTGACTATATTCCTGCCACTCAGCTATGGGCTCTATACTAACCTTTATAGTAGCTGTAGCTGAGTGGCCATATTCCTGCCACTCAGCTATGGACTCTATACTAACCTATAGAGTAGCTGTAGCTGAGTGGCCATATTCCTGCCACTCAGCTATGGGCTCTATACTAACCTATAGAGTAGCTGTAGCTGAGTGGCTATATTCCTGCCACTCAGCTATGGGCTCTATACTAACCTATAGAGTAGCTGTAGCTGAGTGGCTATATTCCTTCCACTCAGCTAGGGACGCTATACTAACCTATAAAGTAGTTGTAGCTGAGTGGCTATATTTCTGCCACTCAGCTATGGGCTCTATACTAACCTATAGAGTAGCTGTAGCTGAGTGGCTATATTTCTGCCACTCAGCTATGGGCTCTATACTAACCTATAGAGTAGCTGTAGCTGAGTGGCCATATTCCAGCCACTCAGCTATGGGCTCTGTACTAACCTATAGAGTAGTTATAGCTGTGTGGCTATATTCCTGCCACTCAGCTATGGACTCTATACTAACCGATAGAGTAGCTGTAGCTGAGTGGCTATATTCCTGCCACTCAGCTATGGACTCTAAACTAACTTTTATGGTAACTGTAGCTGAGTGGCTATATTCCTGCCACTCAGCTATGGACTCTATACTAACCGATAGAGTAGCTATAGCTGAGTGGCTATATTCCTGCCACTCAGCTATGGACTCTAAACTAACTTTTATGGTAACTGTAGCTGAGTGGCTATATTCCTGCCACTCAGCTATGGACTCTATACTAACCTATAGAGTAGCTGTAGCTGAGTGGCTATATTCCTGCCACTCAGCTATGGACTCTATACTAACCTATATAGTAGCTGTAGCTGAGTGGCTATATTCCTGCCACTCAGCTATGGGCTCTATACTAACCTATAGAGTAGCTGTAGCTGAGTGGCTATATTCCTGCCACTCAGCTATGGACTCTATACTAACCTATATAGTAGCTGTAGCTGAGTGGCTATATTCCTGCCACTCAGCTATGGACTCTATACTAACCTATAGAGTAGCTGTAGCTGAGTGGCTATATTCCTGCCACTCAGCTATGGACTCTATACTAACCTATATAGTAGCTGTAGCTGAGTGGCTATATTCCTGCCACTCAGCTATGGACTCTATACTAACCTTTATAGTAGCTGTAGCTGAGTGGCTATATTCCTGCCACTCAGCTATGGGCTCTATACTAACCTATAGAGTAGCTGTAGCTGAGTGGCTTTATTCCAGCCACTCAGCAATGGGCTCTATTCTAACCTATAGTAGTTGTAGCTGAGTGGCTATATTCAAGCCACTCAGCTATGGGCTCTATACTAAGCTATAGAGTAGCTGTAGCTGAGTGGCTATATTCCTGCCACTCAGCTATGGACTCTATACTAACCTATAGAGTAGCTGTAGCTGAGTGGCCATATTCCTGCCACTCAGCTATGGGCTCTATACTAACCTATAGAGTAGCTGTAGCTGAGTGGCTATATTCCTGCCACTCAGCTATGGGCTCTATACTAACCTTTATAGTAGCTGTAGCTGAGTGGCCCTATTCCTGCCACTCAGCTATGGACTCTATACTAACCTATAGAGTAGCTGTAGCTGAGTGGCCATATTCCTGCCACTCAGCTATGGGCTCTATACTAACCTATAGAGTAGTTGTAGCTGAGTGGCTATATTCCTGCCACTCAGCTATGGGCTCTATACTAACCTATAGAGTAGCTGTAGCTGAGTGGCTATATTCCTTCCACTCAGCTAGGGACGCTATACTAACCTATAAAGTAGTTGTAGCTGAGTGGCTATATTTCTGCCACTCAGCTATGGGCTCTATACTAACCTATAGAGTAGCTGTAGCTGAGTGGCTATATTTCTGCCACTCAGCTATGGGCTCTATACTAACCTATAGAGTAGCTGTAGCTGAGTGGCCATATTCCAGCCACTCAGCTATGGGCTCTGTACTAACCTATAGAGTAGTTATAGCTGTGTGGCTATATTCCTGCCACTCAGCTATGGACTCTATACTAACCGATAGAGTAGCTGTAGCTGAGTGGCTATATTCCTGCCACTCAGCTATGGACTCTAAACTAACTTTTATGGTAACTGTAGCTGAGTGGCTATATTCCTGCCACTCAGCTATTGACTCTATACTAACCTATAGAGTAGCTGTAGCTGAGTGGCTATATTCCTGCCACTCAGCTATGGACTCTATACTAACCGATAGAGTAGCTATAGCTGAGTGGCTATATTCCTGCCACTCAGCTATGGACTCTAAACTAACTTTTATGGTAACTGTAGCTGAGTGGCTATATTCCTGCCACTCAGCTATGGACTCTATACTAACCTATAGAGTAGCTGTAGCTGAGTGGCTATATTCCTGCCACTCAGCTATGGACTCTATACTAACCTATATAGTAGCTGTAGCTGAGTGGCTATATTCCTGCCACTCAGCTATGGACTCTATACTAACCTATATAGTAGCTGTAGCTGAGTGGCTATATTCCTGCCACTCAGCTATGGACTCTATACTAACCTATAGAGTAGCTGTAGCTGAGTGGCTATATTCCTGCCACTCAGCTATGGACTCTATACTAACCTATATAGTAGCTGTAGCTGAGTGGCTATATTCCTGCCACTCAGCTATGGACTCTATACTAACCTTTATAGTAGCTGTAGCTGAGTGGCTATATTCCTGCCACTCAGCTATGGGCTCTATACTAACCTATAGAGTAGCTGTAGCTGAGTGGCTTTATTCCAGCCACTCAGCAATGGGCTCTATTCTAACCTATAGTAGTTGTAGCTGAGTGGCTATATTCAAGCCACTCAGCTATGGGCTCTATACTAAGCTATAGAGTAGCTGTAGCTGAGTGGCTATATTCCTGCCACTCAGCTATGGACTCTATACTAACCTATAGAGTAGCTGTAGCTGAGTGGCCATATTCCTGCCACTCAGCTATGGGCTCTATACTAACCTATAGAGTAGCTGTAGCTGAGTGGCTATATTCCTGCCACTCAGCTATGGGCTCTATACTAACCTTTATAGTAGCTGTAGCTGAGTGGCCCTATTCCTGCCACTCAGCTATGGACTCTATACTAACCTATAGAGTAGCTGTAGCTGAGTGGCCATATTCCTGCCACTCAGCTATGGGCTCTATACTAACCTATAGAGTAGTTGTAGCTGAGTGGCTATATTCCTGCCACTCAGCTATGGGCTCTATACTAACCTATAGAGTAGCTGTAGCTGAGTGGCTATATTCCTTCCACTCAGCTAGGGACGCTATACTAACCTATAAAGTAGTTGTAGCTGAGTGGCTATATTTCTGCCACTCAGCTATGGGCTCTATACTAACCTATAGAGTAGCTGTAGCTGAGTGGCTATATTTCTGCCACTCAGCTATGGGCTCTATACTAACCTATAGAGTAGCTGTAGCTGAGTGGCCATATTCCAGCCACTCAGCTATGGGCTCTGTACTAACCTATAGAGTAGTTATAGCTGTGTGGCTATATTCCTGCCACTCAGCTATGGACTCTATACTAACCGATAGAGTAGCTGTAGCTGAGTGGCTATATTCCTGCCACTCAGCTATGGACTCTAAACTAACTTTTATGGTAACTGTAGCTGAGTGGCTATATTCCTGCCACTCAGCTATTGACTCTATACTAACCTATAGAGTAGCTGTAGCTGAGTGGCTATATTCCTGCCACTCAGCTATGGACTCTATACTAACCGATAGAGTAGCTATAGCTGAGTGGCTATATTCCTGCCACTCAGCTATGGACTTTAAACTAACTTTTATGGTAACTGTAGCTGAGTGGCTATATTCCTGCCACTCAGCTATGGACTCTATACTAACCTATAGAGTAGCTGTAGCTGAGTGGCTATATTCCTGCCACTCAGCTATGGACTCTATACTAACCTATATAGTAGCTGTAGCTGAGTGGCTATATTCCTGCCACTCAGCTATGGGCTCTATACTAACCTATAGAGTAGCTGTAGCTGAGTGGCTATATTCCTGCCACTCAGCTATGGACTCTATACTAACCTATATAGTAGCTGTAGCTGAGTGGCTATATTCCTGCCACTCAGCTATGGACTCTATACTAACCTATAGAGTAGTTGTAGCTGAGTGGCTATATTCCTGCCACTCAGCTATGGACTCTATACTAACCTATATAGTAGCTGTAGCTGAGTGGCTATATTCCTGCCACTCAGCTATGGACTCTATACTAACCTTTATAGTAGCTGTAGCTGAGTGGCTATATTCCTGCCACTCAGCTATGGGCTCTATACTAACCTATAGAGTAGCTGTAGCTGAGTGGCTTTATTCCAGCCACTCAGCAATGGGCTCTATTCTAACCTATAGTAGTTGTAGCTGAGTGGCTATATTCAAGCCACTCAGCTATGGGCTCTATACTAAGCTATAGAGTAGCTGTAGCTGAGTGGCTATATTCCTGCCACTCAGCTATGGACTCTATACTAACCTATAGAGTAGCTGTAGCAGAGTGGCCATATTCCTGCCACTCAGCTATGGACTCTATACTAACCTATAGAGTAGCTGTAGCAGAGTGGCCATATTCCTGCCACTCAGCTATGGACTCTATACTAACCTATAGAGTAGCTGTAGCTGAGTGGCTATATTCCTGCCACTCAGCTATGGGCTCTATACTAACCTATAGAGTAGCTGTAGCTGAGTGGCTATATTCCTGCCACTCAGCTGTGGGCTCTATACTAACCTTTATAGTATCTGTAGCTGAGTGGCTATATTCCACCCACTCAGCTAGGGACGCTATACTAACCTATGAAGTAGTTGTAGCTGAGTGACTATATTCCTGCCACTCAGCTATGGGCTCTATACTAACCTATATACTAGCTGTAGCTGAGTGGCTATATTCCTGCCACTCAGCTATGGGCTCTATACTAACCTTTATAGTAGCTGTAGCTGAGTGGTCATATTCCTGCCACTCAGCTATGGACTCTATACCAACCTATAGAGTAGCTGTAGCTGAGTGGCCATATTCCTGCCACTCAGCTATGGACTCTATACTAACCTATAGAGTAGCTGTAGCTGAGTGGCCATATTCCAGCCACTCAGCTATGGACTCTTTACTAACCTATATACTAGCTGTAGCTGAATGTCTATATTCCTGCCACTCAGCTATGGGCTCTATACTAAGCTATAGAGTAGCTGTAGCTGAGTGGCTATATTCCAGCCACTCAGCTATGGGCTCTGTACTGACCTATAGAGTAGTTATAGCTGTGTGGCTATATTCCTGCCACTCAGCTATGGACTCTAAACTAACTTTTATGGTAACTGTAGCTGAGTGGCTATATTCCTGCCACTCAGCTATTGACTCTATACTAACCTATAGAGTAGTTGTAGCTGAGTGGCTATATTCCTGCCACTCAGCTATTGACTCTATACTAACCTTTATAGTAGCTGTAGCTGAGTGGCTATATTCCAGCCACTCTGCTATGGGCTCTATACTAACCTATAGAGTAGCTGTAGCTGAGTGGCTATATTCCTGCCACTCAGCTATGGACTCTATACTAACCTATAGAGTAGCTGTAGCTGAGTGGCCATATTCCTGCCACTCAGCTATGGGCTCTATACTACCCTATAGAGTAGCTGTAGCTGAGTGGCCATATTCCTGCCACTCAGCTATGGGCTCTATACTAACGTATAGAGTAGCTGTAGCTGAGTGGCTATATTCCTGCCACTCAGCTATGGGCTCTATACTAACCTTTATAGTAGCTGTAGCTGAGTGGCCATATTCCTGCCACTCAGCTATGGACTCTATACTAACCGATAGAGTAGCTGTAGCTGAGTGGCTATATTCCTGCCACTCAGCTATGGGCTCTATACTAACCTTTATAGTAGCTGTAGCTGAGTGGCCATATTCCTGCCACTCAGCTATGGACTCTATACCAACCTATAGAGTAGCTGTAGCTGAGTGGCCATATTCCTGCCACTCAGCTATGGACTCTATACTAACCTATAGAGTAGCTGTAGCTGAGGGGCCATAATCCAGCCACTCAGCTATGGACTCTTTACTAACCTATATACTAGCTGTAGCTGAGTGTCTATATTCCTGCCACTCAGCTATGGACTCTTTACTAACCTATAGAGTAGCAGTAGCTGAGTGGCTATATTCCTGCCACTCAGCTATGGGCTCTTTACTAAGCTATAGAGTAGCAGTAGCTGAGTGGCTATATTCCTGCCACTCAGCTATGGGCTCTATACTAACCTTTATAGTAGCTGTAGCTGAGTGGCCATATTCCTGCCACTCAGCTATGGACTCTATACCAACCTATAGAGTAGCTGTAGCTGAGTGGCTATATTCCAACCACTCAGCTATGGACTCTATACTAACCTTTATAGTAGCTGTAGCTGAGTGGCTATATTCCTGCCACTCAGCTATGGGCTCTATACTAACCTTTATAGTAGCTGTAGCTGAGTGGCCCTATTCCTGCCACTCAGCTATGGACTCTATACTAACCTATAGAGTAGCTGTAGCTGAGTGGCCATATTCCTGCCACTCAGCTATGGGCTCTATACTAACCTATAGAGTAGTTGTAGCTGAGTGGCTATATTCCTGCCACTCAGCTATGGGCTCTATACTAACCTATAGAGTAGCTGTAGCTGAGTGGCTATATTCCTTCCACTCAGCTAGGGACGCTATACTAACCTATAAAGTAGTTGTAGCTGAGTGGCTATATTTCTGCCACTCAGCTATGGGCTCTATACTAACCTATAGAGTAGCTGTAGCTGAGTGGCTATATTTCTGCCACTCAGCTATGGGCTCTATACTAACCTATAGAGTAGCTGTAGCTGAGTGGCCATATTCCAGCCACTCAGCTATGGGCTCTGTACTAACCTATAGAGTAGTTATAGCTGTGTGGCTATATTCCTGCCACTCAGCTATGGACTCTATACTAACCGATAGAGTAGCTGTAGCTGAGTGGCTATATTCCTGCCACTCAGCTATGGACTCTAAACTAACTTTTATGGTAACTGTAGCTGAGTGGCTATATTCCTGCCACTCAGCTATTGACTCTATACTAACCTATAGAGTAGCTGTAGCTGATTGGCTACATTCCTGCCACTCAGCTATGGGCTCTATACTAACCTTTATAGTAGCTGTAGCTGAGTGGCCATATTCCTGCCACTCAGCTATGGACTCTATACCAACCTATAGAGTAGCTGTAGCTGAGTGGCTATATTCCAACCACTCAGCTATGGACTCTATACTAACCTTTATAGTAGCTGTAGCTGAGTGGCTATATTCCTGCCACTCAGCTATAGACTCTATATTAACCTGTAGAGTAGCTGTAGCTGAGTGGCTATATTCCTGCCACTCAGCTATGGGCTCTATACTAACCTTTATACTAGCTTTAGCTGAGTGGCTATATTCCTGCCACTCAGCTATGGACTCTATACTAACCTATATACTAGCTGTAGCTGAGTGGCTATATTCCTGTGACTATATTCCTGCCACTCACCTATGGACTCTATACTAACCTATAGAGTAGCTGTAGCTGAGTGGCCATATATTCCAACCACTCAGCTATGGACTCTATACTAACCTTTGTAGTAGTTGTAGCTGAGTGACTTTATTCCTGCCACTCAGCTATGGACTCTATACTAACCTATAGAGTAGCTGTAGCTGAGTGGCTATATTCCAGCCAATCAGCTATGGGCTCTATACTAACCTTTATAGTAGTTGTAGCTGAGTGGCCATATTCCTGCCACTCAGCTATGGCCTCTATACTAACCTATAGAGTAGCTGTACCTGAGTGGCTATATTCCTGCCACTCAGCTATGGGCTCTATACTAACCTATAGAGTAGCTGTAGCTGAGTGGCTTAATTCCAGCCAATCAGCTATGGACTCTATACTAACCTTTATAGTAGCAATAGCTGAGTGGCCATATATTCCAGCCACTCAGCTATGGACTCTATTCTAACCTTTATAGTAGCTATAGCTGAGTGACTATATTCCAGCCACTCAGCTATGGGCTCTATACTAACCTATAGAGTAGCTGTAGCTGAGTGGCTATATTCCTGCCACTCAGCTATGGGCTCTATACTAACGTATAGAGTAGCTGTAGCTGAGAGGCTATATTTCTGCCACTCAGCTATGGGCTCTATACTAACCTATAGTAGCTGTAGCTGAGTGGCTATATTCCAGCCACTCAGCTATGGACTCTATACTAAGCTATAGAGTAGCTGTAGCTGAGTGGCTTTATTACAGCCACTCAGCAATGGGCTCTATACTAACCTATAGAGTAGCTGTAGCAGAGTGGCTATATTCCTGCCACTCAGCTATGGGCTCTATAGTAAGCTATAGAGTAGCTGTAGCTGAGTGGCTTTATTACAGCCACTCAGCAATGGGCTCTATTCTAAGCTATAGTAGTTGTAGCTGAGTGGCTATATTCCAGCCACTCAGCTATGGGCTCTATTCTAACCTATAGTAGCTGTAGCTGAGTGGCTATATTTCTGCCACTCAGCTATGGGCTCTATACTAACCTATAGTAGCTCTAGCTGAGTGGCTATATTCCAGCCACTCAGCTATGGGCTCTATAGTAAGCTATAGAGTAGCTGTAGCTGAGTGGCTTTATTCCAGCCACTCAGCAATGGGCTCTATTCTAACCTATAGTAGTTGTAGCTGAGTGGCTATATTCAAGCCACTCAGCTATGGGCTCTATACTAACCTATAGAGTAGCTGTAGCTGAGTGGCTATATTCCTGCCACTCAGCTATGGACTCTATATTAACCTATAGAGTAGCTGTAGCAGAGTGGCCATATTCCTGCCACTCAGCTATGGACTCTATACTAACCTATAGAGTAGCTGTAGCAGAGTGGCCATATTCCTGCCACTCAGCTATGGACTCTATACTAACCTATAGAGTAGCTGTAGCTGAGTGGCTATATTCCTGCCACTCAGCTATAGGCTCTATACTAACCTTTATACTAGCTGTAGCTGAGTGGCTATATTCCTGCCACTCAGCTATGGACTCTATACTAACCTATATACTAGCTGTAGCTGAGTGGCTATATTCCTGTGACTATATTCCTGCCACTCACCTATGGACTCTATACTAACCTATAGAGTAGCTGTAGCTGAGTGGCTATATTCCAACCACTCAGCTATGGACTCTATACTAACCTATATACTAGCTGTAGCTGAGTGGCTATATTCCTGCCACTCAGCTATTGACTCTATACTAACCTATAGAGTAGCTGTAGCTGAGTGGCTATATTCCTGCCACTCAGCTATGGGCTCTATACTAACTTTTATAGAAGCTGTAACATAGTGGCCATATTCCTGCCACTCAGCTATGGACTCTATACTAACCTATAGAGTAGCTGTAGCTGAGTGGCTATATTCCAGCCAATCAGCTATGGGCTCTATACTAACCTTTATTGTAGTTGTAGCTGAGTGGCCATATTCCTGCCACTCAGCTATGGGCTCTATACTAACCTATAGAGTAGCTGTACCTGAGTGGCTATATTCCTGCCACTCAGCTATGGGCTCTATACTAACCTATAGAGTAGCTGTAGCTGAGTGGCTTCATTCCAGCCACTCAGCTATGGACTCTATTCTAACCTATATAGTATCTGTAGCTGAGTGGCTATATTCCTGCCACTCAGCTATGGGCTCTATTCTAACCTATAGTAACTGTAGCTGAGTGGCTATATTCCTGCCACTCAGCTATGGGCTCTATACTAACCTATAGAGTAGCTGTAGCTGAGTGGCTATATTCCTGCCACTCAGCTATGGGCTCTATACTAACCTATAGAGTAGCTGTAGCTGAGAGGCTATATTTCTGCCACTCAGCTATGGGCTCTATACTAACCTATAGTAGCTGTAGCTGAGTGGCTATATTCCAGCCACTCAGCTATGGACTCTATACTAACCTATAGAGTAGCTGTAGCAGAGTGGCCATATTCCTGCCACTCAGCTATGGACTCTATACTAACCTATAGAGTAGCTGTAGCTGAGTGGCTATATTCCTGCCACTCAGCTATGGGCTCTATACTAACCTATAGAGTAGCTGTAGCTGAGTGGCTATATTCCTGCCACTCAGCTGTGGGCTCTATACTAACCTTTATAGTATCTGTAGCTGAGTGGCTATATTCCACCCACTCAGCTAGGGACGCTATACTAACCTATGAAGTAGTTGTAGCTGAGTGACTATATTCCTGCCACTCAGCTATGGGCTCTATACTAACCTATATACTAGCTGTAGCTGAGTGGCTATATTCCTGCCACTCAGCTATGGGCTCTATACTAACCTTTATAGTAGCTGTAGCTGAGTGGTCATATTCCTGCCACTCAGCTATGGACTCTATACCAACCTATAGAGTAGCTGTAGCTGAGTGGCCATATTCCTGCCACTCAGCTATGGACTCTATACTAACCTATAGAGTAGCTGTAGCTGAGTGGCCATATTCCAGCCACTCAGCTATGGACTCTTTACTAACCTATATACTAGCTGTAGCTGAATGTCTATATTCCTGCCACTCAGCTATGGGCTCTATACTAAGCTATAGAGTAGCTGTAGCTGAGTGGCTATATTCCAGCCACTCAGCTATGGGCTCTGTACTGACCTATAGAGTAGTTATAGCTGTGTGGCTATATTCCTGCCACTCAGCTATGGACTCTAAACTAACTTTTATGGTAACTGTAGCTGAGTGGCTATATTCCTGCCACTCAGCTATTGACTCTATACTAACCTATAGAGTAGTTGTAGCTGAGTGGCTATATTCCTGCCACTCAGCTATTGACTCTATACTAACCTTTATAGTAGCTGTAGCTGAGTGGCTATATTCCAGCCACTCTGCTATGGGCTCTATACTAACCTATAGAGTAGCTGTAGCTGAGTGGCTATATTCCTGCCACTCAGCTATGGACTCTATACTAACCTATAGAGTAGCTGTAGCTGAGTGGCCATATTCCTGCCACTCAGCTATGGGCTCTATACTACCCTATAGAGTAGCTGTAGCTGAGTGGCCATATTCCTGCCACTCAGCTATGGGCTCTATACTAACGTATAGAGTAGCTGTAGCTGAGTGGCTATATTCCTGCCACTCAGCTATGGGCTCTATACTAACCTTTATAGTAGCTGTAGCTGAGTGGCCATATTCCTGCCACTCAGCTATGGACTCTATACTAACCGATAGAGTAGCTGTAGCTGAGTGGCTATATTCCTGCCACTCAGCTATGGGCTCTATACTAACCTTTATAGTAGCTGTAGCTGAGTGGCCATATTCCTGCCACTCAGCTATGGACTCTATACCAACCTATAGAGTAGCTGTAGCTGAGTGGCCATATTCCTGCCACTCAGCTATGGACTCTATACTAACCTATAGAGTAGCTGTAGCTGAGGGGCCATAATCCAGCCACTCAGCTATGGACTCTTTACTAACCTATATACTAGCTGTAGCTGAGTGTCTATATTCCTGCCACTCAGCTATGGACTCTTTACTAACCTATAGAGTAGCAGTAGCTGAGTGGCTATATTCCTGCCACTCAGCTATGGGCTCTTTACTAAGCTATAGAGTAGCAGTAGCTGAGTGGCTATATTCCTGCCACTCAGCTATGGGCTCTATACTAACCTTTATAGTAGCTGTAGCTGAGTGGCCATATTCCTGCCACTCAGCTATGGACTCTATACCAACCTATAGAGTAGCTGTAGCTGAGTGGCTATATTCCAACCACTCAGCTATGGACTCTATACTAACCTTTATAGTAGCTGTAGCTGAGTGGCTATATTCCTGCCACTCAGCTATGGGCTCTATACTAACCTTTATAGTAGCTGTAGCTGAGTGGCCCTATTCCTGCCACTCAGCTATGGACTCTATACTAACCTATAGAGTAGCTGTAGCTGAGTGGCCATATTCCTGCCACTCAGCTATGGGCTCTATACTAACCTATAGAGTAGTTGTAGCTGAGTGGCTATATTCCTGCCACTCAGCTATGGGCTCTATACTAACCTATAGAGTAGCTGTAGCTGAGTGGCTATATTCCTTCCACTCAGCTAGGGACGCTATACTAACCTATAAAGTAGTTGTAGCTGAGTGGCTATATTTCTGCCACTCAGCTATGGGCTCTATACTAACCTATAGAGTAGCTGTAGCTGAGTGGCTATATTTCTGCCACTCAGCTATGGGCTCTATACTAACCTATAGAGTAGCTGTAGCTGAGTGGCCATATTCCAGCCACTCAGCTATGGGCTCTGTACTAACCTATAGAGTAGTTATAGCTGTGTGGCTATATTCCTGCCACTCAGCTATGGACTCTATACTAACCGATAGAGTAGCTGTAGCTGAGTGGCTATATTCCTGCCACTCAGCTATGGACTCTAAACTAACTTTTATGGTAACTGTAGCTGAGTGGCTATATTCCTGCCACTCAGCTATTGACTCTATACTAACCTATAGAGTAGCTGTAGCTGATTGGCTACATTCCTGCCACTCAGCTATGGGCTCTATACTAACCTTTATAGTAGCTGTAGCTGAGTGGCCATATTCCTGCCACTCAGCTATGGACTCTATACCAACCTATAGAGTAGCTGTAGCTGAGTGGCTATATTCCAACCACTCAGCTATGGACTCTATACTAACCTTTATAGTAGCTGTAGCTGAGTGGCTATATTCCTGCCACTCAGGTATAGACTCTATATTAACCTGTAGAGTAGCTGTAGCTGAGTGGCTATATTCCTGCCACTCAGCTATGGGCTCTATACTAACCTTTATACTAGCTTTAGCTGAGTGGCTATATTCCTGCCACTCAGCTATGGACTCTATACTAACCTATATACTAGCTGTAGCTGAGTGGCTATATTCCTGTGACTATATTCCTGCCACTCACCTATGGACTCTATACTAACCTATAGAGTAGCTGTAGCTGAGTGGCCATATATTCCAACCACTCAGCTATGGACTCTATACTAACCTTTGTAGTAGTTGTAGCTGAGTGACTTTATTCCTGCCACTCAGCTATGGACTCTATACTAACCTATAGAGTAGCTGTAGCTGAGTGGCTATATTCCAGCCAATCAGCTATGGGCTCTATACTAACCTTTATAGTAGTTGTAGCTGAGTGGCCATATTCCTGCCACTCAGCTATGGCCTCTATACTAACCTATAGAGTAGCTGTACCTGAGTGGCTATATTCCTGCCACTCAGCTATGGGCTCTATACTAACCTATAGAGTAGCTGTAGCTGAGTGGCTTAATTCCAGCCAATCAGCTATGGACTCTATACTAACCTTTATAGTAGCAATAGCTGAGTGGCCATATATTCCAGCCACTCAGCTATGGACTCTATTCTAACCTTTATAGTAGCTATAGCTGAGTGACTATATTCCAGCCACTCAGCTATGGGCTCTATACTAACCTATAGAGTAGCTGTAGCTGAGTGGCTATATTCCTGCCACTCAGCTATGGGCTCTATACTAACGTATAGAGTAGCTGTAGCTGAGAGGCTATATTTCTGCCACTCAGCTATGGGCTCTATACTAACCTATAGTAGCTGTAGCTGAGTGGCTATATTCCAGCCACTCAGCTATGGACTCTATACTAAGCTATAGAGTAGCTGTAGCTGAGTGGCTTTATTACAGCCACTCAGCAATGGGCTCTATTCTAAGCTATAGTAGTTGTAGCTGAGTGGCTATATTCCAGCCACTCAGCTATGGGCTCTATTCTAACCTATAGTAGCTGTAGCTGAGTGGCTATATTTCTGCCACTCAGCTATGGGCTCTATACTAACCTATAGTAGCTCTAGCTGAGTGGCTATATTCCAGCCACTCAGCTATGGGCTCTATAGTAAGCTATAGAGTAGCTGTAGCTGAGTGGCTTTATTCCAGCCACTCAGCAATGGGCTCTATTCTAACCTATAGTAGTTGTAGCTGAGTGGCTATATTCAAGCCACTCAGCTATGGGCTCTATACTAACCTATAGAGTAGCTGTAGCTGAGTGGCTATATTCCTGCCACTCAGCTATGGACTCTATATTAACCTATAGAGTAGCTGTAGCAGAGTGGCCATATTCCTGCCACTCAGCTATGGACTCTATACTAACCTATAGAGTAGCTGTAGCAGAGTGGCCATATTCCTGCCACTCAGCTATGGACTCTATACTAACCTATAGAGTAGCTGTAGCTGAGTGGCTATATTCCTGCCACTCAGCTATAGGCTCTATACTAACCTTTATACTAGCTGTAGCTGAGTGGCTATATTCCTGCCACTCAGCTATGGACTCTATACTAACCTATATACTAGCTGTAGCTGAGTGGCTATATTCCTGTGACTATATTCCTGCCACTCACCTATGGACTCTATACTAACCTATAGAGTAGCTGTAGCTGAGTGGCTATATTCCAACCACTCAGCTATGGACTCTATACTAACCTATATACTAGCTGTAGCTGAGTGGCTATATTCCTGCCACTCAGCTATTGACTCTATACTAACCTATAGAGTAGCTGTAGCTGAGTGGCTATATTCCTGCCACTCAGCTATGGGCTCTATACTAACTTTTATAGAAGCTGTAACATAGTGGCCATATTCCTGCCACTCAGCTATGGACTCTATACTAACCTATAGAGTAGCTGTAGCTGAGTGGCTATATTCCAGCCAATCAGCTATGGGCTCTATACTAACCTTTATTGTAGTTGTAGCTGAGTGGCCATATTCCTGCCACTCAGCTATGGGCTCTATACTAACCTATAGAGTAGCTGTACCTGAGTGGCTATATTCCTGCCACTCAGCTATGGGCTCTATACTAACCTATAGAGTAGCTGTAGCTGAGTGGCTTCATTCCAGCCACTCAGCTATGGACTCTATTCTAACCTATATAGTATCTGTAGCTGAGTGGCTATATTCCTGCCACTCAGCTATGGGCTCTATTCTAACCTATAGTAGCTGTAGCTGAGTGGCTATATTCCTGCCACTCAGCTATGGGCTCTATACTAACCTATAGAGTAGCTGTAGCTGAGTGGCTATATTCCTGCCACTCAGCTATGGGCTCTATACTAACCTATAGAGTAGCTGTAGCTGAGAGGCTATATTTCTGCCACTCAGCTATGGGCTCTATACTAACCTATAGTAGCTGTAGCTGAGTGGCTATATTCCAGCCACTCAGCTATGGACTCTATACTAAGCTATAGAGTAGCTGTAGCTGAGTGGCTTTATTGCAGCCACTCAGCAATGGGCTCTATTCTAAGCCCTAGTAGTCGTAGCTGAGTGGCAATATTCCAGCCACTCAGCTATGGGCTCTATTCTAACCTATAGTAGCTGTAGCTGAGTGGCTATATTTCTGCCACTCAGCTATGGGCTCTATACTAACCTATAGTAGCTCTAGCTGAGTGGCTATATTCCAGCCACTCAGCTATGGGCTCTATACTAACCTATAGAGTAGCTGTAGCTGAGTGGCTATATTCCTGCCACTCAGCTATGGACTCTATACTAACCTATAGAGTAGCTGTAGCAGAGTGGCCATATTCCTGCCACTCAGCTATGGACTCTATACTAACCTATAGAGTAGCTGTAGCAGAGTGGCCATATTCCTGCCACTCAGCTATGGACTCTATACTAACCTATAGAGTAGCTGTAGCTGAGTGGCTATATTCCTGCCACTCAGCTATGGGCTCTATACTAACCTATAGAGTAGCTGTAGCTGAGTGGCTATATTCCTGCCACTCAGCTGTGGGCTCTATACTAACCTTTATAGTATCTGTAGCTGAGTGGCTATATTCCAGCCACTCAGCTAGGGACGCTATACTAACCTATAAAGTAGTTGTAGCTGAGTGGCCATATTCCTGCCACTCAGCTATGGACTCTATACTAACCTATAGAGTAGCTGTAGCTGAGTGGCTATATTCCTGCCACGTAGCTATGGGCTCTATACTAACCTATAGAGTAGCTGTAGGTGAGTGGCTATATTCCTGCCACTCAGCTATGGACTCTATACTAACCTATAGAGTAGCTGTAGCTGAGTGGCTATATTCCAGCCACTCAGCTATGGGCTCTGTACTAACCTATAGAGTAGTTATAGCTGTGTGGCTATATTCCTGCCACTCAGCTATGGACTCTATACTAACCGATAGAGTAGCTGTAGCTGAGTGGCTATATTCCTGCCACTCAGCTATGGACTCTATACTAACCTATAGAGTAGTTGTAGCTGAGTGGCTATATTCCTGCCACTCAGCTATGGACTCTAAACTAACTTTTATGGTAACTGTAGCTGAGTGGCTATATTCCTGCCACTCAGCTATTGACTCTATACTATGGACTTAGAAGGTTGTGGTTTGGAGGGGAAGAGTCTTATGGCATGGGATAGAGGGCGAGCGATAGCGAGCTCTCTATCCCTTGTCCATAAGGCTATTCCCTCCAAACCACAACCTTCCAAGTCCTTTAGGGGTCGACCACAGACTCTATCCGCTGGTAGGATTGTCCGTTACAAGGGCAATTTAGGGACAAAACTGGACCAAAGACCCCTAATAACCTATAGAGTAGCTGTAGCTGAGTGGCTATATTCCTGCCACTCAGCTATGGGCTCTATACTAACCTTTATAGTAGCTGTAGCTGAGTGGCCATATTCCTGCAACTCAGCTATGGACTCTATATTAACCGATAGAGTAGCTCTAGCTGAGTGGCCATATTCCTGCCACTCAGCTATAGACTCTATATTAACCTATAGAGTAGCTGTACCTGAGTGGCTATATTCCTGCCACTCAGCTATGGGCTCTATACTAACCTTCATAATAGCTGTAGCTGAGTGGCTATATTCCTGCCACTCAGCTATGGGCTCTATTCTAACCTTTATTACATACGTGTGATATTTCACGGGTGCTATTCGGGGGTGCTTTTCGAAATGTCAAATAGCAAGTGTCAAGTGGCTATATTCCTGCCACTCAGCTATGGGCTCTATTCTAACCTTTATTACATACATGTGATATTTCACGGGTGCTATTCGGGGGTGCTATTCGAAATGTCAAATAGCATATGTGTGCTATTCGGACCGAACTACTTTCAGGGGTCACGTGACTAGATTGACCAATGAGAAGCCAGAATTAAAATTGTCTGCTTAACCTATAGAGTAGCTGTAGCTGAGTGGCTATATTCCAGCCACTCAGCTATGGGCTCTGTACTAACCTATAGAGTAGTTATAGCTGTGTGGCTATATTCCTGCCACTCAGCTATAGACTCTATACTAACCTATATACTAGCTGTAGCTGAGTGGCTATATTCCTGCCACTCAGCTATGGACTCTAAACTAACTTTCATGGTAACTGTAGCTGAGTGGCTATATTCCTGCCACTCAGCTATGGACTCTTTACTAACCTTTATAGTAGCTGTAGCTGAGTGGCTATATTCCAGCCACTCAGCTATGGGCTCTATACTAACCGATAGAGTAGCTGTAGCTGAGTGGCTATATTCCTGCCACTCAGCTATGGACTCTATACTAACCGATAGAGTAGCTATAGCTGAGTGGCTATATTCCTGCCACTCAGCTATGGACTCTAAACTAACTTTTATGGTAACTGTAGCTGAGTGGCTATATTCCTGCCACTCAGCTATTGACTCTATACTATGGACTTAGAAGGTTGTGGTTTGGAGGGGAAGAGTCTTATGGCATGGGATAGAGGGCGAGCGATAGCGAGCTCTCTATCCCATGTCCATAAGGCTATTCCCTCCAAACCACAACCTTCCAAGTCCTTTAGGGGTCGACCACAGACTCTATCCGCTGGTAGGATTGTCCGTTACAAGGGCAATTTAGGGACAAAACTGGACCAAAGACCCCTAATAACCTATAGAGTAGGTGTAGCTGAGTGGCTATATTCCTGCCACTCAGCTATGGGCTCTATACTAACCTTTATAGTAGCTGTAGCTGAGTGGCCATATTCCTGCCACTCAGCTATGGACTCTATACTAACCGATAGAGTAGTTATAGCTGAGTGGCTATATTCCAACCACTCTGCTATGGGCTCTATACTAACCTTTATAATAGCTGTAGCTGAGTGGCTATATTCCTGCCACTCAGCTATGGGCTCTATTCTAACCTTTATTACATACGTGTGATATTTCACGGGTGCTATTCGGGGTTGCTATTCGAAATGTCAAATAGCATATGTGTGCTGTTCGGACCGAACTACTTTCAGGGGTCACGTGACTAGATTGACCAATGAGAAGCCAGAATTAAAATTGTCTGCTTGACTTGCGTTTTTAGTGACAGCATCAATGCCGGCACGGCCGTACGTTCGCTAGTTCAAGTGACCAGCAACAAACAGAAAGATGTGTATTTGCTGGTTCCAATATTAGCGGCGAAAGTTTTGTTTTCCATGTTGAGAATTTATTTGAGAAATATGATATGTATTGCTTATTTATTGTCTAAATAAAGATGAAAGTTACGGTTTGTTGACAATTTTTGTGAACGTATCATGACTTGGTAACCAGGGAGAGAGAAAGTAGTCCCCCATCTGAAGAATTTCAAGCGATATATCATGATCCATATAATAATAATATAATAAGATAGAAAACCAAATACACAGCTTTATTGTCCAGTTCGAGGTATATAGAAATCAGACGTAGAAACATAATATTAAAAAAAAATTGAACGGTAGTGAAAAGTCTCAGCGCGCAACGTCCTGAGTGCTACTAAGTGCAAATAGGATTTTGTAAGAGGTATAGAAAGTGCAATACTCAGTTCCATTGGACCGCTCTGGTTCCGCTCTGACTTCGCTCTGGGAAAATAAAAGAGCGGATGAAGAGCTGACCAAAAGAGCAATCCAGTGGAATCGCACCTTTATGTAATCGGAGCATCAACTATTTAACATCAAATTAAATTACCTCTATGCATCATTTTGTTGTCAGACAGGGTACTACTGTTTCTCAAAACAAACCATGAACCAATAATGTGTTGGAAGACCGGGTCCCACCTGATACACATACAAATAATATTAATTCATGAATCAATTTTAATTTTTTTTAGATTTGTTTTTTAATGGGGTAATATTCTCATTTGCAATATTAAAAATGGGATATTAGTTTGTTGGTGACCTTGTTTTGGAATGGAACAATTATCCTCCCTGCTAGACACAGGCCCCAGCAGTAAAATATGTTCATTTTATCTTATCAAATTCAGTTCATCTTGAACTTGAACTGATAGGTTGAGTATGTACTATCTCAATAATTAGAATAATGTACAAAGTACAAAACCTAAACTTGACATACTTTCTACAGGTAGAAGTGAGGTCACTGTGGTCTGCACCTACATAACTGACATAGACAGACACACGAGTAGCTTTCCAATCTCTTGCACATAACAAAAATGGAGGTAACATTTTTGGCAATCTGCCTTCTTTCTGTTATTACACTCTGGGTGATTCTACAGAAAATAAAGAAAGGAAAACTTCCACCAGGACCATCTGGGCTGCCTTTCTTTGGGAATATGTTCCAGCTTGATGGCAAACGTCCCCACTTCACTCTTACTGAGTGGGCAAAACAATATGGCGACATATTTACTATCAAACTCCTGGGTGATGAGAAGATCGTTCTCAACTCAGAGCAGTTGATTAGGGAAGTTACAGTTACTTCTTCAGAGGCCTTCAGTGGACGACCAAAGTTTGTTCGTTTTGTAGAATTATTCTTTAAAAATGGGGCAACTATTGGAACTACAAATGTTTCACCACGCTGGACAAGAGTGAAGAAAGCCATCATGGTTTCTCTGAAAACATATGCAACTGGACTGAGCAGGGTAGAAGAACTGACATTACAAGTTGCCAAGGACATGATTACCAAGATTGAGAAGCAAAACACAGCCTTTGATATCTTTCCACTGCTCCAGGAAACTACTCAGAAAATCATATATCACATGGTAAATACACTTCTTGACATCCCTAACTTATTCACAGAGCTGTGCAGCAATAGTTGGACCAGAATAGTGCAATGATGGAGTTCATAGATTAGATCTTTAAATAATAGTGCTTTAGGGCATTTCACAAATTGCTTGCTTGCCCTTCTGTGTGGTGCTGCAGTCAGACCACTGAACAGGCAGTAATCCATCGACCCTATACCTTCACCAAAGGTACCCAACTTCCCCCACCTTTCACTCCAACAATTCTAGCTTGTTGCCCAACATACTGGACAGTATTATAGAACAGTATGTTTAGAGTAATCATGCCAGTTATCAGGTTGCTTGAGCAGCTAATTCTAGAATACTGTATTTCACCGATACATTGCCCAGGTGTTTATTTTTTTCAGGCCACGCTTACCCCCAGCACTTATTCGAGGCAGGCGTTTATTGTTTTATGTTAATGAATACACATGCCATCAAATGTATGTTGTTGCCGCTTTCCACAATATAACCAATTATCCAATGCATTATATGATATGCTCTTTGAGTGGTGTAAGAGGTGAAACCCAGCGTTCATTTGGGGTCGGCGTTTACTTATTTCATGATGTTAAATGACCCGGTGCTTTTTGGGGGCAGGCGTTTATTTGGGACCCGGCATTCTATAGGTGAAATACAGTATGCAAAGTTTGGGCAGAGTGTATCTACAAAAAACAGATACACACAGGGACACATGCCCAGGCAGAAGGCAGTTTGGGTGATGTTAACTGGCATGTGAGGGGTAGTGGTGGGGCCCCGTTAAGGGGAGCATTTGTGCCCGTGTTTAGGTGCGGCTCTATTGAGTTGCACATGTGCAAAACGATTCAGAGCAGGCCCGCAGTTATTGACTGTGGAAAGTTTCTTATTGGAAACAGTCAAAATAAAGCAGTAAATCTAGCTAAATCTATAGTATGAGACCAAATAGGTACTGAAACTTAGCCACAATTTCGATCAGAAATCAAACTATCTAATGTTTTGGGGTCTCCAACCCATCTGAAAAAATCCAAGGATTTGACATGATTCTTCTAACAAAATTAGCTTTCAAATTATCCTCTTCATTGTTCCCTTCTGGTCCCTTCTGGTTACTAATGGGTCAACCCTTAGCATCATGAGAGAAAGGTCAGGTATTCTTATTAGAAAAAGAGTTTGGATGAGACATACTTTTGCTGATGAATTAGTGGTTCCTTGACGAGCACCACCTACTGCTATTCCGTAGGAATAGCTTTGCTATGATACTCAAGTCAAGTGGCCGGTGGACGACCCGAAAGGGGAACGATACTATACAGACACTGCCTTCCGAAGACCTTTTTTAATGCTTTTTTTTCCCTGGAATTTTCTAGCCGATCCCAGAAGCTAGAGTGAGTCAAGGGGAGCAAGGTCCAAATGGGAACATGTGTCATTTACTGATGAATTAAAAAGTTATCGCTAACCGCGTATTCGAATCAAGAGCTATCACCAATGGCCGCCATATCAAAACAAGAAGTAGATGGGAAGAAGCCACTGCCGCTCTAAGCCAATCAGATCATCAGAAGCGATTACGTGACCATGTGCACAATGACGTCATATATAGCGGCAGGTTGGGGAAGCCTTCCAATCAGAAAAACAAAGCTCATAGCCTTTTGCAGGTAGAAAATCCAGGATTATCATTTATTCCATTAAAAAGGTAACAAAATATAGATTCTTCTGCTAAAATCTTAATGTCTGCTGGTCGTTGGGTTGGTTGAACCCATACAACCTGAGCAGACAACTCAAAGCAAAACGTCTGCAGACGAGAACGGCCGAAGGTGAAGCCCTAGCCTTCAAGGCTTCGGCAAGTGGCATGGTGGGAGGGAGGCTATACTGCCGTTTTTGTGACGATCCTTTATCAAGCTAAATATAAAAACAAGGACTTCCGGTTAGAAAGATATCAGAGAAACGTGTCGGAGTTTTGCTCCTCTTCTAATCTCACTTTTTTTTCAGATCCGGACAGGGTTCATACCCCAAAAGTGCCAAGAAAGTAAAGTTATATCGCTGGATCACATACAACCAACTGACGTTTACTGAAAATGACGGCTGTGCAACACGCCACAAGGTGGCACCAGCAGTTGTGAGAAAATTTGAAGGCTACAGTGAATGTGTACGCTTCTCACCAGGTGACGTGGTGGTGACGATAAACACTGAGTGCCCCAAAGATACGGTAGACAATTTGTAGAAGAGGAAAGCTAATCTATCATCAAGGTTTTAACTGAAGCAAGATTCGAAATTCAACCAGTGTATCATGATGGAGAGGAAAGTGAAGTACCTGGAACTAAAACCCAATCGACTGGCCCTTGTCAAAACCATGTTAGAGAAATCCATGGCCATCCATGAGAAACTATTCAAGTCCATCCAACAGTTGGAGGAAATGAAAGAAAACAGACAGATGGTGGAAACTAAGGAATACGAACAGGCGGAAGAAATTATAAATAATGAACAAACAGATGAGGAGATAATGGAAAACACTGAAACCAGTGCTGAGGATATTTCGGAGATAGCCAATGACAAAGTACAGCAAGCCTCTGACATAGTCAGGCCCAGGAACCTGCAACAACTTGCAGGAGTACAGGATGGAAAGACATTCAGAATTAGGCTGGAAAAGAACATTCTCTCGCTGGGTATCCAGAAGAGGGGCAGTGAATCATTAGGGATTGGTTGATCTTCTAAAGACATAACTCATACACATTTGAACATAGTGTAATGGATATGTGGAGACCAAAATACCAGTGTTTATAGTGAAACAAGAGAATTAATACTTAGGTAAAAGATTAAAAGAGAGAGAGAAAAAAAAGAAGAAGTTATTCCATCATTAAATTGTGGGACGTATGCCTTTAAACCAAGTGTGTTACTGTGTTTTATGATACCAAAATTAATGAAAAACTTGTGAACATAATACTCTGAAAAGCATTGTACATTAGTATTGTATGGTAAAGTTTTCAAAAGGATATTACTGTATGGTTACCTACAGTTGAAACATGATGTTTTACTTTTAGATTATAAACTTTTTGCACTAAAACTGTAGCCTGTATCTTCATATTTCTATTCTCTAGGGTGAAACAAAAGTATTATATATCCAACTAGATGAGCAGAAGTACATAATTAATTTTTTCAAATGAAATTTTCCACAAGATGAGAAAAAGGGTACGATGTAAAATTTGTGTTATCGTCCCAAGGAGACGAGAAGTTTTGTTGACATATTGAATAAAAGTGGTTTAAAAAAAAAAAAATATATATAAAAACAATAATAGGCGTACAGATCTTGAGAAATATAACCCAACTATTAAAATAATAAATCCCTTGAGCGGTATACTTTTCTGGATAAAGAATTCAGAAAAGTTATTAAAAATTCATGGTTTTATATTTTTGTAGCTTTATTGTTGCAATGTTTCGGATGAAGATGCAGCAGTATTGGCTAATGTAGAACCAGGACTAAGTCGTCTTGCCATAACTGGTGGATCGGGTACGTTTATTGAATTACTGCCATGGCTAAAACATTTTCTCCCTAAGTATGTCCGCCAATTTGAAGAGCTATTTGAGGAAGCTGCTAAGGTGCATAGATCAAGTATCAAAAAGGTTGGCAAAGATTTTTGGTTATTTTAATCATTTTTCACGTAACAGTTTCACAAGTTTAGAATCAACTTTAAAAAATGATCAATAAACACTTGATATGTTTTGTACAGACTTCATTCAATATATTGGTCAGATTTTCAGAAAATGTACAATTTGTTTTCACCAATCTTCTCAAATAACGCAACTTTAAGACCAAATTAACTTTCAAAATACAGTTCAACTTAACCAAACAGATTGCTTGAATCAATGCAATGCCGAATATACCAGAATTTACCTAGTATTGACCAAATTTCGGTCTAATTTAGCAGAATTGACCAAAAGTGTAGATCTGCCGATTGTACATTTTCTGAAAATCTTACCCATATTGCAGAATACAAATTTGACTGTTATTTCTGCATTGTCACACTGATATCTGCTTATGACATTTTCAGTCATTTATAATGTTATGTTTAAGTCTCAGGGTCAAAACGAGGAGACTGTTTTACAAGCTCTTCTTGAATACAACAATAGAGTGACCAAGAGTGAAGACAGACTGAGCCACCATGACATCCTCTGTCTTATGATAGACATCTCAATGGCAGGTATGTTGTGACATGTAATCAAACACACTGTTTTTTTCTCTTTGCCAACACGATCGTGCTCATCCACGTATTCTAACTACAATTATGACAATCTTAAGACGTTTTCCTCGCAATTTTGGCCGGAATCAATATCTCATTTCTGTACATAAACAATGCTAGGGTCAGGTATCGCTCAATACATTATTATAGATGTTTTAGAAGTGGTATTCAGCCTAAGCTGAACAGCACTGAGGGTGGGGGTAGGGTGGAGAATGGGGCGGCCAGGTGGAGGGGAGTGCCATTGAAAGTATACAACTTAATGGCCTAAGACTTCCCCACACTCACATGAACCTCTCTGCAGTTATGCTTCTAGTCTGTCTGTATTCCAGGTATGACCACCACTGCTACAACCCTATACAGCCTGCTTACACTGGGTATCAACCATCCAGAGGTGGTTTCTGCAATACAAACAGAAATTGATGATATCATTGGTTCTGATGATCCCCAGCTTAGTCACAAGGAAAAGATGCCCTATGTGAATGCCACCATCTTTGAAGTGCTGCGATACATATCCAGTGCTCCTATGTCAGTCCCTCATGTTACCACCTGTGACATTCAAATAGGAGGATACCAACTTCGTAAAGGTCAAGAGGTCAGGTCCATTGGTTGATTGAGAACTTATTGAAAACTGTGACGTGTTCCAGGAAAATCACAAGTAGCAAAATTGATTTTTTTCAAAGTGATTTTTTCACAGGATCTCTCTAAGGTCTAGCCCTTATAGGTATATGAATCTATATAACAATTTTCAGGACATTGTATCAAATATATCCCTGCGTTTTGAAGGCCTTCCATTGAGCATTTATCTAGTTACTTTACTGGTAATTACCCATCCAGAAACATTGCAAACTGTTTTTTTCAAAAATAAGAATATCAAACTTATAATATAAATATAGAACACATATTAACTGTCCTTGTGTATACTCTCATTGGAATCACCTTGATCTCCTCTTTTCAAATATGGTGATATCTCTAAATCCATATTTTGCGGCTTATGACTCATTTTCCTAAAACGGGTCAATTGTATTTGTTATGTTACTTTCTTATGTACTGAAGGAATTTAAAAAAATACCTGACAAATTATCTGGCAACATATGTGCAGCATTCCAATCAAAGTGTTAATCTCTGCTACATTATATTTTACCCCTTTAGGTCTGGTTGAACCTGTGGTCACATCACCATGATGAGAGATACTGGGAAGAACCCTGGAGTTTCAAACCTGAGCGTTTCCTCACACCGGATGGGCAGCTTGTGTCTCCCAGTCATCCCAACAGGCGCAGGTCAGGAAACCTTAAATTGTTTATTCAGCTATAGCATATTACATTTTATAATATTCTCAGCTATAAATGACATCAACATAATCCCATTATAAATCTTATATATTTATGAGCATACAGTGTTCAACATAACCCGGAGCCCGACGCCCATTGAATTTGTGTTGGTCTCTGATATTGATATTAGGCTGAGTCTGATGGTCTCCATTGAAATGAACAAGTTATAAAATTATCTGGTCTAACATTTCGTATACTGGGTTATTTTTTTAATCACTTTTGATTGCCATGAAGGCAATACTTATTAAGCTTATAGTCTCTCTCTTGAGCCAGGACCTCAAATTAAACGGGAAACCTGAACTCATGAGGTCTTTATCTGAGGAGAACCTTTTCTCATGTTAAAAGTAATAATTTTTGTGAGTTAAATCACTTACTGACTTGTTAATTGGTTGTGTCTACCTGGCCCTGTCTCAGATAATCTTATTTTTCACATATTATTTACCATACTAATGCCCCCCTTTTTGTTGGTCTCTCTAAAATCCTGTTGGTCTCTACTGTTACAATTTGGCAGAGACCAACAGTCTCTGGTCTCCTAATTCACTATGTTGCACACTAAGCATATCAATTTAAATTATGTATCAAGCAATATTAAAACCACATAACACAATCACATTGAATAAGCATTTTAGATATACATAATATTACTATATTACAATGTGCTTCTAAATTATGGCAATATAAACCACATTCACTTTGATTATCATTTCATTATGCAACTACCGGTATACACACACATGATTAAAGTGTCACAAAACCCCCAAATATTATGAGAAAATCAAATGTTATCCTATTATTCCAATTTAACGGCCCATTTTTAGGAGGGAAACATTAATTCCACTGTTTAACACTCTATTCAGGGCGCCACTGTTTGGCTACATATCAAAGCGAGCCTAAATCTTAAAATTAACTTGCAACATACCTAATAAACAAGTCTGTTAATAGTTGCTGTAAAGAAAAGGGGTGGGAATGGGCAGACAAAGTATTGCATGCATACTCAAACAGACAACCTGTATACATAGTTCTCCCAGTCTTGAAATACCTGCATTGAATAACTGTGTCAATTGTTGGGAGGGTGGCCTGAAAGTAGGTAGACTTTTTCAACAAAGCATTCTTAATTTGGGCCTTTAAACGACTATAACTTATTAGACATAAATGGGGTAAAAAGATTGAGACTTTCGCATTATACTTCCTAAAAGTGACCTGGAACTCCTTTAATGACACTTTAAGTCTTGGCTTTATATCTGCTGGACCTTCCCCCATTGATGTGTGATGTGCCACACTTGCTTCTAGATCACAGTTTGTTTCAGCTTTAAGGGTGGTCTACACTGGCTGCAGTAAGCTCTGCCGTAAGCCTTGCAATGGTTTGTGCTGGTTCTGTAGGTGGAGAGGAATGAACAGGTCCTTCCCTACATGGTCAGTGAATGATGTAGGCAGGACCTCGCTACTCCTCAACAACACAGCACCATTGCAAGGCTTACTGCTGAGCTTACTGCAGAGCTTACCACAAAGACCACCTTTAGTCTCAAAGTACTGATCTTTGTTTGTTGCAGGGTGATGGCATTCGGGGCTGGTAAAAGAGTGTGTGTAGGAGAAACCCTGGCCAAGAACCGCCTCTTCTTCCT
The DNA here is from genome assembly GCA_942159475.1 of Sthenelais limicola. Lineage (NCBI taxonomy): Eukaryota > Metazoa > Annelida > Polychaeta > Phyllodocida > Sigalionidae > Sthenelais > Sthenelais limicola. The sequence continues at coordinate 114,315,693 of OW804098.1, forward strand.
CATCTGTCTGCTCTACCAGAGGTACAACATACTGCCAGAAGATGCTGACAATCTGCCTGTATCAGATCCCAGGCATTTCCCTCCACAATTTGTTCTGCGACCTCCCTCGTACAAAATACGTTGTGTGCCAAGGTGTACTTAACTTACAGGACCTCTTCTGGCTGATCTAGGCCCTAGTGGGCCTCTGGTGCCAGCTCATTGTGTGGCATGTTATTTTGATGCGCATGCGTGTTCAGGGAATTGTGGTTTAACTCATGGTTGTTCCGGTGCTTATCTAACCGCTTTTCAAAGACCATAACTGTGGGGGCCCTTACTCCACGGTGAAGTGTGTATCACAAAGCATTTGTATGGAGAGGCGTGTGGTACATACCGTCTGGTACATTGTTTTGTACCACATGGGCGGGGCCTAATGATAAACACAAAATAAACTCATTTGATTGGTTCCCGTCCACGCGGGAAAATGCGTTGTCAATGACTCTTAATAGCGTTACTAACGTTGCGACATTATGATCTACACTATTGCGTCATCGCCGGCATCAGTGAGAGAAGAATGGCAGACACTTTGTAAGTAAATAAAGGACTTTTTGTGTTATAATTAATTTATTACCACCGTGGAGTAAAAATAGTACCACATCTCGTAGCTGGTTCTTTTCAATATAACACACTCGCCTACCGGCTTGTGTGCCATGTGAAAAGAATCATCTCGGGTCCATGCGATCCTTCACCCCATACCAGCTACTCGTGCGGTCCTATCATATTACCACATCTTCTGTGTCATCACTTAGGCTAAAAAATAAATAGATAGAACCTGATGAGAATGTGGTATGAGGGACACTATTGCACATTCCGGGATGGGTTTTTTTTTGGCCCACTAAGTTACAGGAAATAAAATAAACATAGAAGACAGTGCAATAACCACCAACATGGAGTAAAAATTGAGATCATAGGCTTATGAATACATTATGAGCCTGAAGGCTGAGTGCTGTATTCTACACTGTGAGTAAGTAATTTATTTTACTTTGCCAGTAAAAAGTTCATAATTTCAATAAATAATATACTTTTCTGTATCTGTTCTTCTTTTATTTTGCAAACATTAAAATACGGTCCTAGTCTTATACCTTCAAATGTACTTGTAAAACTGTTAAATGCCATACTGTTCTTTATTATATGCGCATGCTATATGAAGGGTGCTATAAGTGGGGTGCTATAAAAATAGTCATATAGGACGCGTCCTATATGAATGTAGTTGTCTAAAAATAGCTCTGTTTATATGCTTCGCGGAGCTTTGGCTCTCCGCGAAGCATGTAAACAAACCCCCGCGATCGGTAATCCACCCGTGATTCTGGTACTTTAATTATAGAAATACATAATAAAACCCACACCATTAGATAGAGCATTAAATTCTCTATTGAAAGATATAAGATTTATTAATGTAGGCCAAGAAATGGCTGTGATATGAACGTTTTAAGTCAACAATATAAGTAGGCCTAAAAACTGCATGATCGCACAGTGGGCACCGAACATTGTAGGCCTACTAACGGGGCTGTAAGCAGGGCTCTCTGAGACTTCTTTAGTATTTTAACAGTGATATCTGATAAAATATGATCAAATTTTATGCACATATAATAAATATAGAATGGAACTCGCCAGCAATAATCGAAAATTTATAGGACTTGATTCGTCCACATAAGCACTCTGCCTATGGCATCGTGCTTATGTGGACGAATCTCGTCCTATAAATTTTCGATTATTGCCGGCTCGTCCCATTCTCTCTCTGTATGGATTACATACTGTATGTATAGTGTTATAACTCTACTAGGTGGCCTTCACTTTAACGAAACATACTGTACCGTATGGAATCGTTATATACATGTCTTTACATGTCCTCTTAGTTTATCAACATGTCTAAGTCTAAGTTAGGTAGAAATGTATCACTAAGTCAATATTTTATGTTATTTTATCATTCATTTATCAAGTAGATTTAGACATAGAACTCTTTAGTCACTTGAACCTTATTCCAAAACACGGTAATTGCCGGAAGAAATGTGTCAATTCATCAGATTTTTCCCATAAGGTATATCAACCTGTTTGTCTTCCTCATAAGCATAATATTTTTGTACAAGACAAATAAAAAACCTCTTATCTTATCTTCTCTATCTTTCACAAGTGACAGCCTCAGCAAACTTGTGTCATCAAGACGTTCCAGTTATCTAGGGCAAAATAGTTGCACAGCCTAGGCCCAAAGTTGAGAAAGTCCCTTCAAGCAAAGGGAAAGCCTCTTGCCTCAAACCGCCATAATAAGTGCCATTATAATTCCATTAAGACTGCAAAATGTCATTATATTCCCATTAAAACGCCAAGTTCTGGGCAGGGATACTAATTAGCGAAGTAGGCTGACATACCTTTCTTATCTAGGGCTTCTGAGGGGGGGGGGGGTCTGTGTCAATTTGTCCTGCTAAGGACAATCCATGAGAGAATCCAAGGAGAATCCCATGTTGAGTTGTTGCCCTAAGAAAGGGTCTATGTCATTTGTTGATCATAAGAGATGACTATGTCAGTTTGTTGATTTTAGCCCTTATAATGTCGATTTGTTGCACTAAACCCCATGTTGATTTGGCGCTCTAAGAAAAGGTCTATGTCGTTTGTTGATCATAAGAAATGGCGATGTCAGTTTGTCGATTTTTGGCATCAAGACCCCTTTATCTGATCTAAGGGTTTGGACAGAAAAATTAGTCTTAAGTCACAGAAAAAAACCTTTCAAATACCATTATATCTAAAAAGATATGGATATGGATATGGATGTGAGGTGGATTCCAATGATGTTAAATTTGAGCCATTATGAAATATCTTTTTAACATTTTTTTTATTGGCCATTTACATTAATCTTGTAATGCTTGAAGAGATGCTTGAATATTTCTGTGAGGAAAAAGTAGTGAACTATATTCCCTTAGGACATGCTGGAATGCTTAGTGTTTATAGTGTTTTTGTTTTTTTAAAAGTTATCTTTTCTAAAAAACCGATGATTGCCTCATCTTTGTAGTATTCATGGCACCAAACTATGTCTCATTGGCGCATATTTGTGATGTGTTTTAGGAAAATGAGTCACAAATCGCAAAATTGATATTTTTCAAAGTGATTTTTTCACAAGATTTATGTTCTGAGTTTTAGAGGGTTTAGCACTTATAGTCATATAAATCCATGTAACAAATTTCAGGACATTGTATTAAATATATCCTTGCATTTTGAAGGCCTTCGTATGGAGTATATATAGTTATACTAGCAATTGGCCGCTCAGAAACATTGCCAAATTTATTTTTTTTCAAAAATAGAAATATCAAACTTAAAATATAGAAATACTTATTAGTTGTCCTAGTGTTTACTATCATTGGAATCAGCTTGATCTCTTTTCAAATATGGTGATATCTCAAAATCAATATTTTGGGACTTATTACTTTCCTAAAAACGGATCACATTTCTTATATGCAATATGTACAAGGGGGACTATTGGTATGACAGCAGGAATGATGTTGATACCCTGTTCTTTTATGCATGAGGGCAAACCGGTATAATAGCTATGTTTAGAAGAATATTTAACAGAAAAATGTTAATCATCTGTCTGAAATCTTGGAAAAAATAAGAAATTATCCATTTTCCCCACAGTCTTCAATACTAAACTTTGGTGGTCCCTAAAATGAAAAATAAATATGGTGAGATCCATTTCTTTTTGCTTACTTTGAATTACGAGTAAATTAAAATATTACTTTAATTATGCAAGTCACTAGTGCAACACTATTCCACATTACTAATAGTTTAGGTAATACTCACTAGGGTTTTCATCTTGACCCACTTTTTATTAAATGTGTTAAACCCAACTCTGTGACATCTGGTTCGTCAGGTACTGATTATATCTTATAATATGGCTAATGATAGAATGGACTGACCCTAAAATACACATCTCCTATTGGTCTTATGTAAGCAACCCCCTGTGTTCAATTGATTTATATTGTATATCATTGGATAATTAATAAAGATGATTGGATTTTCTCATATACATTTTATTGGTCAAAGTTTCACATAAGTGATAATTATCATTTGCCAATTATTCAGGATGAGGGCATGCATGCCCAAAGACCATATAGGGTGCTAAGTGTCATGGCATCTAGGGCGCAAATTAATATAAATTAGTCGCTTAGTTGTACCGATGTGTGGACCGGAAGTAAACAATATCCATAGAGTTAGCATTGGGGCGATAAATAATCACTCTATACATCGGCCCAGTAAAGGTTTAACAATTATGGAGGCTATAGTTGAAATCTTTGCCTCTAAAGATGGATATATGTAAGTTAGAATTCATAAAACTATATGATTGATGAACAAACGGAGATTATTTATTTCTCCAATGGTGGGGCTACGGGAGTTTTGCGTGACATGTCCATATGACATCATGAAACTGCTATAGTAGCGTCAAAAAATTGCTGCCGTGGACTACTTACGCTCCCTATTATATCATATTAGAGTCTAAACAGACTAACCTTTGCTACTAGTGTATTTGGGTAATTTTAATATAATTTTTAGACATTTTATAGTTTTGTAGTGATTGAAGTTTCTGAAGAGGATTTTTATTGGGGGGCGGGGGAAGCCCAAGTCATAGAACCCATAATCAATATCGGGGAGAATCATTGTTTTATAGAGTAAATGTAGTGTTTTGCCTATACATATGTTATACAATTAAGGATTTGCTTTGACTCTAACAACTTGGGACTTTTTTTCAAGGAATTTTTTTAAGTTGAGGCTCCTACCTCTATTCCAAGAAACTTATAGTATTCAACCACATCAAGTTTATATAGAAGCTACTAAAAATTCCCCTTCAAGAATCCAGTACTAAAAGCAATACCAATCCTGGACACTTCCCATCGACTCTGATTCTCCGAGAGAACATGTATCCTACAAAATATTTCCAGTATTTTTTATATTTATGTTAATTAGGAAATTACAAATGATTAGGATTACAAATTAATACACCGGTACATAGTTTTTCTCTTTTATTCCCAACGTTTTTCAGGACTTGTTTTTCAATTTGAATATAACGTACACATACTTTCCTTCACAATCATTACCCTTGGACAACACTTTTATATCCAAGTCTTTTGATACCAATAGCATTACACCGTTCTATTAAGACCTTCCATGGATGACTTCCCTTTCCATTGGCTGGCCCATATTTACTCTGCCCCCACTCTCATGGGCAATATTAAAAAACAGGATATTAGTTTGTTAGTGACCTTGTTTGGTATTGGAACATGTATCCTCCCTGCTAGACACAGGCCCCGCCAGTAAAATATGTCCATTTTATCTTATCACATTCAGTTAATCTTGAACTTGAACTGATAGGTTGAGTATGTACTATGTGCTATCTTCAGCATGGACTATTTATCAAATTTAAAAGAAATTGATGATAAAGACGTTTTTAAAAAAGAAATTAAAAAGGTCCTAAATAAAAGCTTCCAAATTAGGAACGATTTCTGGGGTATCGAAGGCATAATGTACTGAGTGTTACTATCGGACTACTCTGATTATACTTGTACTGTATAAGAAACGCTTGCAGGGGCAAAGGTCTCTGTTGCAGGTGGAAATTTCTTTATGAATATATGGTATGTTATGCTTAGAAAGTGTCATTATTTGGTTTGTCATGTAAATGGACACAAGCCCGGGTGGATAGTTTTAACATTGTATTGCTATATGATTCGTATGTAAGTAATTTACCTCTGATATTTCAAGCTAAATGTTTTCCTTTTTTTTGCTAACATTTCTATTTAATCTCAGCACGCACTGAGAATTATTGTATAACTTTGTGCAAAATGTCGTGGCTGAATAAAAATCTTAAAAACAAACAATGCTCTAATGTCAATATCCATGAATCATATGTGTTTCCATGACACAACACTCCATATTTCCCATAATGCCTTTGGTTTTTATGAATCATTTGTAAACACAAGCTACGTTATTAGTGAAAATATCATTTTTCGATAAATATTTTGCCAAATATTTGTCTGTCAGATTAGGACTGAATCCATCCCAGCATGCACTGTAACAGACATGCGCAGTGGCACATGCAACTCCCCTATCAGAACAATGTACAAAGTACAAAAGCTAAACTTGACATACTTTCTACAGATAGAAGTGAGGTCACTGTGGTCTACACATACATAACTGACATAGACAGACACATGAGTAGCTTTCCAATCTCTTGCACATAACAAAAATGGAGGTAACATTTTTGGCAATCTGCCTTCTTTCTGTTATCACACTCTGGGTGATTCTACAGAAAATAAAGAAAGGAAAACTTTCACCAGGACCATCTGGGCTGCCTTTCTTTGGGAATATGTTCCAGCTTGATGGCAAACGTCCCCACTTCACTCTTACTGAGTGGGCAAAACAATATGGCGACATATTTACTATCAAACTCCTGGGTAATGAGAAGATCATTCTCAACTCAGAGCAGTTGATAAGGGAAGTTACATTTACTTCTTCAGAGGCCTTCGGTGGACGACCAAAGTTTGTTCGTATTGTAGAATTACTCTATAAAAATGGGGCAACTATTGCAATTACAGATGCTTCACCTCGCTGGACAAAAGTGAAGAAAGCCATCATGGTTTCTCTGAAGACATATGCAACGTGACTGAGCAGGGTAGAAGAACTGACATTACAAGTTGCCAAGGACATGATTATCAAGATTGAGAAGCAAAACACAGCTTTTGATATCTTTCCACTTCTCCAGGAAACTACCCAGAAAATCATATATCACATGGTAAATACACTTCTTGACATCCCTAACTTATTCACAGAGCTGTGCAGCAATAGTTCAACTCTACCAGAATAGTGCAATGATGGAGTTCATAGATTAGATTTTTAAATAATAGTGCTTTAGGGCATTTCTCAAATTGCTTGCGGGTCATTACCACCCCTCCTGTGTGGTCCTACAGTCACACCACTGGACGGGCAGTTATCCATTGACCCTATACCTTCACCAAAGGTGCCCAACTTCCTCCACCTTTCACTCCAACAATTCTAGCTTGTTACTCAACATACTGGACAGTATTATAGAATAGTATGTTTAGAGTAATCATGCCAGTTATCAGGTCACTTGAACTGCTAAATTCAAGAATATGCAAAGTTTTGGCAGAGTGTATCTACAAAAAACAGATACACACAGGCAGAAGGCAGTTTGGGTGATGTTAATGGGCATGTGAGGGGTAGTGGTGATTATAGTGTGAAGGGGAGCATTTGTGCCCGCGTTTAGGTGCGGCTCTATTGAGTTGCACATGTGCAAAATGATTCAGAGCAGTCCCACAGTTACTGACTGTGGAATATGTGAAGTCTTCTATGGTCAAAATAAAGCAGTAAATCTATAGTATGACACCAAATTGGTACTGAACTTCTCCATCAGAAATCAAACTTTCTAATGTTTTTGGGTCTCTTAATTCATTCCCAACCCATCTGAAAAACTCCAAGGACTTGACATTTAATGGGTCAACCCTTAGCATCATGAGAGAGAGGTCAGGTATTCTTATTAGTATTATTAGTATTATTAGTATTGATGAGACATATTTTTGCTGATGAATTAGTGGTTCCTTAATAAGGATTCAGAAAAGTTATTAAAAAGTTATGGTTTTATATTTTTGTAGCTTTATTGTTGCAATGTTTCGGATGAAGATGCAGCAGTATTGGCTAATGTAGAACCAGGAATAGGTCGTCTTGTCATAACTGGTGGATCGGGTATGTTTATTGAAGTACTACCATGGCTAAAACATTTCCTCCCTAAGTATGTTCGCAAATTTGAAGAGCTATTTGAAGAAGCTGCTAAGGTGCATACATCAAGTATCAAAAAGGTTGGCAAAGATTTTTGTTTTTTTTAATCTCACCACACATTAACAGTTTCACAAATACAGAATCAACTTTAAAAAATGATCAATAAACACTTGATGTGTTTTGTAATGGGTTTCATTGGTACAGACTTCATTCAATATATTCCAGAATACAAATTTTACTGTTATTTCTGCATTGTCACACTGATATAGATAAACACTTATGACATTTTCAGTAATTTATAATGTAATGTTTAAGTCCCAGGGTCAGAACGAGGAGAGTGTTTTACAAGCTCTTCTTGAGTACAACAAGTTAGTGACCAAGAGTGAGGACAGACTGAGCCACCATGACATCCTCTGTCTTATGATAGACATCTCACTAGCAGGTATGTTGTGACAACATGTAATGAAACACACCGTTTTTTTCTTACTTGGGATTGACTATTTTTGTGGATTTTTTGGTATCTACTAAATAACATGTCTGTAGTGGTCCATTGATAGGGCCATTGATAGGGTCAGGTTTACTGCTTATTCTCATTGGGCAGTGTTAGCTGGAGGTACCTCCTACTGACCACGCTTGGACCAATCTGACTTGTGTCAGGCCCCCACACCCTAAAGACTTTTAGACGCGATTTGATCAGATTCTGGGATGGTTTTTTTACCTATAGAACCCTGTGTTTGTGTGTGGGCTTGACACTCTCTGGTTCCCTGATTGGTCTGCCTCATGCCTGGTTGGCGGGGTCTATTTATTTTGGAGCACTGCCCTTGCTTACAGCAATTCCCAGACCACTTCTGTTGGTGCATTTACAGCGGTCATTTTTGTCGTTTTCTTTGCAATATAAACCTCTAGAAGTTTTTAAACGTTTAAATTGTACCTAACGCTGTCGTTTGCGATGTTTTCATCTTTGAATAAAATACACAGGCCCCCAAATCAGCTCCTGAAGTCCCTGTTTAGTCATCTTGCTAGTTGTTTTCTCGTCACCGACTGGGTGTCCATCTGGTGGCAAAGTTGGCAGCGGTTAGTGCTTAGACATCTTGAGGGAATGTGGGAACTGGACCAGCACTTAACCGGAAAGGTTGTAAATCTGGAAGGGTGTGTTTGAAACGGAACGGCACCTGGTCCCTTTTTTTTTAAGAATGGCTGCCGCGCATTAGATGTGTATAAGCATTTATCTTTTGGGTTCATCATTTACCCGAAATACTGGCCTGAGATGGTTAAGGAATTGTTTTCTGTGCGTTGAAGTGAAATAGTCTGTGTCCTGTGATGTTTTCCGACCAAAATTCTTACCCTGGGTAGGTCCTAGGCAGTAAAATACGGATCCCTGCAAACACTTTCTGGTCAGGTCGCGCCTAAAGTATGGCGAGTCTAAAGCCATCCTGGCTTGTTTTTCCCCATGTAAACAAGCAATAAAAAAGGTTGGTATATCAAATTTGCTACCTAAGAATGTGAATCTGATCAAATCACGTCTAAAAGCATTAAATTGCCTCAGGGACATTCTCGGGCAAGCCGTCGAATGGTCCCTGAGGCAACAGAACCCGCGAATAGACAAAACCTCAGGAATTAATGCTTAAACAGGCTCCCTGGACTATATATAGGTACAGACCTATATGAAGAAGTACCCACCAAAGTTATAGTTGTGAGTGACTGAGGCTTGACTGTCTTCTTTTTTTTTTTAAACGTCTTTATTAGGAAGATATCCACAATGTGGTAGGTCTAATCTCCTACAAAAGGTAATATACATGTTTTACATTTAACTACCGAATCCATATAGTTATGAGAAAATACTACTAATTACATAATTCATTTAGCGACAGCTACAAGGTTCATGACGAACTTACTTCAACATACATTTTTTTTTTTTTTTAAGCCCTGTCTGTATTCCAGGTATGACCACCACTGCTACAACCCTATACAGCCTGCTTACACTGGGTATCAACCATCCAGAGGTGGTTTCTGCAATACAAACAGAAATTGATGATATCATTGGTTCTGATGATCCCCAGCTTAGTCACAAGGAAAAGATGCCCTATGTGAATGCCACCATCTTAGAAGTGCTGCGATACATATCCAGTGCTCCTATGTCTATCCCTCATGTTACCACCTGTGACATTCAAATAGGAGGATACCAACTTTGTAAAGGTCAAGAGGTGAGCTCCTTTGGTTGATTGAGAACTTATTGAAAATTTGTTATGTCTAATATCACATTCTTATGTGAAAGGATTTTAACAATACCAGACAAATTATCTAGCATCATGTGTGCATTCCAGTCAAAGTGTAAATCTCTGCTACATCATATTGAAGAATACCATGTCATTCTTTGTTATAAATATAGGGTCAGCAGTCGGGCGAGAAATAAATCAACCTAACACACAGAGTAGTATGTTTCAAGGCCAGAACCGAACTAGTTGAAGGAGGATCTATTTATTCAATGACTTATATCCTAAACAGATTTCATGGAGACTGGACTTATCCTGACTGGGTCAATTAATTGCCTTAACATATGCAGGCTCCAATCAGCCACAGATCACTGCCTGACCAATCCACCTCAACACCTCCACTGGTCACTTCGTTATCTCCCTCTCCTCTTCCTCCCTCTATAATCAGTTTCCACCTTGGCCTGCTGGCTGTTCACATCCCCCAGCCCCCCCCCCCCCGCCCCCAACATGATGATAATTAGTGATACTGTGAATGTAACCAGGGAATGCGTTTTTGTGAGGAAAAGAAATTCATGAGTGGTGGCGGGAAGAAGGATGGTTAGACCCATGAGCTGGTAGGGGACATGGCGGATGCATTTCTAAACAAAACTTAAATCCAAAAGCTGGGTTGAGTCAAAGATTGGACCCTACTTTTACAATATTTTACCCCTTCAGGTCTGGTTGAATCTGTGGGCACATCACCATGATGAGAGATACTGGGAGGAACCCTGGAGTTTTAAACCTGAGCGTTTCCTCACACCGGATGGGCAGCTTGTGTCTCCCAGTCATCCCAACAGGCGCAGGTCAGGAAATCTTTTATTGTTTATTCAGCTATAGCATATTACATTTTATAATATTCTCAGCTATAACTGACATCAACATAATCTCATTATGAAACTTATATTCATGAGCATATCATTTTAAATTACATATCAAGCAATATTAAAACCACATAACACAATCACATTGAATAAGCATTTTAGACATATATACATAATAGTACTAGATATTACAATGTGCTTCTAAATTATAGCAATATAAATCACATTCACTTCGATTATTATTTCATTATGCTACTAAACGCACACATAATTAAAGTGTCACAAACCCCCAAATATTATGAGAACATCAATTGTTTTCCTATTATTTAAATTTAACAGCCCATGTTTTACTTAATGTAACACAAGAGAGGAATGAGGCTGATGGAGTGTTGGATTTTTTACCAACACAGCGTTAGCTAATAGGTGGGGTGTTTATACATTGATAAAGAGGGATGTTTTCAATTTAGGCCAAAAAAAGGCAGGGAGGGGAATGTTTTTCTATGTAGGGGGTTGGTGGTGGGGGTAATCGGAAACGCACCTATTTTTGGTGGCCTTATTGATTTGACCAGTGAAAATTAAGTATTATTCTATTACTTGGACATGAAACTGAGTACAATTACATTAAGTTATATTTCGATTTCAGTATTATTCTATTACTTGGTCATGAAACTAAGTACAATTACATTAAGTTATATTTTGATTTCATTCATGATATATCCTAAGTATTATTCTATTACTTGGTCATGAAACTAAGGGATAAAAGGGTCACCGCCAGGGCCATAAACCCTTTCATCTTGCCCCATCAGCTGGAGGCGGAGAGAGATATATATCAGAGGCCCCCTACAACAGAGCGCAAATAAGGAAGGGGAGAGGGAGAGGGAGGGGGAGGGGGAGAATAGTCAATCAGAAAGTCAATCAAAAAGTCAGAATAGTCAATCAAAAAGTCAATCAAAAAGTCAAAATAGTCAATCGAAACGTCAAAATAGTCAATCAAAGTCTAAATAGTCAATCAAAAAGTCAAAATAGTCAATCGAAAATCAAAATAGTCAATCAAAAAGTGAATTTTTAATTCGAAATAGTCAAACGAAAAGTCAGAAAAGTCAAAATAGTGAATTAAAAAGTCAATCGTTAAGTCAATCGTTAAGTCAGAATAGTCAACCATAAAGTCAGAACAGTCAATCAGAAAGTCGAAATAGTCAATCGAAAAGTCAGAAAGTCAGAAAGAACAATCAATTGGAAAGTCAAAATAGTCAATCGAAAAATCAGAATTGTCAATTAAAAAGTCAATGGCATTTTGCGGTTAGGAGCAGGACCCTAGACAACGTAGATGAAAAAAAATGCGGTGGAGGAGGAGGAGGAGGAGGAGGAGGAGAGGACTGAGGGGGAGTGAACGAGAAAGGAGAGGGAGAGAGGAGTACCTAGCGGGGGTGGGGGGTGGGGGGGCGGGGTGTTGGGTGGAAGCCATTGTGGAAGTAGGAAGAAGGGGAGGGGAGAGGGAGAGGGAGAGACTAAGTTATATTTTTAATGTACTAAATCTGCCAATTGTACATTTTCTGAAAATCTGACCCATTTGTGGTTACTCCTGTAGAGGTGGTGGTGCTTACAGAACCCTATTGGCCCAGGTGCAATAAACGTGTAATAAACACCATATGTGATGTGTCACAGGGAAATGAGTTTCGAAAACATTTTTTAAAAAGGAAACTTTAATGTTGTATGCATCCTTTTGCTAGTTCCAGCATATTTCATTGACTATTTTAAGTGCACATAATTATGATTTTTTTTAAGAAAAAAGGTTTTATTCAGCATATCCTGCCATTTACTATTTGACTGTAAGAGCCTCTCTTAGTCAAATATTAAATTTGATAAATTACATTTCTCTAATAGGCTGATTTCTTTGAACTGGGGAATAAATAAACTTAGAAGAAGCAATGAAAAGAATTTGCTTGCAGATGTGATGAGAGGGGCTCATGAAAGGGATACTGACATGAGAGGCTGAATTATTGTGGTCGTTGTGGTGGAAAGGAGCCACCTGCAATAATTCAATCCACAGAGAGAGAGAGGACCTACTCCACACATACCAGAGGGTTTGGTTTAATGTATAAAATATTATCTTGGCTTCTAAACAAGATAGAATTATGGAATAAAGACCAAAAGTTTTCTTATGTTAAGGAGAATATATTTACACATGACTTATTTTTGTACATCCTTAAATTTAAAAAGTTGATAGAACAACTCTGTGACAGATCTGTGTGGACACCTGACTTTTATTACCATGTGGTCAGACTTTTATTACACTGACTGGGGTGCTAGCACTGGGGTAAAGCTGGTGGTGGTGGGATAATCTGATATCAGCATCTGATATCCGGTCAGTCTCTCTCTGTGGTTACACTGGGGTAACACCACCCCCTAGCCTAGCCTTTAGCCTGGCCTTAGCCTTTCTGGCCTGTCTGGCCTGTCTCTGATCTGATAAGGGGTAAAGGGCCTGCCTTTGATCTGATAAGGGCTAAAGTCTTAGTCAGGGTGATCACGATCGTGATCACTTCCTTTGGTGTGATCCCTTGTGCCGAAAACACAAAATGAAAATAGTCCTCAGTTACAAACTAAAATGTTATGCCAATAGATAAACGTCCGAAACTTTTCTCTAGGTTAAGGTGTAGAATAGGGAAGGCAGGAAAATGGAGAAGGGGGCGAAAAAGGGGCTCAAACAGTCGGGGGCCACGTTTTGTCAGTATATAATGTCTTCTCCTCTCAAAGCTATAATAGAACGCTAACGCGAATAATAATTATGGAGTTTTACCCATTTTAAGGAGGGAAAAATTAGTTTCACAGTTTAACACTCCATTCAGGGTGCCACTGCTCGCCTACATAACAAAGCAAATCTAAATCTTGAGAATAACATGCAACATACATAATAAACAAGTCTGTTAATAGTTGCTAGAAAGAAAGGGGTTGGGAATACGCAAACAGAGTATTACCAATGCAGGCATGCCTACCCAGACAACCTGCATACATAGTTCTCCCAGTCTTGAAATACCTGCATTGAATAACTCTTTCAATTGCTGGGAGGGTGGCCTGAAAGTAGGTAGATTATATACATTTCGGGCGTGCTTTGTGACGTCACACAGCACTCTTAGCCATCTTGTGTTAAACAGACTTTTTCAACTAAGCATTCGTTAATTTGGGCCTGTAAATGTCTATAACTTAACCATAAATGGGATAAAAAGATTGAGACTTTGGCATTATACTTCCTAAAAGTGAAGTTTTAGCTTTAGTCTCAAAGTGCTGATCTGTTTGTTGCAGGGTGATGGCATTCGGGGCTGGTAAAAGAGTGTGTGTAGGAGAAGTCCTGGCCAAGAACCGCCTCTTCTTCCTCATCTGTCTGCTCTACCAGAGATACAACATACTGCCAGAAGATGCTGACAAGCTGCCTGTATCAGATCCCAGGCATTTCCCTCCAGCATTTGTTCTGCGACCTCCCTCGTACAAAATACGTTGTGTGCCAAGGTGTACTTAACTTACAGGACCTCTTCTGGCTGATCTAGGCCCTAGTGGGCCTCTGGTGCCAGCTCATTGTGTGGCATGTTATTTTGCTGCACATGCAGGAAAATCGAGAGACTCTAAAATTGTGTTTAACTCATGGTTCTAACCGCTTTTCAAAGGCCATAACTGTGGGGGCCATTACCACCTCTAAGTGTTGTCACTTAGGTGCAAAAATAAATAGATAGAAACTGATGAGAATGTGGTATGAGGGACTTGTCTTCTATGTTTGTTTTTTTCATGGCCCACAAGTCGATAGCAGAGTGGGTTACGAAAAAAAACAAAACATAAAAGACAGTGCAATAACCACCAACATGGAGTAAAGAGTGAGATCATAGGCTTATGAATACATTATGAGCCTGAAGGCTGAGTGCTGTATTCTACACTGTGAGTAAGTACTTTATTTTACTTTGCCAGTAAAAAGTTCATAATTTCAATAAATAATATACTTTTCTGTATCTGTTCTTCTTTAATTTTGCAAACATTAAAATACGGTCCTGGTCTCATACCTTCAAATGTACTTGTAAAACTGTTAAATGCCATACTGTTCTGTATGGATTACATACTGTATGTATAGTGTTATAACTCTACTAGGTGGCCTTCACTTTAACGAAACATACTGTACCGTATGGAATCGTTATATACATGTATGTCTTTACATGTCCTCTTAGTTTATTAACATGTCTAAGTCTAAGTTAGGTAGAAATGTATCACTAATGTATCACTAAGTTATTTTATCATTCATTTATCAAGTAGATTTAGACATAGAACTCTTTAGTCACTTGAACCTTATTCCAAAACACGGTAATTGCCGGAAGAAATGTGTCAATTCATCAGATTTTTCCCATAAGGTATATCAACCTGTTTGTCTTCCTCATAAGCATAATATTTTTGTACAAGACAAATAAAAAACCTCTTATCTTATCTTCTCTATCTTTCACAAGTGACAGCCTCAGCAAACTTGTGTCATCAAGACGTTCCAGTTATCTAGGGCAAAATAGTTGCACAGCCTAGGCCCAAAGTTGAGAAAGTCCCTTCAAGCAAAGGGAAAGCCTCTTGCCTCAAACCGCCATAATAAGTGCCATTATAATTCCATTAAGACTGCAAAATGTCATTATATTCCCATTAAAACGCCAAGTTCTGGGCAGGGATACTAATTAGCGAAGTAGGCTGACATACCTTTCTTATCTAGGGCTTCTGAGGAGGGGGGGGGGGGTTCTGTGTCAATTTGTCCTGCTAAGGACAATCCATGAGAGAATCCAAGGAGAATCCCATGTTGAGTTGTTGCCCTAAGAAAAGGTCTATGTCGTTTGTTGATCATAAGAAATGGCGATGTCTTTATCTGATCTAAGGGTTTGGACAGAAAAATTAGTCTTAAGTCACAGAAAAAAAACTTTCAAATACCATTATATCTAAAAAGATATGGATATGGATATGGATGTGAGGTGGATTCCAATGATGTTAAATTTGAGTAAATATCTTTTTAAATTTGTATTGGCCATTTACATTAATCTTGTAATGCTTGAAGAGATGCTTGAATATTTCTGTGTGGAAAAAGTAGTGAATTATATTCCCTTAGGACATGCTGGAATGCTTAGTGTTTATAATGGTTTTTTTGTTTAAAGTTATCTTTTCTAAAAAACCGATGATTGCCTCATCTTTGTAGTATTCATGGCACCAAACTATGTCTCATGGGTGCATATTTGTGATGTGTTTTAGGAAAATGAGTCACAAGTCGCAAAATTGACATTTTTCAAAGTGATTTTTTCACAAGATTTCATAATTGAAATGTTCTGAGTTTTAGAGGGTTTAGCACTTATAGTCATATAAATCTATGTATCAAATTTCAGGACATTGTATTAAATATATCCTTGCATTTGAAAGGCCTTCGTATGGAGTATATTTAGTTACTTTACTAGTAATTGGCCGATCAGAAACATTGCAAACTTTTTTTTTTCAAAAATAGAAATATCAAACTTAAAATATAGAAATACTTATTAGGTGTCCTAGTGTTTACTATCATTGGAATCAGCTTGATCTCTTTTCAAATATATGGTGATATCTCAAAATCAATATTTTGGGACTTATGACTTTCCTAAAACGGATCACATTTCTTATATGCAATATGTACAAGGGGGACTATTGGTATGACAGCAGGAATGATGTTGATACCCTGTTCTTTTATGCATGAGGGCAAACTGGTATAATAGCTATGTTTAGAAGAATTTTCAACAGAAAAATGTTAATCATCTGTCTGAAATCTTGGAAAAAATAAGAAATTATCCATTTTCCCCACAGTCTTCAATACTAAACTTTGGTGGTTCCTAAAATGAAAAAAGAATATGGTGAGATCCATTTCTTTTTGCTTACATTGAATTACGAGTAAATTAAAATATTACTTTAATTATGCAAGTGACTAGTGCAACACTATTCCACATCACTAGTAGTTTAGGTAATACTCACTAGGGGTTTCACCTTGACCCACTTTCTATTAAATGTGTTAAACCCAACTCTGTGACATCTGGTTCGTCAGATTATATTATTATTATTATATCTTATAATATGGCTAATGGTAGAATGGACTGACCCTAAAATACACATGTCTTCTCCTATTGGTATTATGTAAGCAACCCCCTGTGTTCAATTGATTTATATTGTATATCATTGGATAATTAATAAAGATGATTGGATTTTCTCATATACATTTTATTGGTCAAAGTTTCACATAAGTGATAATTATCATTTGCCAATTATTCAGGATGAAGGCACGCATGCCCAAAGACTATATAGGGCGCTAAGTGTCATGGTGGCTAGGGCGCAAATTAATATAAATTAGTCACTTAGTTGTACCGATGTGTTGACCGGAAGTAAACAATATCCATAGAGTTAGCATTGGGGCGATAAATAATCACTCTATACATCGGCCCAGTAAAGGTTTAACAATTATGGAGGCTATAGTTGAAATCGTTTGCCTCTAAAGATGGATATATGTAAGTTAGAATTCATAAAACTATATGATTGATGAACAAACGGAGATTATTCATCCCTGCAATGGTTGGGCTATGGGAGTTTTGTGCGACATGTCCACAGGACATCATGAAACTGCTATAGTAGCGCAACTCAAAAAGTCGCTGCCGTGGACTACTTACGCTCCCTATTGATCACATGATATTACAATAAATAGAAGTCTTGAGAATAAAATATTAGAGTATAAACCGACTAACCTTTGCTACTAGTGTATTTGGGTAATTTTAATATGATTTTTAGACATTTAGTAGTTTTGTAATGATTGAAGTTTCTGAAGAGGATTTTTGTTGGGGGGCGTTGGGTGGCCCAGGTCATAGAATCCATAATCAATATCGAGGAGAATCATTGTTTTATAGAGTAAATGTGGTGTTTTGCCTATACATATCTTATACAATTAAGGATTTACTTAGACTCTAACAACTTAGGACTTTTTTTCAAGGGATTTTTTTAAGTTGAGGTTCCTACCTCTATTCCGAGAAACTTATGATATTCAACCACATCAAGTTTATATAGAAGCTAACAATTCCCCTTCAAGAATCCGGTACTAAAGGCAATTAATACCAATCCTGGACACTTACCATCGACTGTGATTCTCCGAGAGAACAGGTATCCTACAAAATATTTCCAGTATTTTTTATATTTATGTTGGATTAGGAAATTACAAATGATTAGGATTACAAATGAATACACCGGTACATAGTTTTTCTCCTTTATTCCCAACGTTTTTCAGGACTGTTTGCCTTTGTCAGGGGAAGTATTCTCTCATTTAATTTCTTATATATTTAAGCTATAGGTTTTTATAGATGTAAAATAGTGCAGATAACCGTTGCTTCCCCGTGGTGTAGTCCTATTTTACTAACCTAAACAGTTTTAAGTGAATAGCCAAAAATAAAACTGGGAAAATAAATTCAACCACTGTACTTTATTTTCATGGTTTATTTGAATGTGATACGATACAAGATGTACACATGAAACATACAGAAGTTGGTATGACATATTTATATATATATATTTATGCAATCACACAATACAAAA
The DNA here is from genome assembly GCA_942159475.1 of Sthenelais limicola. Lineage (NCBI taxonomy): Eukaryota > Metazoa > Annelida > Polychaeta > Phyllodocida > Sigalionidae > Sthenelais > Sthenelais limicola. The sequence continues at coordinate 114,334,174 of OW804098.1, forward strand.
GTATGCAATGAGGTCTATATACACACTAGAAATGTGGGTAGGAGGATTTTTCCATCATATTTTACACCGTAATTACAATCACCACTTTATAAATATGCATCATCACCATTGGTTAACAAGTAAAAAATAATTATCATCCTTTATTTTAAATGCAGAGATAATATTTGTTAAATAGCAAAGAAAATACACAACATTGAGCTTTTGTACAGCCAAAATTAGATTACAATATTAGTTACAAATAATAATAATATTTGATTTGATACAATTTGAAACTTGCACCTTGATTGTTTATATATGCATCTTTATGTACAAGAGAATAATATACATCCTTGTATATAAGTAGGTTCACATATGAGAGCAGTGAGGAATATTAAAGGCAGAGGTGTCAGACATTCATTCAATATTATAACATGTGCCTCACCATATACAAAATCAAGGCACATACAGCCTGACTGCTTTCTAGTAAAGTTTAACCAACATATATAGGTGCTGAAAATGTACAATTCACCTTCACAAATCCTCTCTTATAAGCCAAATTTGAGACAAAATGAGGTTCAAAATACAGCAACATATTTTTTATCAACCCAATACCAATATAGAATATCATAAATTATTATAAAGGTGTAGAGCTGGCGATAGTATATTTTCTGAATCCCCAACCCAAATGCCAACAGACACCCGATATGAAAGTACACTTGCTCATAAATCTCATTTTGCATAATAAGGAATTACAAAAAGATAAATATACAAAGGGACCATATATATCTAGAACTCGAATTGGTTATTTTTTTATAATCAATTATGGGTTCAATACAAAAACCGGAATGTTTTACACTGTTCAGCCAAACAAAGAATTTGCAATCCATACATATCAATACACATGATTTACAAGTGGTTAAATATTCTGGTTAAAATTTATCATGATTTACTTCCATGTTTGGACACTTTTTATTCATATCAATTAACTGCTCCGTTTATATTCTATAATTTATTCCTTCCGTGCTTCTCGATAAGGAAAATTTCAAGAGTACCTAGAAAATTTATCAAAAGTTATGATTTAGTAGTGTGCTGCCTAAATGTGTATTAATTCCTAAACTATGGTTAAACAATCTAGAGATTAACTTATATTCCTCCTTAATTTTACAGTTTATTGGCAGTAAATCCACAATATATCTAAGATATAATATTTACATGACAGCAATATCAACCATGGGAGACACATGGTTTCCATAGAAATCCTTAATCATATTTTGCACAGTGAACCCTGAATTCTACCGGAAGTTGCGTCAGAGAATGATCTAAGAGGAGGAATGACGGTTACAAAAGAAGAAATCCTTGACATTGACAGTTATAAACAGCAAAATCATACCTTCATAATTATATACATTAACATCTAGGTACATCTTCGTAAAGTAGGCCACTCTTTTCTTTTCCACAAACTGTTTCATAAATGCATTGAAATGAAGGTTCAAATATGATTTTTCCAGGGTGTTGATAAGACGTACAAACATTATGCGAAATACTGACAGAATTAAGATCGAGAAATGTTATTTTTACATATTGGGTCAATGATCTTCTACTCATATATCAATCCATTCAATGTTTGCTGTTCCATTATTAATTTCATGAAAGACAGCAAAATAACCTATAATATGTACAGTAAGAAAAAAAAGACATCTTCTGATTTAATAGGTTGGAATCCATGTCTTTCATCGTTGAGTATTTGCTCTAAATATCACAGTTAAAGCTGCATTCTCTGCAAAAATACTTGTCCTTTAAAACATTAGCCATACGACTTGCAGAAGTACTTGTTCAATTGGGCAAATGGCACAAACTTTTAAGCCCAATTCTTTTAAGCCCTTTTCTTGACTGTGTCGGTAATCATTAATCTGAAAAATTTCGATAATAAACATAACTACCTTGTTACTTCAGAAATTATCTGATTATTCAGAATGTTATAATGTAAATAAGTTGAGAATGCAGCTTTAAAGCTATAACTTATATCAACATTTAGAGGACTGGAGACCAATGATTTGTTGTTGTTGCTGAGACGCAGCTGGCCCATGGTTACTGGTATCACTGGGAGGCTGGTAGGGTAAGGGTCTGGAGGAGGTCACAACACCAGGAGGAGGGACACCAGTGGTAGGCTGGTGGTGACCAGGTGGTAGACGCTGGTGGTCAACCCCCCTGACCCCTGTAACAACTCCTCTGTTGGTACTGTTGTTACCATAGCAACCACTACCACCATTAAGCATACCAGAAGTAGGAGGAGGAGGTGCATAGCTATTGTTGGGGGTGGTCCCACCAGGGTGTGAAGTGTTACTATGGTAACCATGTGGTTGACCCACCATGCTCTGTCTCTTAGCCATCTCTGACGTCACTCTCAATATGTGGGAGTTGGTGGCATCATTGTTGTTGGCATAGTAACCAGGAGTGGGTCTTTGTTCAATCCTGGGCGGCATGTTGTTATACTGTGGTTTGAACTGAGATGCAGGCGATGATGACGAAGAGGAGAAATAATCCGGTTTGTTATTGGTTGCACGAGGAGGGTAGTTGTTACCAGGATTTTGATTGGTTGGTTCAGGTGCATAACTTTGCCTCGGGTTGGACGGATCAATATAAGGCTGTCTCTGATTGGACGATTGATTTGAGGGTGGTTCATAAGATGGTTGTTGATTGAGGTTGTTGTACATGGATGAAGGAGGAAGTGGAGGCGGGCCACTGGAAGAAGAAGTAGAGTATTTCTGAGGGTACATTTGGGCGGTGCTTTGGGTAGGGGGCTGTCTAGCTAGAGGTTGGCCCTGCTGGCAACTGTACAAAGCATGGTTATATGGAGGAGGCTTGCTCTGTGTGGTGTACTGTGGTTGTGCCGCGGGGTATCCGCTGCTGCTAAATGATGAAGACTGACTATGCACTGAACCAGTAGACACAGGGGATTGACTGTGCCGGGAGCTGGAATAACCAGATTGTTTGCCAAAGTCTGAGAACCACTTCAAGTTTTCATAAACCGGGGAGTCGCGGCCACCGGTACCGTTCTGCTGCTTGCCAGGAGAGGGCCCCATTGGAGGCATGGGAGGTAAACTGATGGTGCTGTTACTACCATAAATGTCACTTTCACTGCTGTAGCCTACATTATCAGGCCCACTCACTATCTCCACTGTGTTTGACCCAGCAGAGGGGTAGGGTGCGGCATAGCCCTTGGTACCCTGCGGTGGGGAGGACAGAGCCAGGTGATTCTGGCCCTGAGCATTGTTCACTTGGTTGTTCCAAGAACCGTTTGGCACACCTTGTACATACCCTTGCTGGTAATTCAGTATATCCATCTGTCCTGAAGTGCTGTGATTGGGGATATCATACCGCAGTCCTGCATGTTCATTTATGATCTGAGATCCAGTCACTTGTCCTGAGCCTTCATATAGACTCGATCGCTGACTCGAAGCATCACTCGTTGGCGATTCCAAAATCGCTGACATCTCTGAGTCAGACGATTTTGAGTCATACCAAGCTTGTTTAGGTTGAGAGGTGGGGAGAGACCTGATGGAGCTAGCAGGGGAGGGAAGACCACTGGAAGAACTGAGACTCAGGGGTCGACCAGCCGAGGCACCACCAGGGAGTCGAGGGCCGGGGTAAGGAGGAGGGGGCTTATAGTACTTAGCATTGGCTACAGATATATCATTCATAGGAGCCAAGCCGCCTCCATTCTGCCCTGCCTTACTCTGCTCCTCAAACCTGGATATTAAAGCACTGGTACTGGATGCTGGTGAGGAGGGAGAGGAGGTGATGGTAGAGGAGGATGGAGGCTTGTTTATATGTCCATACTTGTTATGATTGTTATTCTGCAGCATCTGTTGTTGCTGTAGTTGATGTACTTGGATGGTTTTCTGTCTGAGTACATCCTGTAGGTTCTGGTTGTTGGTACTTTGTGGTGGTTGCAGCAAAGGTCCTGCCTTCAACCTCTCTTGAGCACTGACATTATTGTAGCCCACTCCTGGAACCCCTTTCCCAGGTGATGCTTTATTATTACGGAGAGCATCAGCCTTGTACTGCAGACTTGTGCTAACCATTGCTTTAGCATTAACTGCCTCACTCTGAGCACTCATTGAGAACTGACTCATGCTCTGGACCGGCTGCGGTGTCCGCACTATCTTGGCTTGGACACCTTTTGGTGCGGGCTTCCTAACTTCTCCATAGATGGGCATATTCTGGGCCTGAAGATTAGCACCATAAGGGGGAGGAGGACCTTTTGGTATAGTTGGACATAATGACAGGTCATCTGGTACATTGTACGATGTGATGGAATCAAGACTGTTTTCAGGTTCTGGCGTCAAAGCGGTCTCCTCGATTACATCACTGAACTTCACTGTTTTGGGTTTGTTTGGAATCGGGGGTTTGTTTTTGAACGGATCGCTCAAGTTTGATTGTAAATTTTCCTGTTTGAGGGCAGACACTGGAAGTTTGCTGGATGGAGGTGATGGCGGCTCCGAGAGCTTGTTTCTGAACTCTGGGTCATCAGGAGTCATTTCCTCAGCAGAGCTTATGCCATCAGGGACGTCCATGTCCCTGTCTGATGGCTTGACTAAAGGTTTGAAGGAACTGGCAGGGGTTGGGTTATGACTGTTTAGTGATAATGGTGCTTTGGTTGGAGTTTGTACATTGGGGGCCACACAACCAATAGGTTTAGAAGAGGGTGAGGTGATGGTGGTGGTGGAAGAGGAGGAGGAGGTGGAGGTAGATGCTTGTGGGGATGATAGAGATGACCCAATGCCTGAAGTTGTGGAATTGTTTTGCAAGTCTGTATCACTGGACGTATTAACAACCGCTTCTACAACTTTACCATGCTCATCTGTATGTATGGACAGCCGCTGCATGTGCTCCAAAGCCATTCTCTCCTGCCGCGTCTCCGCAAGCACTTTCTGAGCTAAAACTGTTGGATCTATCAACATGGAGTGGGAAGGAGGAGCAGAGGTAGGGCCATTGTGTTTGGCTTCTAGTTTAGTGTCTGTGTCGTCTAGATCATCAGCGCTCCACAGTCCATCCTGACTACCATTGTACTCGTGCCTCCTGGCCGCACCTTTTTGTTGCGAGTCAGTGCTACCTTCCCCAGGGGGTGTATCCAGACAGTACTGTTCAGTGTCCCCAGTCAGGGTCTTATCACTCGCTGAGCTTTTTGTTGAGGCTTGTGAACTCCGCACACGGTTCCGCCGGAACCCGCTCGTGCTGCTCAGACTCCGTAGAGTTATTGTACTGCTTGTGGAAAGCACAGAGCTTCTAGCAGCTGATGCTCGGGTTAACGTGCCACCACCGGTCTCATTGTCCTCACTGTCACTGGCTGAGGTACTGTATACATTAGTAGGGGCCTCAGGGAACATGCCCTTCTGCCCACCACTGCCTCTTCTTCTCAACCCCTTCTCACTTCCCTCTGATGTAGTGTCATACTTGGGAAGGGTGGAGTCGCGGTTTTGGTCGTCTGACTGACTTGGATCGTTGTCTTCACTGGTGGAGCTTGGACTGCTGTACTTGGCTCTGATGGCGTTCTGGTGGTTGAGGTGCAGGGAGATGTTGCCTCCAGGGTGATGTCGGGAGGACCCTCTACCTTTCCCACCCTGAAACATGAAACATACAGTTGTAGGATATATGAAAAATGAAACATACAGTTGTAGGATATATGAAAAATTAAACATACAGTTTTAGGATATATTAGATTAGATTAGATTAGAAAACTTTTTTCATTGCAACATTGCGTTTTAAATAAGAGGATCTCTCCAGCTGACGGGAGGTTCTCGGCCTGTTCATGGCTTTACAATTGATAGTTATAGAGTACAATGTCACTCTTATCAATGACCAGAGTGATTCTCTACAATGTTTACTGTTGTTGTATAATTAAATCGTAATGTAATATAGCACTCAATGTAGAGAATTTTACAGGGTACAGATTGTAATGTGTTTATATGAAATATATTGGACCAAAGGGCCATCATTTGTTGATGGTAGATTTGTGAATGAATTCAAGAATGAATGTGAACAGTTTTAGGATATATTGGATTGGATATACTCCATTTCTTTGATAATAGATTTGTGAATGCGTTCAAGAATGTCAACATGTAAGCTAAGATAAGAATGCAAGCTGATATAGTTTGATTTTAAGACAAGGAACATTTGGAAATAATAGTATAGTGATTATATAGTCTCAAAGAGCGAGATGTATTATATAATTATGTAGTAATTTCCATATTTATCTTTACTTGTTTCTTTAAATTCAATTACAGGCAAGATGGACATTTTACTGACATTCTAACTAAACTAAACTATTAACCAGCTAAGATAAATGATCTAACCCCTGAAGTTGTGTACACAGGTAGCAGCTAAATATCTAAAATTACTATGGATAGAAATAACTTTCTCTCAGAGACAACGGAAAACATAAAGAAAAATAACTATGAAATAAAAGTGTTGTGTTTCATGTGTACACCACAAAAATTCTCTGGAATTGTATTTTTTTAAAGCTCAGAATACCAGCATGCCAGTCACCCAAACCAGTTAATGTAAAAGCATTAGTGCATGGAAAATAAATAATAATTATAATGGTTAGGAAAGACTACCACAGCTATAGACTGTGACAGAATGAAACATGTTTTGGTCAAGTAACATAGAAATACACAATAAAGAAGTTTAAAAGTTCCCACAATACTTCACAAAATTGTGGGTAATGATACATTTTTCTGATTGAATAGATTTTAAATCTCATAATAATTGAAAAACGGATTCATTAAATGGCTTTTTATATTCACGTAATATGTAAAGCTTATTATTACTGAACCCTTTGAATTCTCATAATTTTTTGGAAATTTGATTTTTGTATATCTAAATTAAATTGTTACTTGACCATTTTTAAAAACTGACAAATCATACAAGAATATATCAATTAGGCAAAGGTTTGAAACAAACAAAGGAAGAAAAATGAAACTCTGAAATAACAGCAATTTTTAAGGTTTGTTCACCTTAAACACAGGAAGTAGACGTGTGAACACCAATTTTTCATTTTTATATTTCAACTAAATATAGAACATTAAATGAATCGACCATCTCGCGTTAAAAATAGCAAAACAAACCAAAACCTTTGTATTTCAATAGAGGCAGAAAACTAGTTAGATGAAATAATTCTTGCAATAGCTTGAGACAATATAGGAAAGCTGGGAAAATGGGGAAAATATGTAATTAATGAAACGTATTTCATGAAGCAATTTGTTAATGTCAAATCAAAATCATCAGAAACTTATGTGAATGGGGTCAAATAAAAACCACAATATATAATTTATTTTAAAAAAGTTGTGTTCCAAGACTTGATGTTGGTTCTTTTCGGCTTCATTCAGCAAAAAAATACATTTCATATTTTTTCTTTGGAAAGATCTCGATAATATAGACCCCCTAGGTCACAAATTCACTCTTCCTAATGGAGGTTATCATTCAGCTATTAAATTGCTCATTTTCTTGATTGTCTTCAGCAATAATTAAATCTTTGGAAGAGAAATAAGAGAGGACGATTTTAACGGCCCAACATTTAACCCAGAACATCTGAGCAACTAAATAACTGTTGCTTTTTTCAGTAGGATCCAGTGTTTAAAAGAAATTTAAAGTTTATTGAAGATAAGACAGATTGAGGAATTTTCTGATGACAGGTCAAAACACAAAACCTCTGGGCCCATTCCATTAAGCATCATTCAATGATAAAAAAAACATTACATGAAATAATTTTATGATTTAGGTTTTTTAAAAGAATACAAAAGAAAGCTGAGTGGAGGGTTTGCTGTTATATCCAGAATGCCACTGTCTACCTGTGTGTGTTTCACCTTGGCCGCTGAGGGTAATTTATCCACCTCGGCCGGGTTGAAGAAGGACTTGCGCCGGGAGCCCGCGGTCGGGGAGCCCGGAGGTGAACTGCCCTTGGAGAAGTTTGAGGTGGAAGTGGCTGAACCACTGGAGCAGAGCGACTCCATGGAACTGGATGAATCCAGAAATAGTGTCCTGGGGGCATCCTGCGTATCTGTCAACAGGCAAAAGGCTTACAAATTAAAGTAAATACAAGAGTAGGTTTAACAATTAAAGGTTTATATTAATACGTCTAGCAGACACTGGGAACAAGGAAACAGGCAAAAGTTTGTCCTCACTGTATGTGTCACCAATTAAAGTAAATACAAGAGTTTAACAAATGGTTTAACAATTAAAAGTTTATATTAATACGTCTAGCAGACACTGGGAACAAGGAAACAGGCAAAAGGCTTACAAATTAAAGTAAATACAAGAGGAGCTTAAACCAGGGAATAATATGCGTGGGTGGCATATAGTTGAAAGTAATGCCAGTACTACTGCTAGCACCAATTATTTATAAGTGCATCACTAGTATGCTCTTCTATGGTAAAGGGCAATCAAACTACCTGGGCTATATATAGGTGGTGCTATTGCCAAAAACAGTACTGCAGTGTCACCTGGCATGCAGTGGCTAAATTAAGTCCCAGTTGCAGATATTTTAGTGCAGTCAATGTGTTGTTGCTACTCCCTTGTATATACCTCCCTGGTTTAACAATTAAAGGTTTATATTAAGCCTGAGGGCTGAAATACTTCATTAAGCACACTATGATGGACAGTATGTTAAATGTAGGCAACGCTCGAAATACATTGTCGAACGACAATCGCGTCTTTTTGTAATTATCTTGTAATTAATGTCTGGGCCTGTAAATGAAATAATAAAAAAAGAAAAAATAATAAAAATGTTAATTTATCACCATAAAAGTGTTATTCATGAAACTCGCTAGAATGATGGTAAAAGTAACAATTATGATAATAAAGGTTTCTTAGATAAAATTCTTTTTTCAATTTGGATCCACAGGATAAAAAACCTGTTTTAGATAGATCTGATGAGATATATGTTCTGTAATAATTTTGTTGATGACAATAATTCTACCAATGACATTGTCCCTTACCAAATATGGCTACGAGAGCCTGTTGAGCAAACTGTAGTGTCCTCCTATTGGCCTGCTTACCGGCCTTGACCTTGACCTCATCCTTACCCACGTCAATCAGGTCAAATCCTGCAAGGTAAATCAACTTTAGCTTCTATTCTTGACAAAAATACCTTTGACATTAATTTTAATATTACTTATATTACTAAGCAAGATTTTAACCATATTTTCATTAAATTAGTTCATAAAGAAGCTATTGGGTAATAGATGAATTATTGCTGATTTCATGGAGTATTTCCTTGTCTAATTATTTTCCTTTATCTAAACTTCCCTGTGTATTTTTTAAAATTCCGCCTGATATAGGATTGTGTTTACTATTCAATATCAACTGGTTTATTCACTCAATATTTTTCTTTCAAACGATGGAAAGAAATGTTTTTTTTATTTTCTTAATGAACTGTCTTCAACAATAGAACAAAGGAAAGAAACTTTTGGTATAAGTAACTAAAAATGTGAATTACTTAAATTCATTTCATGTGAATTACTTAAATATTGTATTGGCCTTAAATAAATAAATAAAAAAAAGTATTTAATGAAAGGTAGATGAATATCCCGAAGGAACATAATGTACCCCCTGTTCAGGTACTAGAGTACACACATTTTGCTTGGTTCCCAATTGTTTTTATGCAAGTAATGTATTGTGTGTGTACTGTGTATTGTTTTTTACGGTAATAAAGTGCCTGAGATTATTTGAAAGGAAATAAAAAAAAAAAAAAAAGAATTATTCAATTCTTACCTAGAGAGTTTTTATGCAAGTAATGTATTGTGTGTGTACTGTGTATTGTTTTTTACGGTAATAAAATGCCTGAGATTATTTGAAAGAAAATAAAAAAAAAAAAAAAATTTATTCAATTCTTACCTAGAGAGGCAAGGAACTCATGACACCCTGGAGCCCGCCACAATTTGACACTGATGGGCACAGACACGCTGGCGTCCTGGTTAAACTCCTTGTTGACGTCACGCACCAGACTGGTCACCGCCTCGCCAACCTCCTGGCGCCCCATCAGCTTGGACATGGCCGTCAGTGTGGGCACCGCCAGACCTGCATGAATATAGGGCAAATATTCGGGTTATTATTGCCAAACCTGCATGAATATAGGGCAAATATTCGGGATATTATTGCCAAACCTGCATGAATATAGGGCAAATATTCGGGTTATTATTGCCAAACCTGCATGAATATAGGGCAAATATTCAGGTTATTATTGCCAAACCTGCATAAATATAGGGCAAATATTCGGGTTATTATTGCCAAACCTGCATGAATATAGGGCAAATATTCGGGTTATTATTGCCAAACCTGCATGAATATAGGGCAAATATTCAGGTTATTATTGCCAAACCTGCATAAATATAGGGCAAATATTCGGGTTATTATTGCCAAACCTGCATGAATATAGGGCAAATATTCGGGTTATTATTGCCAAACCTGCATGACTATAGGGCAAATATTCGGGTTATTATTGCCAAACCTGCATGAATATAGGGCAAATATTCAGGTTATTATTGCCAAACCTGCATGAATATAGGGCAAATATTCAGGTTATTATTGCCAAACCTGCATGAATATAGGGCAAATATTCAGGTTATTATTGCCAAACCTGCATAAATATAGGGCAAATATTCAGGTTATTATTGCCAAACCTGCATGAATATAGGGCAAATATTCAGGTTATTATTGCCAAACCTGCATAAATATAGGGCAAATATTCGGGTTATTATTGCCAAACCTGCATGACTATAGGGCAAATATTCGGGTTATTATTGCCAAACCTGCATGAATATAGGGCAAATATTCGGGTTATTATTGCCAAACCTGCATGAATATAGGGCAAATATTCAGGTTATTATTGCCAAACCTGCATGAATATAGGGCAAATATTCGGGTTATTATTGCCAAACCTGCATAAATATAGGGCAAATATTCGGGTTATTATTGCCAAACCTGCATGAATATAGGGCAAATATTCGGGTTACCATTACAATCAATAGAGAGAATTACAAGCATAATAAAAATCTACTGCGCTGGATATTTATTATTATGCAAATGTATATTATAACTTAATTTAAAAATCGCAACGTCCCACTTTCGTCAATGACGACTGTGAAACTGTACGTTGCAGAAATACAAATGTAAAACCAACTGGAAGCTTGTAAACCTCCCATATGGGTCAGATTTTCAGAAAATGTACAATTGGCAGCTGTACACATTTAGTAAATGTTGCTAAATTAGGGTGAAATTTGGTCAATACTAGATAAATTCGAGTATATTCGGCATTGCATTGATTCTAGCAATCTGTTTGGTTAGGTTGAACTGTATTTTGAACTTTATTTTCGTCTGAAATTTGGGTTATTTGAGAAGATTGGCGAAGTTGAATTGTACATGTTCTGAAAATCTGACCCATATATGATCCGTTTTTGGAAAATGAGTAATAAGTCGCAAAATATGGATTTTGAGATATCACCATATTTAGAAAGATGAGACCAACCCGATTCCAATGAATGTAAACAAGGACTTTTATCTTTTTAGTTAGATATTTTTATTTTTGAAAAAAACGTTTGCAATATTTCTGGGTGGATAATTAAGTATACTATGATGTGATAGAAAGTGCATAACCTACCAAGTAAAGCTTGTAGACTGGCAGAACACTGGGTGAGCCGGTCTCCTGGATCAGAGGTAGGGAAGAACACACTAGCCAGTATACCATTACTGGGGGCCTCAAACCTGAAGCCTACAGAAGTAAGCAGATCCTTCCACCCCACCACCTCCCCCACCTTGTTCTCTATACTGGCTTGTGTTGTGTACATGGCATTCCGCTGCCCCTGGTGAATCCTCTGCAGGGATTTCTCTACCAGATGTAGCACCACCCGCATTGCTTCCCGCGACCGGGACGGGTTCTTCAAGAGCTGGCATAGTGCATGGCCCATCAAAGCGATTTTACTAGAGAGTTTGACATCACTGCCGACTAACATCCAGCACGCCCAGTTAGCCGGGTGAGCAAATTGTCTTGTGTTCTGTACCACACGCATGGCTTCGGCCAACGCCCGGGAAGTGGTCAGACCTTTCAGTAAGGCAGAGAAGAAGGATTTGAGTAACATCTTGGTAGCCATCTCAGGAACAGGCCATAAAGAGAAGAGGACACATTGTGCTCCAGCAGCTAGGAAGGCTCTTGTTAAACCAACCACACCGTCAGAGTTGATCCTTCCTGAACGGTCGTCGCTGTGTCCGGAGCTGAGAACAACCAACCGTGCAGTGATCTTCACATTGAGCACATCTGCGGCAGAGAGGAGGAAGTCTGAGAGTGGCGGCCCCTCGAAGGAGCTGTTGAGATCACTGGCACTCTCATTCAGGTCCATTCTCTCTAAGTTGCCATGGATACTTGTGGTAGCTGAGGAAAATTCCCCCGGAGACAGGACAATGGCAGTGAGCTTCCATGAGACATGTGTAGCAAAGTGTAGCACCTCAGACCTCTGTATTTGTCTCAACACGTTCTCCTTGGATGCATTGACCCCAGTGAGTGGCTTAGCTCCCAGTAACTCTCCCAACATCTTACACTCCTGCTCTGTGCCTGGTAACGGCCCCCATTGCCACTGGTCTGACACACTTTGTGGTATCTTGGGGTTACCGACCAGTACCGCACCGGTACAGTCCGGGTTATACTTGTTATGTCTGCTCAGTGCCTGGCTGGCTTGTAACCCTCGAATAGAGGGAGCCACTATGAGGTTATAGCGTTCATACAGACACTGCGCCCCCTGCGTGCCCTTGAGCACACTGAAGGGCACTAGGTAGAGGTCACCTTGTAACACCAGCACAAGGTCAGTATACCCCCCACCACCCTGCTGTGCTGGAGGAAGGGCCTCCTCCATGGGGGCAATTAAAAGGTCATAAAGGGCACTCAGTGGAGGTTTTCCTGACATTTGGGACTTGTTTGATCTCATGCTGCTCCCGCGTAACGCTGCTAACCCGTTGAAGCTGCCCAAGCTAAGCAAGGAGCTGACACTGTAACTGCTGCTGTTGAAGATGTGGTTACGGTTCACCATGCGTAGGAAGCCCGTGCGGTCATTCTCTGAGTTGAGTTTGTCACCGATCTCTTCTAGATGTTGCTGCCAGAGATCATCCGCCTCGCTCTCCGTCTCACTCATCACAAAAGATGACCGACTCAAAGAAGGTCTGCAAGAAGGAAAAATAAAGTTTTTTCAAAATGAGCACAGGCACTAAGCTATATTGTAAGGTTCTAGTCCAAAAGTCAAAACTTGGTTCGTAGAATAATCAACCTTTAATGTCCAGAAAATCTCTGCCCCGACCCAAGAAAACTAATCTTATTTTCTATAATATGTTTAGATAAATTTCATTATTATCAATATCTTTAGTATCTTACCCAAGGATAAAGTTGATTTTTAGTCTAATATCATAAAACAAAATAGCAGAACTGCTTGATTTTTAATAGCAGAACTGTTACTGAATTAGTCAATTGAACAAAACACTAATTAGACGATAATCAATGCTACTTGGTTCTTTTCTTCAAAGATGTTACATAATTTTTTCCAATTTATTTTGGAAAAGCTACTAATGGTTTTTAATATCCTTTAAGCTTCTTGGTTAAAACCTGATACATTATACAACAGCCAAGATCAGAGGTGATAAAAGATATTTTTTTTTTTTAATAAATTTTATTGACTGATTTTCTACAGTTTGCAGTATGTCTCATTTGGTTGAATTAAATCTCATTTGGTTGATTATGAATTTACTGACTTGGAGGAGTTGAGATGTGTCATCAATATTTCTTAATAATAAAGTTTTACAAAATGACCACAGGCACTAAGCTATATGTTTAGACAAATTTCATCATTAGCAATATCTTTATTACCCATGTTACATTACCCAAAGATAAAGATACTTTAGTCTAATATCATAATTCAACATAGCAGAACTGTTTGTTTTCTAATAGCAGAACTATTGTTGAATTTGAATAATCACTGCTATGTGGTGCCTTTCTTCAAAGATGTTACATTTGTTTCCCATTTATTTTGGAAAGCTACTAATGGTATTCAATCTCAGGCCTCCTTTAAGCTTCTTGGTTAAAACCTTTTACTCCACGTTGATGTATGAACCACATGCTATTTGTATGGGCGGGAGTAGTGTGGTAATTTGCACCAGTTCCACGCGTGTGGTATTACTTCCTGTCCCCAGTAAACATGGCCATATAAAGTAAGCATAGCAATGTGGAAGTAAATATAGAACCTAAATTTGAATGTGGTACTCAGGACACTATTACACTGTCCTCGATGTTTGTTTTTTTTCGTAACCCACTCGCCTGTCGACTTGTGGGCCACGAAAAAACAAACATCTCGGACAGTGCAATAGTATCCCTTGTACCACATTCTCATCAGGTTCTATCTATATACATTATACAGTTGCTAAGATCTGAGAATAGAAGTATTATGAATAATCAATAAGTAACTTACTTGGATGAGCTGAGATGTGACTCCACGCCCAGACTCTCCCTCACATGTCCCACAAACTGGTCCAGTAGGGAGGTGGTGGACACATTGAGACTGCGCATGCTCTGTGTGTCCTCGGGGTCTGACCCCACCTCCAGCTCACTCACGCTGCACTCGTGGAACTTCACTATCCCTGCAACAATGTGGTACATGCTTTATTAAAACGGCATTCTCAGCTATTACAACAAAACAATCTTAACAAATTTACTTTAATTCATGATGTGCAAGATAAAAGAGTTTGTTAAGTTAATAGTGCAGTGGTAGGAAAAGAGAAAAACGTTTTACTTTTTTTTTGTAATACATTGCCCTTATTTACAGCTCTATATCTTATACCTGTCTCATCCCGATATTGCTTGCATATGGGTCAGATTTTCAGAAAATGTACAATTCGCCTTCACCAATCTTCTCAAATAACCCAAATTTCAGACGAAAATAAAGTTCAAAATACAGTTCAACCTAACCAAACGGATTGCTAGTATCAATGCAATGCTGAATATACTCGAATTTACCTAGTATTGACCAAATTGCAGCCTAATTTAGCAGAATTTACTAAATGTGTACAGCTGCCAATTGTACATTTTCTGAAAATCTGACCCACATTAGAAAATGTTTAATAAAAGGACTTATTAGGGCGCTATTGAAACTGAATATTCCACTGCTGTTTTATGTTCATAAATACAAAAATCTATTTTAAATCTATTCAATATTTAGAAAAAGTTATTAGGGCGCTACTGAAACTGAATATTCCACTGCAGCTATATGTTTATAAATACAAAAATCTAAGAATAAAACATTTACAAAGACATCAAGACATCAAGAAAAGAGTGAGTGAGTGAGATTGGTTGATTTACGCCCTTATCAACACATTTAAGATGGTTATATCAAGGGCGGGAGAGCTGAGAGGGAGTGAGTGAGTGAGATTGGTTGCTTTACGCCCTTATCGACACATTTAAGATGGTTATATCAAGGGCAGGAGAGCTGAGAGGGAGGCAGTTTATGATCATACCCAGGAAATAGAGATATAGAAGGGACATATAATAAGAAAAGGTATTGCCCTGAATCTTGGCAGTCATTGGAAGAACTGACCAGTTACTACAGATATGACCTACCATTTGTAAATACCAAATTTTTTAATTGAATTGAATTGAATCTCTCCTACCTTTATCTGGGGTGATAAGCCAGCTGTAGAGGAAACCAGCAGCTATAGAGAAGTAGAGAACGAGAGCTTTCTGTTTGGAGGCAATTTCCAGTATCATCTCCTTGGTAACAGGGGTGGAGTCTATACAGTTGTACCATGAGTCTGACCCCATACGTTGTCTTTCCACCAGTAGGTCCACGAAGGCTCGCGTGCGACCCCGCTCTGCTACAACTAAGGCATCATCTGTACGGCCTAGTGCTACCAACACCCTCTGTGGATGAAATAGAGAATGGTCAATGTGCATCCATAATATTTAATAGCACTAGAGGAAAAACTCCACTTGGGGAAAAACGGCGGCGACAATTTTTTTTGTTGCCCACTAACATCAGTTCATTTCATGTTTGCAATGAAAACGCAAATGGAAGAGTGTCAGATGTGTTGCCACAATCTCTGGGAACTGTTGTTTCTGTATCGATATTTGTTGCAACAAATTAGTGGGAAACAACAAAATGTGTCGGCGCCATTTTTCTCTATAGGGGAGACAATGCAATTATTAAAAAATAAATTGACAGATTGGTTGTTTTGTTACTTTACCCACTAGTGTGGTGTGATAAAGTTAACCCATATTAATCATATTTTTCATCTTTTGCTAAGTTGACAAAAAGTTCTTCTGGAATGTAATCTGGTCTTTGAGGACATTACATATCGAGTTGTGAAAGATGATCATAATAACAACAGCAGGAATGAACACATGTATAATAATGATTAAAAACAAACAAAAGATCCACTAAAGAAAATAACACAACATGCAACTGATCTCATGCCCCAGGGGCAAATAGTACTTTCTATATACTACTATGAGTAGTCAGTATAAAATATGAATCCCAAGGTTCCACTAGGTGGCGACGCTGTCTACTACATGTTCTCCCCCATTAAACACTAGGTGGCGACGCTGTACCGTGTCTTTAAGGTGAATCTGTAAACATCTCCATTTATTTATTTAGTTAGGAAACTATCGGGCCAGTCCATAAAAGTACATTTCTATCACGATAAAAATCAAGATGCAGTTTTTCAAGGACATAACAAAGTACACTCTAAACAGGAATGATGTTGATATCTTTCCTGTAATCTTCCCAATGTAACTATTTCAATGAGCAGCCAGTTTTAAAGTATATATACTGGGGTATAATTTTCAAGGCACTGGGTTTTTATTTAGAGCCTCTACTACCTGCAGCTGTACAGATTATTAAACTAATTTCAAGAAAAACATTTTGATAAGCAAAAAGAATTAGATTGACAACCTGCTACTTTAATTATTTCCTAATTTTGATGTTTAAACAGTAACAGTTTTAATTTGTGAAAAATTTAATATAATTTAGCAAAATCTGATTTTGAAAATCTATGGAAATTCTAACGAAATAAGGTTATAAAAAGAAGAAATGGGGGGGGGGGGGGAGATTCGATAACTTTTGGTAGTTTAAAAAAGTTTAAAAAATACTGATGTGAGTAAAACTACATTATGGAGAAGCTCTACTGCAAAAATTATACAGTTTAGCATAATCAAATTTTGAGAATCTTTGGAAATTCTAACGAAATTAGGTTATAAATAGAAGAAATGGGGGGCGATTCAATAATCTTTGGACGTTTTCAAAAAGATTTCAAAGATTTCTCAAAGGACTTGCAGGCCTCTACACTATAGGGACGATCTACTGTAAGCTTACCTGTAGCGCCTGGTAAGAGGCAGTCTGAAGGTCAAACAGAGACAGCTTATAGTCTGAGCTAATCTGAGCTTCTCGTCTGATTGACTCAAAGTAGTCTGCTGCTCTGTAGAGTTGCTGCTGTGACTCCTCCAGGTCCCCATTCCCCCACAGCGCCAGACCCAGGCGGTGGCGTATCTTGGCCTCGTCCTCGCGACGCGAGAGCTGCTCAGCGATCTGCAGTCCTTGCTGGAGATACTGCACGGCCTGCCGGTAGTTGCCTATTGCATGGTGCACTCGCCCTGCACAGAAATAATAATAACATTCTTATATTGCATTGGAAAATAAATGCAAAATTGGTTATGCATTTGTGATGTGTTTCAGGAAAATGAGTCATAAGTCGCAAAATGGATATTTTTCAAAGTTATTTATTTATAGGCTATCTTTGTTGGAATACTCTAATATTTGTGGTGCTAAATGCCGCCAATAGCATTAATATGTGTACAAAATTTCAAGGCGATGTATTAAATATATCTATGAACGTCTAAGGTCATCTTATGGAGTACATTTAGGTACTCTATTAGTAATTATCACCCCCCCCCCTCAACTTGTTGAGAAGCATACAGGGAAATTATATTTCATTTATTTGAATTATAATACTGAATTAGCCAAAATATTTTACACAGAGAAGATAGTCATAACGTAGCTACAAGGACCCTGGACAGAAAATAAGAATAAAAATTCTTATATGGCATTGGAAAGTACATACAAATTGGTCATGCAAGTATGATTTAAAACTAGGTCTTCAAGTGAGTGCCATCAACTTCAGCTAATAAAATTTAAAAAAAAAAAAAAAAAAAAAAAATTATCTTATCTTATCTTATCTTATCTTAATAATAGAGTACAGTGAAACCTGGCATAAAGACCACCTCTCTATAGAGACCTACCCTCTATTAAGACCAGTTTCTCTGTCCGGAATTACTTTTCTCTTATTAGATTAGCCACCTCACTATTAAGACCAGTTTCTCTCAGTCCCAAGGGTGGTCTCAATAGAGAGGTTCCACTATACAGTACAATATAAAACAGTTCAGAGAGAAAATATATAATTAATATAATTATAAATTATATTATTAAATTATATTTCATTTATTTGAATTATTATACTGAAGTAACCAAAATATTTTACACAGAAGATAATCATGAAGTAGCTACAAGGATGAATTGAAAGACACAAAATTGTCACTTTAGCGAGAAAATTACAGGCAAAATATAAGCTGTAGCAACCTTTATTAAATTAAATTGAATTAAATTATGCCATTGTTAATCTAAATATTTTATTATATAGAGAGAATGGAACGAGTCGGCAATAATTGAAAATTTATTGGACTTGGCGGATGAATCAAGTCCAATAAATTTTCAATTCTTGCTGGCGAGTTCCATTCTATATTTATTATATGGGCATAAAACTTGATGTGTAATCACAGATGTATCATGTGTAAATCTGAAAAAAAATTAGCTGACTTTGTGACAAAGTAGTTCATATAGTACACTTATAGCACCTCTCATATGGAATGCGCATATAATAAAATACATTTAATGTTACAAATATTGGCTGCCTTACCTAGACTGCTGTAGGCGAGGGTCTTGGCTCCCTTGTCACTGATCTGTGCAGCTATACTGAGGTGCTCTTCCTGGTAGGAGATGGCCTTCTCAAAGTTACCCAGAGACTCATGTGATAGGCCCAGGTTACCATACGCCCGGCCTGGAAATACATGTAAGCAATTAAAGATGGCCTTCTCAAAGTTACCCAGAGACTCATGTGATAGGCCCAGGTTACCATACGCCCGGCCTGGAAATACATGTAAGCAATTAAAGATGGCCTTCTCAAAGTTACCCAGAGACTCATGTGATAGGCCCAGGTTACCGTACGCCCGGCCTGGAAATACATGTAAGCAATTAAAGATGGCCTTCTCAAAGTTACCCAGAGACTCATGTGATAGGCCCAGGTTACCATACGCCCGGCCTGGAAATACATGTAAGCAATTAAAGATGGCCTTCTCAAAGTTACCCAGAGACTCATGTGATAGGCCCAGGTTACCGTACGCCCGGCCTGGAAATACATGTAAGCAATTAAAGATGCATTCACAACTATTAGGCCTATGACAAAGTCAATATTACTCAATATTATGACTTATTTAAGGCTGAATTTGAAGTCAAATAGTATGAGAGAAAACCATAGAAAAAGAGCTCTGCAGGTCCTCAAAATATGAATGTGGATTTTTGTGAAGCCCTGTGACAAAACAACCTGACAACATCCTACAAAGTTTGGGTCAAATGACTTTCAGATGGGTTGGAAAAACATCTTTAGTTCTTGACTGATGCTAACCGCACAGCTTTAACCTTTCCCACACACCAAAGACAGGGTCATGTTGCATTTCTTGGTCAAGCACACAAACAAAATATACAGAATTATTTTTGTACATAATTTTGTACATGCAATTAAGAAAAACTTTTGCACAAAATTTCGGATCAAAAATCTGTATCCATGAACTTGTGGAAATGTTATAAGAATGAGATTTCCAAAGGTTAAAAATCTGTGTATCGCCTTATATACCGTATATACCTAGTGATAGATAACCTAGGGATGAAATAGTGAAAACCTGTATCTGCATTTGCTGTAAAACTAAGAGATACACTATAGTACCCATAGGCTAGAAATAGTAGATACAAATAGAAAGTAACAACTAGAAAATAGATATGGAAATCATCCAACTATTAACCCTGAGTGTAATAGAAAAGACAGAGGTCACATCTTCTAAGTCAGATCGTCTACCCACACTTTAGATCATTTGCCGACACCCTTGGGCAATACAGAGAGAAGAGCCAACAAATTATCTCACTCTAACCTCACCAATATAACCAACAATGTCCAGAAGGGTGGAATTTTCAAGGCCCATTTGATGTATGTTAAGGAGCTAAACACAGACTGATCATGAATCCAAATTTGTGATGTGTTTCAGGAAAATGAGTCATAAGTCGCGAAAAATAGATTTTGAGATACCATTAGATTTGAAAAGATGAAATCAAGCTGATTCCAATGATAGTAAACAGTCTAATAATCTTATAAGTATTTATAGATTTTAAGTTTTATATTTTCGTTTTTGAAAAAAAAGTTTCCAATATTTCTGGGGGTCAATAAACAGTAAAGTTACTAAATGTAGTCCATATGAGGACCTTTAAAACTAAAGGATATATCATATAGATTGTCCTGAAATTTGATACACCGATTGATATAAGTCTAAGTAATAAACTCTCTAAAAATCAGATCATTCCATTAATGTGATCTTGGAAAAAAACACTTTGAAAAATATCAATTTTGCGACTTATGACTCATTTTCATGAAACACATCAAATTTCATCTCCATAAAGGTCCTCAGTCCTACACACTATTATATCAAACATACCAGTACTCAAATATTAAAAAATAATTCAATTCATTTCATTATATATGTTTTGTGAAATTTTAACAATAAAGGACCAAGACCAGTTCCCATTTGATGAGTTTCAACATGGTTTCAAGGAGCTCAAAACAACCTGACGTTGAATTTTTTTTCCAAATTTCATCTCAATAAAGGATTTTCAGTCCTACACACCATGAAACATACCAGTACTCAAATATACAAAAATAATTCAATTCATTTTATGATTTATATTTTGTGAAATTTAAACAAAAAAGGATAGAGACCAAGGGTGAACCCAGTGACTACTATTTTTACACATTACTCTTTACAACCTTCACCAAATAAAGGGGGACAAAAAAGGAAAAGCTTTTGTTCCCTCTGGCAAGGAAAATCAAAGTAAATCTTCTCAGTTTCAGTAAAGATTACAAGTAAATTACAGACCGCCATCTTGGGTTGTGTGAGATGGGGTATGGTGAGTGATGAACGGGCTGATACCGACGCCGCAACACAAAGCAATACAATGAAGACCCGCAAGCAGTAAACCGGACCCTGCCATCTCAATTGATCATCAATTGCTCATTTTACAGACAAGACTATAGGTCCATCCAGTAAAGTAACATCCCAAATTTTGAATTTTTTAGATGGATAGAATTCAAACAGTCAAAGGTAGCCAAATGATATAATACCTAATCTAGTTCATCAGGTTTGGCTGATGTAATGGGGGTGAATGGGGTTGATCTTACAGAACGATTTATTACATAGGAAATAAGAATGTCTCTGAAACTGCCAAATTGTCATGACAATGAATACATTTGAAAATTGTAGATTCTTCTCACGCCCATTTTGGTATTTACATTGTAGCCATTTTCTTTTATTATGAAACTTGATTTGATACTCAATGATAATATTCTCTCAGGCCTTGCAGTTCTCAAGTATTGTCTTTCTGTTTGAGGAAATTCTAATATATATACTAAATCAAATTACGTTCAGGCTCGGAATGATTTTCTTTCACACTGAAATGAGGCCTACTAAGGATTCTTTCTTACCAGACTATCAAGAATCACAAAAGTGAAAAACCAGACAAAATACCAGATTTATGGCCAGGATTCAGGAGCACCACCTATAGTAGAGGCCAGGAACCTGAGCTACAACAAGGAAGGCGGAGGGAGTACAAAGGGAAGAGCCTGTAAGGAGAATGAGGAGGAGGGAGTATAAAGGAAGACCAGAGGTCAGGGTGTAAGGTGATAAGGATCTCAATTTGTCCTAATGATGGCGGACTTTGTGACTAGAGAAAGGTAGAGGTAGGTCTGACCCTGCGGCCATGGGCTGCCTCTAATATTAACCTTTACAGCTATAGGTGAGGGGTCCTGCAGGGGTGACCATTGGATCAGGGATTAAATCTTCATATATATCCCAGATAGATAATTATATATTTGTCTGAAAAAGTACAATTCACCATCGTCAAATGACCCAAATTATAGACAAAAATGAAGTTCAACATAATCGTACAGATCTTTTGGAATAAACTTAGTATGTGTGATTTCTCAGCTTGATTGTACATTTTATTTTCTGACGACCTGATCGTTATTATGTTAACCAGTAGCAGAGAGACTTACATCTAGATTACCTACCATTTGAAGTTGAAATAAATCTCATAAATATTAAAATTAGAAGAGAAGACGCGCTAGATGTATAATATATTCTTCAAGATTAGGAGAGATAGAGGATTCGGACTGATAGTGGGAGAGAGTTAATGGGGAGAGAATGACAGGAGATGCGAGGGGGGGGGGGGGGGAGGGGGGATGAGACAGAGAAACAAACATAGGCCCTGTGGACATGGTCTTCCTCTAACATTAACCTGTGAACCCAGATTAAGGCTAGTGTATGTAAGTGTACATTGAATCATGAACTTAAATCTTCAAATAGCCCTCCTACATAGATATTAAAATAGAAGAGGTCGGCCTAGCGGGTGCGAGAGTTAGAGAGATGTTTACAGCTAGATTTAGGATGGGAGATGGAGAGATGGGAGAGAGAGTGAGGAGGGTGAGGGTCGGGGTAAAACACAGGGGTCAGATTTTCAGAAAATGTACAATTCAACTTCGCCAATCTTCACAAATAACCCAAATTTCAGGCGAAAATAAAGTTCAAAATAGAGTTCAACCTAACCAAACTGATTGCTAGAATCAATGCAATGCCGAATATACTTGAATTTACCTAGTATTGACTAAATTGCAGCCTAATTTAGCAGTATTTACTCAATGTGTACAACTGCCAATTGTACATTTTCTGAAAATCTGACCCACTACTTGTCAAACAAACTCTTCTAACAATAGGGGAGTTGCATGTCTCACTGCGCATGTCTGTCATAGTGCATGCTGGGACGGATGCAGTTCAAATCTGACATACAAATATTTGGCAACATTTCTATCAAAGATTGCAAGAATGTTTTCACCAATATCATAGCTTTTGTAAATGATCTATGAAAACCAAGTGCATGATGAGAAAGATCAAGGCTTGTATCAGGGAAACATGTATGACATATAGATATTGTTATTGGAGCACTGATAAATATTCCATGCTGAACAAGGCATGTTTTCTATAGATTTTATACTGTTCCCATTGCACCCATAATTCCATGTGAATCAAGATTCAAAATGGCGGCTATGCAAATCCTCTATAGGCTACATGTTGTAACACGGAGGAGCTTAGAACAAAAAACTTATCAGAAGAGATGGGAAAGAGAGTGAGGAGGGTGAGGGTCGGGGTAAACAAAGACTACTTGTCTTATGAACAATTTTTTTTAAAAAGTCAGATAGTAGCGAGGTGAGACACACTATTTCTAAGGGAGAATTTTTTTTTATTTAGAATGTTTATACAGCAAATCAATAAGTCAAATCATTCTATTGTCTCATTGCATGGTTGCAGTTGAAAGGGAGAGGAGGTTGTTTTAGCTCCGTTTATTCATTGTCTTATGAACAAACTCTTCTAACAATACATGTTGTAACACGGAGGAGCTTAGAACAAAAAACTTTTAAAAAAAGGCTTAATGCTATCTTAAAACTTATCAGGTTCCCCATTCACGCTGACCAGAACCACAAAGGCATTTACTTCTAAATCTGTCCAAGTAAGAACTCATTAGAGCGTAGAAACATCATCACAGACAAACATCTCACCACAAGTCATGTGACTGATCATGTGATTGATGAGGAAACAGAACTGTCCATACAACGGTTACCATCAAAGAGGGCCTGACATATAAATGAGTGATAGGCTTAAAGTCTCAGATCTTATAGATTAGTGTATATTCACTCACACAACTAAATTATAAGCTTCATAACATATTATAGGACAAAAATACACTAGAACCAAATGTGTACAATTATGGTTCCTGTACATAATATAATATGATAAAAATTTGTTTCTCAAACGGGAAGGGAAAGAAATTACCCTCAAGATATCAAGGTGAACATTGAGACTTCATGTAAAAACAGAGCCAATACCTTGGGTAGGCTCTAAAGCAATATTACATAATTTATTACATACCAACATAGCGATTTCAGTGAGTGAGTGTAGCGAACAAAGTCAACTAGCCCAAGCATGATATGGAACTTTGAGATTGCTCGAGGGTTATCTTGTATTTATTGTACACATCCTGATATTTATGGCTAAAAAAAGTGAAAATTTTACGGAAATTAATAGTGATACTAGCGGCTATGGGGTCCCTTCTGCCTCACTCACTGTGTTTACATATTGACGCTGTTTGTGATATGAGCTCCAATGCAGTAGCCTATGGCATTCCATATTACCCTGTAGAAAGGTATATATAATACACAGCCCATATTACCCACTGTTTGCGATATGAGCCCTAATGCAGTAGCCTATGGCATTCCATATTACCCTCTATGAAGGTGTAATAAAGAGGTTACACAATAATTCAGTAAAGATTGAATGAATAAATACTTACATTGGCACTGAGCATTGCCTGTCTCCTCTGCTATGTTCAGATCCAGCTGATGGTACTCCAGCGCCTTCTCATACTCCGCCATCTGTTGGTATACTCCACCTAGTCCACATGCGGCATCACCCTCCCCGATCTTATCTCCAATCTCCCGCGCTATCTTCAACTGATTCTGTAAACAGGAAATGGCCTGTTCAAAATTACCCAGAAGGCTGTGCAGGCAGCCTAGTTCACCATAAGCACTGCCTTTTGCAGCAGGTTTGTCAAGTTCATGAGCGACAACTAATCGCTTCTCAAAACAGACGAGAGCTTGTTGAAGGTTTCCCATTGCTCGGTGGGCATTACCCAAACCTCTGTAGGCTTTGTCCTGATCTGTTGTGTTTCCTATGTTGAAAGCAATGGCAAGGTACTGTTCATGGCATTTCACTGACTCCTCAAAATCTCCCAATGCTTCATAGCAATCACCGAGGTTACCGAAAGCTCGGCCCTTATCGAGCATGACAAATGGTCCGCTTCCTTGTTCTAACAGGGCAAGTTGTTGTTCTAAGAGTCCTATAGCATCATCAAAGTGACCCATGTTCATTTTAGTGATACCTAGATTGCCATAGGCTTGGGCTTCAATGATGCTGTCTTTGAGGTCTCGGGAACGGTCGAGTTGTTCCTCGTAACATCGGTAAGCATTGCTATATTTACCTAGAGACATGTGCACATTGCCTACATTACCATGAGCCCTGCACTCCCCCTTCACATCATTGATCTCCTGGAATATGGTAAGTTCCTGTGTGTGTTGAGCCAATGCTTTATCATACATACCCAGCAGTCTGTACACAGAGCCTAAGTTACCATGGGCCGTACCTTCAAGTCTCCGCTCCTCTAGGTGTTTTGCCAGAGTTAACTGTTGGGTGTACATCTTCACAGCCTCCTGCAGTTCCCCCAGTTTCACCAACACATCTCCTATATTACCTAAAGCACAGAACTTGGCCGCCATGTTTTGTGTCATGTGAGCTGTAGCCATGAAGTATTTCTGGCACTCCAGGGCCTTTGCATGGTCTCCCAGAGCCTTGTAGGCCAGACCGAGATTGCAGTACGCTCGGCTCATACTTGTATGATCTTGCTGGTCTTTGGCAAGAGCGAGATCTTGTTCGTAATATCTAATAGCTTCCTTATAACTGCCCAAACAATAGTGAGCATAGCCTAGCTTGTGGCAGGCCTTGCCTTCCCCCTCTGTATCCTGGATCTCCTGTGAGATGATGAGGTATTGTTCATAGTACGGGATGGCAGTTGTGAAGTCTTTGCGGGAGCTGTGGTAGTTGCCCAGGTTGCTGAGGGCGCGGGCTTCACTCACGGTATCCCTCAGCTCCTTGGTCATCTTTAAATGCAGGTTATAATGCAGTAATGCTTTGTCATGGACGTCTAATGCTTGGTAGGCAACTGCCAGGTTGCCATGAGTTGAGGCTTCTGAGTGGCGGTCATTCACCTCTTTAGAGATGGCCAGTTCTTGCTTGTGGAAGCGTACGGCCAGCTCGTATTCACCCATTGAGCTGTAGGCATTGCCAATGTTGCCATACGCCCTGCCCTGACTAGCACGGTCACCCAGCTCCTTGGTGATGTTCAGCTGCGCTTTCTGAAGTTTCAGAGCTGCATCATATTCGCCATACAACTGGTAAATAATGCCTAGATTAGAGCAGGCTCTACCCTCAGCCACCTTGTCTTTAGTTTGTAAGGCATTGTCCAGTTGCTTTTCATGGAAATGCTTGGCCATTTGGTAGTCCCACTTACAGCGGGAGGCATGCCCCAGCCCAGCGTATGCTCGGGCTTCTAACGTCCGATCGCTCAACTCCTGAGCAATCTTCAACACCTCATTATGATAGTGAATAGCTCTTTCATACTCCCTCTTGTAGTGATGAGCACTACCAAGATTACTATACGCCCGTGCTTCTTCAGTCCTGTTTTTTAATAACTTCCCTATTTTCAGATGTTCATTATGGCATTCTAAAGCACTGTCAAAGTCTCCCATGGCAAGATATACGGCCCCAACATTGCCGATCTCCCGGGCTTCTTGCAAGCGGTCATTGTCCTGTTTAACAACTAAGACACACTGTTTGTGACTAGCGAGTGCATTAGGGTAGTCCCCAATGGCTGTGTATACATGGCCCAGGCTGCTGAGGGCAATGGCCGCCGCCGCCCGGTCCTTGAGACGCATGGCCAGCACGAGTTGGAAGCGGTGATGGGTGAGTGCCTCTTTATAGTTGCCCTTGGAGAAATAGGAGGCTCCAAGATTACCATGTGCCCTGCATTGACCCTCCTGGTCACCTGGAAATATAGGAAGGGAAAGCATGAATAAAGTGGGTCAGCATTGTATCTATATTTAGTGAGATATCATGTAAATCAGTTATCTACATTATAATGTATAGAAGTGTAAAGTAATATTGAACAAAGCTTAAAACCTAGATATGGTTTGAAACCTAGTTTAGCAGATGGGTCATGGGTGAAATGTGACTTTAGCATTTCTTCCTATTACCAACCAATTGTATTAGATATACTGATACCTATAGTGCCACTAGCTACCCTAACAGCTTGGTCAAAGAATAGCAAAGTTACAATTGACAAAATATGGATACATAACGTGCTGAACCTGAATCCCCCCCAACCCTTGGTCCTGGGTAAGACCATAAAGTGCCTTTCTGTCTCTTTTCTCTGTCTCTCTCTCCTTTCTTCTCTATCTCTATTTCCTGGGTATAATCATAAACTGCCTCCCTCTCAGCTCTCCCGCCCTTGATATAACCATATTAAATGTGTTGATACGGGAGTAAAGCAACCAATCTCACTCACTCACCCCCGCCCCTCCCACCTCCACCCTGTTATACCAGAAAGATTATAGATCATCTGAAATTGTCCAGGTGAAAATACTACAAAGCTGTTTTACAAAAAAAAGCAACATCAATAGTATTTAATAGCTTAACCTAAATGACCCCTCTCCCCCCCCCCCCCGCCCTGTGCAGTGAGGTGTACATCGCATCATGTACATTTCACATCCATCCTTGTCACCTCCACATCCGCCACATCCTAGTTCATACTTTTGGCACAAGGTGGCAGTGAAGTGCCGTCTAGGAGGAAAACATGGGACTGGCTGTCTATGCAAATATTTAAACAAATAAAAAACTAAACTAAAATTCCTATGTTTAATAACATGGATGGCAAATATTACGTTTCTTATGTTATTGCAATTAATTAATACAAATATATACCAAAATCATTCAGAGAAAGATTTTCAATTGTAGTATTTCTATTATTAACCATTTCATGTAATCATTGTAAGGTGTGTATGGCTGTAAACTAGTATAAGTATTACATTCTGATCCTATTTCACGTAGCAATAACTTCTCAGCTATATATATTTTTTTGTTTTACGAGAGAGACGTTTTCACAAAAGAGGAAAACATCTAAAATGATTTAGATAAAGGGCCTACATTGGTGGGAGCCAGCTATAGAAAAATACATAACTCACTGCCAGAAATATACACGAGAAGCTGTCAGCGTTACCCCCTTAATTATGATTTATTTGAAATTTTCATTTCACCTCACACCAGAATTTCAATAAATGAAAAAAATAAATGGGGAAAAAAACAAGAAAAAATACAGCATAAAAAAGATAAGCGCATCGATCATGAAATATGGCAATACTTCAAATACCTTTTACAAACTAACACATTTTGGTTATTTTTTTGGTCATTATTTTGTCATTTTTTAATAGACAAAGAGAGATTAATCATGTAGGGTGCCAATATGGCGATCTCCATGGCGACAGAAGGGTTTGCAGCTAACTAGATGAAGATTTATTGCGACGAATCTGTCTGATTTAAAGACAACTTGGTGGGTTCATTCATCATTTTTTTATGGTTTATAAATCAATTTTTCACATGTTCGCTTGTCAGGTAACTTAATTGTTCAGTTCTTTGATGTCAAACAATAGGTGTAAAATAGTTTATATCAGAACTATCGGCATTATTGAATTTTGAGGACAGTTCTTTTAATTTTAGTTTTAGTTTAATTTTGATTTTAGTTAGTTCCATAGAAATTAGCGATTATCGAAAATTCAAATTCAAGAATTCTTTTATTACAGATGTTTACAATCAGGTTGGCCAGTTCTGACTTATCCAGACAGGTCTTCCTATGACTGTCTTCCTTAAGAGCTTTGAATTGACAGTTATACAAAATTAAGAAAATATTGAGTTTTAATAGGCTAATATAAAGTTGAACTGATAGATATAAATAACACACCAAGAAAAGAACCTCTCAAGATATTGGCAACATTTCCTATCTTTTAATTTGAGTTTATTTCCATAGAGAAATGACCTATTACGGAATATTATCTTTTGAGTTTGAATAATAGGCTAAAGTTGAATAATAATCACAAAAAAAATCATCAAGAAAATAAATCCCTAAACAATGAAATATTGGCAATACAGCATCCCGTAGGGCCAATTTCATGTAAATAATCCTCAAATATTCGGATAAATGAGGGAAAATGTGGGAAAAGTTAGAGAAAATTGCTTACAAAAAGTAAACAAACCAGACATCCATATTACAGGTAGTTGAATATCACCCTTTCTAACTACTTCTGCCCCATTATATCATAGCTGGCAGGCATTTACACATCTCTTTATAGATAAATATAGTCACACAGTTAATCGCTGCACATGTCATGAAAAGTGATACACAACTTTTTCTTTAAAAAAACAACTGTAAACTGAGAACAAATAAAGAGAAAAAAACAGAGGCAAAAACAGTAATAATTGGTTGGATGTTTTCCATGGAACTAAACTCAATTCAAATGGATTACCAGGATAAAGGTTAAGCGTACATTAGGCCATTCATGAATCCCTGATAATGCGCAGATCCCTTGATGCCATTCTTCCACAGAACCCTGGGGAACCGAAGCCGTTTGGATAATGAACCTCTGGCTCAGGTCTAAGAAATATGTACTTCAAGCAAAGAATTTATTAAATTCATCAATTCATGGATTCTGATGAAATCTGACATACAAATATTTGGCAACATTTTTATCGAAAATTTCAAGACTGTTTTCATCAAGGTCAGAGCTTGTATGAAAGATCTATGAAAACCAAATGCATGATGGGAAAGATGGGGCCTTCTGTCATGGAAACTTGCATAACAAATGGATATATAAATATTAGAACATTGATAGATATTCAATGCTGAACATGACATGTTCTCTATAGATTTTAGACTTTACCTTTAGTCCCATGATTCCATGCGAATCAAAATTCAAAATGGCGGCTATGCAACTCCCCTATTATATTGCTTTTGTTCCTGAGTTCACATGAACATTGACTTGTACATATCTCAGTGATCCTAACCGTTATCAGGAGGGAAAACAGCTCCTAGCTCACCCAAGTTCTATAATTGTATGTATATTTGATGACGGGTGGGGCCGAGGGACGGGTAGTGGGAAGAAGGGGAGGAAGTGGAGCAATGGCTTCTTAGCATGGAACAACACTCCAGGGTTTGGGTTGTCATGACAACCAACCCTGACTTTCCCTCATTTAGTTCTGTTATTGGGTGGAGGAAGAGAAAGATGGATTCTCCTTCAGAATCTTTTCCGGGGGGCAGGGAGGCAACACTATATTTATAAATGTATTTATTTAATCACCTTCCTTTCTCTAATGATATATGTTGCTTTTTTAGTACAATTTATTGTATTTGTAAATATCAAATAATAATTTAGGATATGGTTTCATCCCCCACCAGTCCTGGCTTCATCACCACAGCAGTAATACCGATCTCCATTCTCCTTGTATATAACTTAATTTTTACTTCACCACAAATTGCTAAGGTTTCAGAGAATAGAGCTCTAGAAGCTAAACTGGACATTGGGTTTTATTATTTTGATGTGTGTGTGTGAGGGCTTAGATTGCCTAGACTATACATCGTCGGAGGCCTCACTAATGCCACACATAGTTGTGGTTAGGTGCATCGGTCCACTCGGTCATGGGCTACTGCAAACGCCCGAAATCGGGCTCGAAATCGACTTCAGAGCCAGGACTGCCACCGCTAGGTTGCGCTACTGAGGATTTAAAATAAAAGAAAGCCCCAAAGTTTCAATCTAAACTTTACAATGCGATGATATTCAGAATTATATGTGGCAAGTATCACAACATTAGATAGAAAGCACCGAGTGTTTGTTCTCATTTAGAGCTTCTGCTTAAATTCACACCCCAAGTGGGTCTCATACACTATTTCAAAACACCCACGAGTTTGAACTCCATTTTTATATCACAACTACTATGTTGAAATGGTAAAAATACCTTGTGGGATCATTTCCCACACATTGTTTGAAACTGCAAAATTAACAAACGCCTTGGCATCTTCGCGAAGCAGAAATTCACATAGAAAGATAGAAAGACACATAATGTGAATCAGTTAGTAGCAGGTAACAAGCTCAGTCTGATATAAAAGAAGGAACTAACTGCACATGCTGCAGCCCCCCACCCCCCGACCACCACCCAAAAAACTTCTTTCAGAGTTCACCCCCAACCCCCCCGGCCATGTCTTCCTTATAGCGGAACTCCACTAGATGAAAAACAGTGGCGACAAATTTGTTGCAACAAATTAGTGGGCAACAACAAGATTTGTCGGCACCGTTTTTCTCTCTAGTGGAGTCGCCCTATTATAGTGCATTCTAGCACCTATAGCCTATATGGGTCAGATTTTCAGAAAATGTACAATTGGCAGCTGTACACATTTAGTAAATTCTGCTAAATTAAGCTGCAATGTGGTCAATACAAGGTAAATTCGAGTATATTTGGCATTGCATTGATTCTAGCAGTCTGTTTGGTTAGGTTGAACTGTATTTTTAACTTTATTTTCGTCTGAAATTTGGGTTAATTGAGAAGATTGGCGAAGTTGAATTGTACATTTTCTGAAAATCGGACCCTCATGGAGGCAGGCATGGCGTGCATGTTGTATGTCACTGTAGGGAGAGGCATTAAAGTTTAACCGCCCTCTAGTGATTAATGACTTACTAATAGCTGGCATTGTAGCGGGGAAGTAAACAAGGAGCAGGGAGAGAAGGGGAATACGTAGTGATAGCAGGGGCATATAGTTTATGGCAGGTTAATTATAGAGCGGGATTTCTCTCTGATGTTGAGGTGTGGAAGAAGGCATATTCCATTAGTTCCTCTTAATCAGTTCACATCCCCATAAAAACAGCTGGGCTCGCCTCCCTCGGCCCAATTTGGGGGGAAGTTCCTCCTGTTTTAGATTTAATCCTCTCCCCTCTAAGCCAGGTCATGATAGCACATATCAAGTAGGCGACTTTAATGACACTTAAAATCATAAAATGATGCCTAAATGACCAAGGGATATATGGCCTTCCCTCCCATTCCATCTACCCCTTCCCACTTCCCTCTAAAGGAAAGGAGCGCTAAACTATAGAGAGAGATGAAACGGATCAAGAAGGAGATACAAGGAGTAAAAATAGGGACGGATAGAAGTGAATTTGACAAAAAGGGAGACAGACAGAGAGACAGAGAGGGGAGGGAGAGTGGGGGAATATTAAGCCCTGGTGGTGGGATAGGTACTGATAGCAGGGGCATAAAGAGAGATGAAACGGAGCAAGAGGGACACACAGAGAGCAAAAATAGTGACAAATAGAAGTGACTTTGACAAAACGGGAGACAGACAGAGAGGGGAGGGAGAGTGGGGAGAGAAAGGGAGTGAAGGAGAAGGAGATGGAAGAGAGGGGGGGGGGATAAGGACACCCTAACATAGACATCATTTTTGTGTGGACAGTAAGAGATCTTTTTTCAGTACATTTCTATTACAATGTTCCCCCTCTAATCCAGACCCCTCACTATTATGGGTATTTGTGCCCAGCCCAGAACAGACAGGTACATTTACAATACAATTATTTACTTTTGAACTTTATCTTCTGAACTTCTAAACTTATAATTCTGGAAACTACAAAATCGGACCAAAATCCCATACCTCAAAAGGATTGGACTCACTAACTTCATAATTGTTGTGGTCTAACCACCGTCAAAGGGTGTGGACTCAAAGGTTCATGTTGAGTCCTGCTTTACAAAACACGCTTTCTTCCCTGTTCAACCCTGCTCAATTACCAAGGACTTCTCTTTGATTTCCAGTCTTCAAAGTACAGATATGAGCTGAACAAAGGCAATAAGTCTCAGTGGATAATGAGAAAGTCAAAAGGAGTGTGCTGCCTGGGGGTGGGAGACCTGGGTCAGATTTTCAGAAAATGTACAATCCGCCTTCACCGATCCCCTCAAATAACCCAAATTTAAGACAAAAATCAGGTTCCAAATACAGTTCAACATAACCAAACAGACTGTTACACTCATAATTATATACCTAGTGTTGATGATTTTATAGTCCAATTTAGCAGACTTTACAAAATATGTTGATCTGCCAATTGTACATTTTCTGAAAATTTGACCCATATGTTCCCAGTGGCAGAACTAATTGTCTCTATTGTTTTATTCTTAATTCAAATTTTTATTCAGATCTGTATTGCTGAGTGGTATATTGGTGATTATACATACTAAGGACAAGTTATCTTTATGACAAAGGTTTTCACAGAATAAATGGTAACTTTACTATATCATTCCGCGAAAATGTCAGGCTATATTGTAGAAGTTCTGTCCCTGTCTTTGATATCTTGACTTGGGGATGAGAATATACCTTTTGACCTCTCAATAACTGGGGTCATGACCTCCTACTCATCAAGTTAAATGAGAAAGGGTATAGTTGAGGACGGCTAGCAGGAAAACTTGAGTTTAAGGTATGATATGCATCCTAACATTAAAACTTTGCCAAAGTTAAACATGCATGCATGCATTTGATTCTAGAGTGGACTGGAATATCCCCTTAACCCCCTCCCCCCCCCCCCCCCCCCGTACCAAGCTAATGGAATGGCCTGTAGGGAGTTGACCTAGGGCTATATATAACTAGAGTACCCATTAGAGGGGTGGAGGGTGGGTGTAATGTTACCCTAACAAGGTAATGTAGTATACAGGATTGTGATTTAGTGCCTTGTATGGTAAGTAACGGACTTGGGAATGACTTGACATGTCTCGATATGTCATGCAGGGTCACTGATGAAAAATGCACTTTTACCAAGAGACTATAGTGACCAAAATTGTTTATAAAATGTCCTTGGTGCGCTCCAAAACACAACTAGCCATTATATCTGAATATTCTCAGTCAATGAATGAATGATTACGTTTTCTGAGCTAATAGGACAGCTTTGTGAAACCATCTCAATCGCACAAGGGACCACGATAGAATGAGAGAAATTGGGACTAAAGGGATAGTCACATGCATCCATCTGTAGGGTTTTATTTTATCTTTTTTCCATCAATTCTTTTTTAATTTAAAACACTGATAAAGACTGAACAGATTCCTTTTTATCATATGTTTGTCATGTTTTTGACACAGCTCATATATCTCCAAAACTTCTTTGTATGGATTCACCACATATATTTACTAGATTTTCCTTTATCTACTGTATAACATCTTGAATGTCTCTGTTTGTCCAGCTAAAACAATGTATTGACAACAATGAATTGATACATAATATTTGGCTGCAATAGAGAAAACTTAAAAAACAAAATACTTACCGAGAGACTTAGCGATGGCGAGGTCCTGTAGCATGCATGCTATAGCCTTGTCAGCAAAGCCCATGCCCCAGTGAGCACTACTGAGAGCAGAGAACACTGAGCCCCTCAACTTCAGACTACATGTACCAATCCTCAGGGCTGACTCCAGAACCACCAGACATGCCGCAAAGCATGCCGCAGACAGCAGCTCCTGACCGATCACCGAGATGACCACGAACGGACTGTGGTCCAGCTTCATCTTGACCAGTTGGGCGTAGACTGGACCAAACTTTTCTGCAAAAAGAAAATAATTGTTAATATATGATATAAGAAATATTGTATGAAGTAGGTTCAAATATGGTGTGATCTTGGTGGAAGAGATAGGTGTATCTAGGTGAACTATTTGTCATACCAAATCAAGGTCATCCCAGAGGCGTTTCAAATATAATGTATCATAGTAAAACATATTGGTATTGATATTGGAGTGCCAACAAATATTGGAAACATGTAAATGTATACATTGCTTTTTACATGAGATCACTGCTAAATACCACATGCTGAACCTAACCAGTTGACTACAGATTTTACGCTGATATACAACTCCCGTAACTCCATACAAATCAAGATTCAAAATGGCGGACATGCAAGTCCCCTATTGGATCAAACACTATCAAAAAATCACTCTGAATATCACTTTTAAATTTGTGTTATAAAGTGAATCACATAAGAAATTGATGCTACTATAGATACTAATCAAGGATGAAAGAAGAAAGATTCAGGTTAAACCAAAAAGAAACAAAAATAAAAACAAATGTCGAAGACAAACATATTTCAGTAGGTGATGACAACCACTCAGAAGGACCTTATAAAAGGGGAGTTGCATAGCCGCCATTTTGAATCTTGATTCGCATGGAATTATGGGACTAATGGTACTGTGTAAAATCTATAGAAAACACGCCATGTTCAGCATGGAATATTTATCAATGATCCAATGTCAATATCCATGTGTCATACATGTTTCCATAACACAAGACTTCATCTTTCCCATCATGCATTTGGTTTTCATAGATCATTTACACAAGCAATTATATTGGTGTAAATATTCTTGCAATTTTAGATAAAAATGTTGCCAAATATTTGTATGTCAGATTTGAACAGAATCCATCCCAGCATGCACTGTGACAGACATGCGCAGTGAGACATGCAACTCCCCTATTATCACAAACTCATTCTGCTCCACCTCCCCTTTCTCACACTTGTCTTTCATAAGAAACTTATAAAAACAAACTCCTTTTTTTAAGAGTGATGAAGACAAACTCCTTTGATGTACAAAGATCAACAAAAATTTAAGAGCATCATCATATTGCAAGCAGTCTCACATGAAATATGGATCGTTGGTATATGGGTCAGATTTCCAGAAAATGTACAATTGGCAGCTCTACACATTTAGGAAATGTTGCTAAATTAGGCTGAAAAATGATGAATACCGGGTATATCTGAGTATATTTGGTATGGCGTTGATTTAAAGTATCAGTTTTGCTATGGTAAACTGCATTTTGAAGGTCATTTCTGTCTTAAATGTGGGTTATTTGAGAGGATTGGTGAAGGCGAATTGTACATTTTCTGAGGATCTGACCCATATTGCAAGCAGTCTCACATGAAATATGGATCGGTGGGATATTTATATAAAGAAGCCCGGTGGGAAATATAAATAACATAGGTCTGTTTGTTTCTTTTTATTGTCAAACAACTTTTGTAAGATCAGTTTCCAGCTCAGTTCTAACAGACAATAAATGTAATCAGGACTTAAATAGAAATTTGAATTTGGGAAGAATCATCGAGGGAAATATCATCAAGACAGAGACTGACTTTAGACATCAAGGAAAATATTATCAAAACCGAGACAGACCTAAACTATATTGATTGATAATAATTTGTCAAAACAGAGATCAACTTTATTTAGTTGAACAGGTTGTCAAGCTGGAACTGTCTTGTTAGATCACTAACAGGCTATTGAGACAAGAGACAGATTCTATGTTTCAGAGACAATTCCTCACAACAGAAACTAACTTTAATTGTTAAGGAAGAACAGGTGCACACCCCTAAGTACCCCAGCTACATATAAACGGGTCAGATCATCAGAATATGTACAATTGGCAGGTCTACACATTTGATCAATTCTGCTTTATTAGGCTGACAAATGATAAATACTAATTATATTTTGTATTCAGAAAAAACTATTCAGTTATTTGTTCTGTATTTTTAACTTCATTTCTATCATATTATCATTATTATCTTATCTAATTTGGGATATTTGAGAGGATGGGTGAAGGTGAATTGTACATTTTCTGGCGACCTGACCCGCCTAACATATGAGCCACAGTACATATGGGTCAGATTTTCAGAAAATGTACAATTCACCTTCACCAATCCTCTCAAATAACTCAACTTTAAGACTAAAATGAGCTTCAAAATGTAGTTTATCATAGCAAAACCGATACTTTAAATCAACACGATACCAAATATACCCAGATATACCCGGTATTCATCATTTTTCAACCTAATTTAGCAGCATTTCCTAAATGTGTAGAGCTGCCAATTGTACATTTTCCGAAAATCTGACCCATATGGAGCCTAAGGTAACGTTACCAGCTCGTATTACACTCTCCCCATTTGTTACAGGTAATGGTGGGTAACAGATGTAATACACACAAAGAAAATGGTGGCAGAAATAATTGGTCTTGAATTTACTTCTTGACTTTTTAATATCTCTCAGAATTTCTTTTTTATTTCTAATACATTAGAAGGTAACTTCCTCATTAGATGAATCATGAATTTTAAAGATTTTGCGAGAACAGTACAATTCATTCATTTGCGAGAATAGTGCAATTCATTCATTTGCGAGAATAGTGCAATTCATTCATTTGCGAGAATAGTGCAATTCATTCATTTGCGAGAATAGTGCAATTCATTCATTTGCGAGAATAGTACAATTCATTCATTTGCGAGAATAGTACAATTCATTCATTTGCGAGAATAGTACAATTCATTCATTTGCGAGAATAGTACAATTCATTCATTTGTGAGAATAGTACAATTCATTCAATTGCATTCATTAAATTATGAGAATAGTAGGCTACAATTCATTTCACTATTTAATACAACCAAAATTAAATGTGATATATCATATATATCATCACATATAGTGGTAACCTACTTTCTCTCAAATTACCCTCCTCAACTTCATAAAAAAAAATCAATTTTTGACCAAAAGTGAAAATATTCAGGTGCAAGGTGAGAGAAGCAAGATGCGGGAGGAAATGTCTCTATTTCTCTGTCAAGATCAGATTACACGTCTTAAAACATGCGGGAAGTTTGGTTTTTTTTTAAAAAACAAAGAATCATATTTGCTTCCACTTTATCATTTAAAAATGATGCGCAATAAGCTTTTGCAGAAACTTTGAAAGGCAGCAAATAGAAACAGAAAATTTGATAATGAATGTAATTTGGGGAAAAATGGTAAGAGAAATTACAATTTGAAGAAGTATTTATGTACACATCAGTCTAACACTACGCAGACATTTTGTATAAAGGATTACATTTTTTAAAAAAAGGTATTTATTTATAAGTTGATTGATTTGGAGGCAACTTAACTGAAACAAACCATGGTATTGGGTTTTGTAGGTCTTAATTGGGTTATGTAGGACTTCTTCTAAGGGTGTAAAAAGAAAAGATTAAAATAAATATATTGAAAGAATGAATAAAAGAAATAAAGTTTTACCTTTGAGCGGAGACTTCATGGTGGCCTCCACCATCCCGGTGAGAAGCTGCGATGACTTGGGATCGGCCGCAAGCCCGGACGCGAACGCTGCGAGAGCATCGGCATCTTTACCCAAGTTCTGCAGGGCAACTCCCTCCCTATAGTAGGCCTGCAAATAGAGAATAGATATAGGGGTAAATAATCGGGTAAAATAGATAGATTTGTAGTGATCCTGGCAGGAAAGTGGTACAGAATATTAAACCCACAACCTCCCTTTTGCACGACTTCCGGGTCAGACCTTCAGAAAATGTACAATTCACCTGCACTATTTCTCTCAAATAACCCACATTTAAGACAGAAATGAGCTTCAAAATGCAGTTTAACAGAGCAAAACAAATAAATCAACGCAACACCAAATATACTCAGTATTCATCATTTTTCAGCCTAATTTAGCAAAATTACCTAAATGTATAGAGCTGCCAATTGT
This sequence comes from Sthenelais limicola, assembly GCA_942159475.1. Lineage (NCBI taxonomy): Eukaryota > Metazoa > Annelida > Polychaeta > Phyllodocida > Sigalionidae > Sthenelais > Sthenelais limicola. The sequence goes on from OW804098.1 coordinate 114,372,835, forward strand.
ACATTTTCTGAAGGATCTGACCCATAATGATTTGTTGGAGTTGACACACTACACTACCACACTAAGAGTAGTACATGAGAATAGACGAGTAAATCATGTTACGGTCATTGTGTACGCAGTACGAGTGATTCAATGTTGTTTACACCAACATAAATTATCCTCTCTCTAGGCTAAAATATAGCATAGTGCGCATAAATATATGGGTAAAATCGCCTGAAAATGTACAATTCGCCTCTACCAATCCTCTCAAATAACCCAAGACAAGACAAAAATGAAGTTCAAAATACAGTTCAACATAAGGGAACTGATATTATGAATCAAGTTAATATCAAATATAATCAAATATACCTAATATTTATCATTTTCAGCCTAATTTTGCAGAATTTGATCAATGTCAGTTGTACATTTTCTGACGATAAAGTAATGTTATTAAGCTAAGAGTGGAGAGGAGGATCATAGAAGAGAGGGGGGTATGAAAAATAATAATAAAAATAATAAACTTGATGTGATTTATCCAGACTATGATTTAATTAATATTTCTAGTATTTCTAGTATTTAATTAATATTTCTAGTGTTACCCTTATGTCCATTATGTCGTTAAACATCTGGTATATAACTACACAAAATGGAGGATGTTCTATATATGACATCTGATCACAATTATAAAATATATTTTATTCTTTATTTCTCAGAAAATCCCTCAGAATTGCTTTCTAATATTTAAGATATGACAAGACATGGATGATAAAATAGCTTATACTAGATCTATCTATCTACATATATTGGGCTCAGCCAACTTTCGTTTTAACAGGGAGGGGTAAGTTTGTGACCCTTTCCACAACCTGAAATATACTGATAATCCAACTAAATGTATTAAGTCATGAATTTGTATTCATTGAGGTATGTGTGTGTGTGGGGGGGGGGGGGAGGAGGGGGAGGCAGAAATCCATTATAACCCTCTCAAGCTTGTGACCCCTTTCATAACTTAAAACACGTTTCACTTTTTTTCTTTTTTTTTTTTTTTCTTTCTTCTTCTCCCATGGAGAACGTCGAAGTCCTCATTCACATGGTAGCTGCCCGAGGGTTGGGACGTCTGTTGCTTCGTAGCATTATTAAAACATGTTTCAACTAAATGTATTAAGTAATCTCGTCTGCCCCCCCCCCCCCCCCGGTCCCAATCCCCCCCACCCATCATAGTTGGGTCCAGTCAAACCTGACCTATGACCCCCATCTAAAAACCACAAACATTATTTACACAAATATACCACTTATGATTTAGCCCGTCCACAACCACCACCACTCCCTCCAACACAGGAGTAGGTGCCAAGCCGAACCGTCCTTGACACTTGACCTTGCTTCTGTTATTTGTATGACCTTGACATGACATCGATGACCTTGGACACGAGAGTTGTCCTCCTGATGATCCCCTCACATTAGGTTGCCATGGCAATCTGTCATTTTATATAAACATTCGCTCCTGAGGGTCGGTTGTAACATTGTTTTATAGATTTCAGATGTAACAACTACTCAAAAAGTAACAATGAAAAACAATGTGAATTAATTATGATTGATTGTTTTGCACCTTACTATTTGTGCATTTTATAAACATTTCAGAAATTAAATATGGTCCTGTTTTGGGACATTGTCTTTGATAAACAATTATTATTTATAATCTTAGTGAAATGGCTATGATTTGATATAATAGTGATTCACATAAGTGTTTATCAAGACTACTGTGAGTTAAGACGTAATCTTTTCTTTATTTCAAAACTACAAAATTTAAAATTTACCTTTAATTTAGAAAACTGTACATGTTGGAAAACCTAAACCATTTTGAGCCGTCTCTAATAAAAAGTTCTTTCAATTCAATTAAGTAAATTGTAATCTTGTGAAGTTTACGAAGTTATTAATAAATCTTGAACTACTGTAGGACAGCTTTATAGGGTCAGATTTTCAGAAAATGTACAATTGGCAGCTCTACACATTTAAGAAATTCTGCTAAATTAGGCTGAACAATCGTCAAATCTAGGTATATCCGAGTATATTTGGTATCGGGTTGGTTCAAACAATCTGTTTAGTTATGTTGAACATCATTTTGAACCTGAATTTTGCCTTAAATTTGGGTTATTTGAGAGGATTGGTGAAGGCAAATTGTTCATTTTCTAAAAGATCTGTCCCTTTAATTTTGGACGCGAAGCAAAATATTTTCTCAATGAACTTTATCAGCAAGTACCTCAAGATGAAAACAAAGGAGCAACAAGCTTTTTATCTCTATAACACCTGTCTCTGCATGAGTGAACAGTCCATAGCCTGAGGCCATTCCTAATACAATTAGTATCACATCTCATGGAAACTGACCATTTCCCTTGTGTGAGGCCTTGCATGAAACTATAGACTGCCACCCCCTATTGTCCTAAACACAAAAAGTCACAAGTCAATAGCTTTTCTTTATTTCTCAGTCTGATGTATTATAGATGGCTGTTATTATAGATCACTCCCTTAAAAAGTGTCTGTAACCTGGAGACAAAAAGTCTATAGCTCTAGAACGCAAAGGTCATCCGCTTTTCGATACATTTCTTCAGTTTGATACATGCATAATTATGTTATAACATAGGGATGTAATTATAGGTATCTCAATCAAATGGAGAAAAACACATGCTGCTGTTATGTTATGAGTTCAGGTCGCATCAAAAGCCTTTAAATGGCTGAATTTCCCTAGTTAATGTATAGATGCTGGAAATTTAAGGCAAACGTATGGAAGGTTCTATGAATGTCTCAGTAAATAGGTTTTAATAAAGATATTTAACTAAGTCATCCCTTTTAAATAACTACACGTGGCTAGAAAGTACAGGTGCAAGCATTTCAAATGTTATACATAAATCCCATGCAGTCTAGGCTCTGAGCCTCTCAGATCAGATAAGAATGGTATGTCAGTGACTGGACGCCTACTGCGCTAATGACTTTCCTGGAGTAGGCCCCATTATGGGATAATGGGATTATAATGACATTTTGCGGTTAGGAGCGTGAGGTTTTCCGTCAGTTTGTAGGGACTCTCTCAAGTCTGAGCCAAGACTGCATGATGACTAAGATTCAGGTTTTGCATTTTATAAACTGATTCAGTGGTTAAGGTTAGAAGTGAGAGGGTTACAGGGGGGGGGGGGGGCGGGATCATGGGGGTGGGGTGGATGAATGAGGGCGCGCAGAGATTGATCAACGGTTTCCTGCTATTGACAGAGACTTAAAAAATATTGATTATATTTTGAGGTGGTCTTCTCTCATCATAATAGATTCTCCTGTGGGCTTCTGTATCTCTAACTCTCTCTCTCCCTCTCTCTCCCCGCCCCTCTGTCTTCTCTTCTCTCTCCTCTATCTTTCTGTCTTTCGTCTCTCTCTCTCTCCCCTCTATTTCTCTCTCCATCTCTCTGTCTCCCCATCTCTCTGTCTCTCTCTCCTCCATCTTTCTGTCTCTCTATCCTTTCTCTCCCCCTCTTTCTGTCTCTCTCCTCTCTCTGTCTGTCTCTCTCCTCTCTCTTTCTGTCACTCACTCCTCTCTCTTTCTCTCTCCCTCTCTGTCTCTCGCCCTCTGTATTCTGTCTGTCTGTCTCTCTCTCTGTTTCTCTCTCTTACATCCGTCCTTCTTCCCTCCATGTTCACTCCCCATCCCCCACGTTCATATAGACTATAATAACCATTGTTATTCATTATTTATACCAAACTCCCCCAACCAAATCCAGTTGCATTGCATACGAACCCTAAGTTCATGACATTTTACTATAACAAATATCTCATATCAATAATTCATCGCAGATATCCCAGTGAGATCTTCAACATGAAGATTTTACTCTTTTGTTTACACCCAGATTGACGTCGGTTGTCATGGCAACCAGACGCTACCCTATACGCACCAAGACCACAATTAGCTTTACCTTGGTAACACGTAAACATCCGGTCTGAGATTTCCAGGTAAGGAGGTAAAAAAAGTACCAATTCCCAACCTTCATTTAGACCAGCAAGATATGTCTAGTTTGGCGCCCGATTCCTCAATATCACATTCTTTACATGCATTTATTATATGCGCATTCCATATGATATAAGTGGGGTGCTATAAAAATATTCATATAGTATGCGTACTATATGAACTACTTCGTCACCAAGTCAGCTACTTTTTTCAGATTTTACACATCAAGTTTTATTATAAATTTGTCATTATTGCCGGTTCATTCCATTCTCTCTATCTGTGAGATTAACAAAAGCCTTTGCGGAGAGCTCCACAAATCACGTCATTTTGCAGAAAACGCATGTGTTTTTTTCAAACAAATCACAAAGTGTGAATCTGCGTGTAGCGGGCCTCCTAACAAGCAAAATTGTGATATAAATAAATCACAATGTGTGCTTTTGAGGAAAAAAGCAGGTAGCTAAACTGTTTAAAAATAAGAAAAAACAAACTAAAAACTGAAAAACTGAATTAACAACATGTTTTAGTATTGTATGCGCCAAGAAGTCAGAATATGTACCTACAACCCATTCAAGTGACCTATTCATGCGTACACAGTAGCACGGTATAGGGTTGATGATTCGGCTATCAGAATATGATGAATAAAACTTGTCAAAAAAAAAATCACAATGTGTGAATCTGCGTGTATCAGACATCCTAACCAGCTAAGTAGTGATATAAAAGAAGAATAGTACTCAGCCAAATTACTATAATACCACAACTAGCCTACATTAACATCACCAGTGATTTAAGCAAACCCTTTACTGCGACGTTTGTTCCCACAATATTTGTCAGTTCATAAATAAACCTAAAACCAATCCCTACAATAGAGTAGCAAGATTACCGACTAACGCGATTATAAGGAGCCCCTTTAATAAGGAGGGATTCATTAATGAGTAATTAGTGGGTATATAACATGGGACTTATAATTAGGGCTGACTGTAGGAGTGCGGTAAATGCGGTAGTGTATTTAGTGTAATTAGAGAGCTTATCATTGTGTCAAGTATGATGAACTTGTTATGGGAGTATTTATGTATGGGGAGGGTAGAGGAGTAGTTAGGTGTTACCTTTACTTTCTCTGCGTCTGTCTCTCTTCACCCTCCATCTCTCTCACCCTGTCTCCCACTCTCTTTCTCTGCCGATCTCTCTCCCTCTTTCTCTCTATCTCCCCCCTCTCTCTTTCCCTCCCTCCTTCTCTGTCTCCCTCTCCTTCTCTGTCTCCCTCTCCTTCTCTGCCGATCTCTCTCCCTCTTCCTCTCTATCTTTCCCTCTTTCTCTCTTTCCCTCCCTCCTTCTCTGTCTCCCTCTCCTTCTCTGCAGATCTCTCTCCCTCTTCCTGTCTATCTTTCCCTCTTTCTCTCTTTTTCCCTCCCTCCTTCTCTGTCTCCCTCTCCTCCTCTGCATCCCTCTCCCTTTCTCTGTCTCTCTTTCTCTTGCTCTCTGTCTCTATTTCCCTCTCTTTCTCTATGTCTCTATCTATCTTCCTCCCTCTCTTTCTCTCCCAATCCCTCCTCTTTTAAACTGGATTAATTAGTCGTATATACATGCATCTTTTCTTTGGGCCTTAGAAATAATCATAATTGGTGTGAATAGTTTTCTACGTTTTATAAACGTCCTACCGATTGTTTCCATAACTAACACAAAATAACCAACCAATGGTCAACAATTTGGAAAAATATGGTTTGATGACATTTTCAGAAGCAATTTTTGCACTGAAAGAGCCCCTGAATCTAACCCCCCCCCCCCCCCCCCCCCCCCGCAACACCTACCCCAACCTGTGCCCACTGTCCATATGGTCCATTGACCAAGCTCCATTCAACCATAATCAAACGATCATTGTATCCCCCCCCCCCACCTCCCGTCCCCTCAACCCCCTCCACAACCCATTCCCCATTCAACATGTGGTCCATTCTTCTAACTAGAACTAATTTACCTCTGCCACCATTGTCTAGTACTACTGTCCCTCACTAGGGGTAATTACCCATGGTTCTCTGTACAGGAAGTACTGGACATGAACGCTGAACAATGTCCGGTCAGCCATTAATTGTTCTTTCCGCCATCTTTGTCTTTTTGTTTAATCTTTGCTTGATTTGTGAAGTTTGTGTTTCGTCGAGGGTTAATTTGAGAGCATCTGCAGAGATTTTTTGTTCCTTTCATTTTGAAGATTAATGAAAATTATTTGTGGTAATGTTTTAATGATGATTGGAGTGGGGGAATAAATAGGGGACTTGCATGTGGCACTGCGCATGTCTGTTACACTGCAAGCTGGGATTGACTCAGTTCATATTTTATGAATAAAAACCATAATTTTTATCAAAATTATAGTTTTTATCAAAATTGTAGTTTATAAACAGATTATCTGAAATTCAAATAGGCGACTAATGGGATTATAATGTCATTTTGCGGTTTGGAGCGAGAGGGTTTCCCTCAGTCTGAAGGGACTCTCCCATCTTTGAGCCTAGAATGAACAAACCATTTGCTACAGCCTCAGCTTCCGTTTATATAAATATTGCCTTAGCTTTACTCTAGTATATAAGTGTCAGATTTTCAGAAAATGCACAATCTACATTTCTACAGATCTATCCAATTCTACTAAGTTAGAGTGAAAAATGATAAATACTGATCGAGTATATCTGAGTGTATTCTGTATCTCATTCATTCAATAAATCTGTCTGGTTATGTTGAACTGTATTTTGAACCTTATTTTTTATCTTAAATGTGGGTTATTTGAGGGGATTGGTGAAGGCCAATTGTACATTTTCTGACGATCTGACCCATATACCCACCCCCTCTATAAAACCCCCATCACAATACAAGGGTAAACAATAGCCCAGGCCACCCCGCCCCTATACCACCCTACACGTGGCCCTGTGACACCTTATGTGTACATTTCACACTTTGTGTATTTATTTATATAATGCCCACAAGTGGAGCCACTGGACCTGCCTTAATCCACGCTAAGCTTTATTAATGTGTTGCTAGGTAACACAGAGGCAGGTGGGGGTGTGGTATGGATGAAAAAAAATGTACAATTCACCTTCACCAATCCTCTCAAATAACCCACATTTAAGACAGAAATGAGCTTCAAAATGCAGTTTAACATAGCAAAACAGATACTATAAATACTATACAGATACTATAAATCAACGCGATACCAAATATACTCAGATATACCCGGTATTCATCATTTGTCAGTCTAATTTAGCAAAATTTCCTAAATGTGTAGAGCTGCCAATTGTACATGTTCTGACAATCTGGCCCAGTCTATGGTAATGGTGTATTTGCTACTTGAGGGTTGGGGTGTGGTAGGTGTGGGTAGATTAGCATGGATTAACTCATGCTATTTCACACCTGGCCATTATCAGCCCACCCACCCACCTCTTACTTTGTCTCACCTGCCAGACTTCAGTCTTCATCTCCCCCACCCCCACCTTTCTCCCTCCCCCATATCTCCTCTCTCTCCATCCCATTGTTCTATATATATCCCTCTTTCCCTGCCTCTGCCTCCCTTCTCCCTCCTTCTCTCTCCTTTCCTCCTTCTGTCTGTCTGACTCTCTCTCGCTTCCTTCCCTCTTTCCTTTCTCTTCGCCCCTTTCTCTTTATTTCTCTCCCTCCCTCCCTCTCTCTTCCTCCCATCTTTCTGTCTGACTCTCTCCCCTCTCCCTCTCTCCCCTTTCTCTCTTCCTCCCTGTCTCTTTGTCTGACTCTACCCCCCCCCCCCTGCCCATCCTCCCACTTGATATCTACCTGTTCTCTTCTCTCTCCCCTTCTCCGTCCTTCTATCCTCCCCCTCTCCACCCTGTCCACCCAACACTACGTATGGGTCAGATTTTCAGAAAATGTACAATTCACCTTCACTAATTCTTTCAAATAACCCGAATTTCAGACAAAAATAAAATTCAAAATACAGTTCAACCTAACCAAACAGATTGCTAGAATCAATGCAATGCCAAATATACTCAAATTTACCTAGTATTGACCAAATTGCAGCCTAATTTAGCAGGATATATACTAAATGTGCACTGCTGCCAATTGTACATTTTCTGAAAATCTGACCCATATGATTCGCCTTCTAGAGGGATAGCCCCACAGTACCACTATATACCCCCCACACAACCCAACACACTGTGCATTGTACTATAACAGTTATACAACCAGGGCCAGGTAATGTGATGAGCCTAATAATACCTGCATGGATATAGGTAGACACACTTGTACCTCACCTGGGCAGGTAGAAACAGCTTAGCCTCTATCAAATAATTTACATACCACATTCACAATTTTACATTCTTTCAAACAAAGGGTTTTATAAAAACTAATCTTTGTAACAACTTAGAGAAATAGGACTCTAAGTTAACAACAACACTTATATATGGGTCAGATTTTCAGAAAATGTACAATTCGCCTTCACCAATCCTCTCAAACAACTCACATTTAAGACAGAAATGAGCTTCAAAATGCAGTTTAACATAACAGAACTGAAACTTTAAATCAATGCGATACCAACCATACTCAGATATACCCGGCATTCTTCATTTTCCAGGTTAATTTAGCCGAATTTCCTGAATGTGTAGAGCTTCCAATTGTACATTTTCTGAAAATCTGACCCATATATATAATAAATTGTACACAAACACACAAGTGTCTGTGTTGCATGTATTTTACCAAAATATTTATCTAAAATATTGAGTAATTGAGTGTAACAAATGGTTATTAAAGCATCTAGATAGGCATATATCATAGTTTCATGCTATCCTATGTCGTGGTTGCACTCTCAGCTAACGTCGGTCAAAAACTGAACAATTTTCTACTTTATGTTCCATTCTTTTCCAACCATTCTACAAGTCATTTGAACAAAATATTATACTTAGAAGAATCGCCCGAATCCCTTCTTGCGATGACTTCACTTATTATCGCTCACCGGGGGCAGTTCGCTCCCTCTCCCAGTGGTTAGACTTCAAATTCGCGTATATTTATAAATATAACAGTAGCAGAATATTGATAAATCCAGTCCTATATGTCAAAATATGAATGGATTTGGTAAGATTTTGTTTTTAGATATCCTATAATGGAATTACATTTTTATTCAGCCACAATCGTGTAAAATTAACATTATTTGTTAAACCTGAATATCATCAAGCAAATCGTTCATCTTTTTTCATTCTTTTTTGATAGATATTTTAGTACAACCATTCATTTATTGCGCTCTCTTGAAAAATTGTTTGTTGTGGGGTCTCACACCTACATCCCAGTCAGGTCCAGACGGCCACATTCCTCGATTCCACATCCAGTGATAAGCTTAACCACAAGGCTAAGACTAAGGCTAAAAGTGTTAATGACCCCTAAAACTTAGGGGTCCAAAACTGCCTTCTGGACCTGACTGATCCTACGTTACACTCTAGGTCCAAACCCTCAGATCAGATAAGAATGGTATATACTTCGCTAATCGGTTTCCTAGCCTAGGACTCGGCGTTTTAATGGGAATATAATGGCACTTTGCAGTTTGAGGCAAGAGGCTTTCCTTTTGTTTGAAGGGACTCTCTCATCTTTGAGCCTAGACTGCGTTAAATGCAGATTACTGTGTTGAAATACCATCCTACTTTCGTATATTTAAGAATAAATAGAATAAATAAAGATATTTTTATAAATCAAATTAATACGCCATTAATTAGACTGGGACAATATTGGATCTGGGTGAAGGTAGACATTTCCCTTTCGGTTCCCTCGACCCAATTCCTTTTTCACTAATGTATGCACAACCAGGATTAAGACCCCAACCCTAAAGATAAACAAAATACAGATTCATATTGAGCTCATATAGTGGGCTTGCAAACAACCCAATGAGCACTAGAAACAAGTATAAGGGTCAGATTTTCAGAAAATGTACAATTCACCTTCACCAATCCTCTCAAATAACCCGAATTTCATACGAAAATACAGTTTAAAATAGAGTTCAACCTAACGAAACAAATTGCTAGAATCAATGCAATGCCGACTACACTCGAATTTACCTAGTATTGACCAAATTGCAGCCTAATTTAGCATAATTTACTAAATGTGTACAGCTGCCAATTGTACATTTTCTGAAAATCTGACCCATATAACATGTATAATATATAATATGGGCGTTGGTTTATTAGGCAAGACAACAGTGTTTGCGATCCCCCCCCCCCACACACACACACACCCTACCTATAAAGATTTACGCTACCTTAAAGTTTTTTAGACCTTTCCTATTTTTAAGAAAATGATTTTTTGACAAAAAAGCTAATTAAAGCAGGAAAACAAGTCTCCCTAACCATAAAACACTGAAAATGTATAGTTCAACAACTAATAAGTGGAAAATTGATGAAACTGGTGAATTATAAAGAACAATATGCAGTAGTATGATGTAACAACCAAAAATTTGTAAATGTTCAAGGCTGTCCAAAAGTACACTATGAACAAATATGAAGGAAAACAAGCTACAGGTTAAATAATTAAAATTATTGTATTTTAATAATAAAAAAAAATAAAATAATAAAAAATATGAAAAAAAAATTTGTTATATTTACATATTATATATCTAACGCCCATTGTACAATGGGGAGTATTATACATATATGTGATGTGTTACATGCAAATGAGTCATAAGTCGCAAAAAATGGATGTTGGGATATTGTCATATTTGAAAAGATGAGACCAAGTAAAGGGGATTCCAATGAATATAAACATTAAGGGCATCTAAAAAGTATTTCTATATTTTAAGTTTGATATTTTTTTTCTGAAAAAAAAAGTTTTCAATATTTTGAGGTGGAAGATTACTAGTAAAGTAGGTAAATGTACTCCATATGATGATATTAGAAATGCATGGATTGATTTAATACACAGTCCTGAAATTTGATATATGTATTCACATGATCTAAAGCTCTAGACACCTACAAAAATGAGAACATTCGTGAAAAGAGATCTTGTAAATAAAACACTTTGAAAAATATCAATTTTGCGACTTATTACTCATTTTCCTGAAACACATCACGTATTATGATGAACTATATCGATGGATTCAATATTTCCACCATTTTCTTTAAAAAATAACTTATCTGTCACTTCTATGTGTGAACACTGCCAGTAGACCACGCATACATACCTGCAAAGGAACAAGGATAGATTTAGTAATTTATTCACAACAAATCCACGACATTATGGTGGAAACTACTGTAGTTTCAAGTATCTAAATTCAGGAAATTAATTAAAATCATTAAGATTTGGTAGGAAAAATCAAATACAATACTCGGTGATTTATTCTACTATGAAAGATTAAAAGGATTCGCGTTGTAACACTGTGTTTTGGGCGGACTGCCAAAACAACAATTTTTACCTTTTTTACGCCCATGATTGGATCAGATTAAGCCCCGCCCCTTAACCTCTTGACCCCTCCTCCCTCCATGCACCTAGCGGCAGCAATTGTTACTACTTTGCACTGATAACTGGGGTCATTTGGTGCGATGGAAAACATAAACAAACGGAGGTGCACAGAATGGGGTACAGTTGGGGTTATTGTTCATTTGGGTTCTATACTTGTCATTCTCATATATTTAAGGATTTGAAATCCCTCTTGGTGTTTCCTGTCTGTCTGTCACTTGTCTCCTCCCTCCCCCTTTCTGTCTCCTCCCTCCCCCTCTTCTGTACCACCTCTCTCTTCCTCCCTCTCTCTCACCTCTCTATCCTGTCCCTTCTCGCTCTCTCTCTCTCCCACCTATCTCTCCCCCTCCCAGTCTGTCTCTCCCTCTCTCATACTTTTTCCCTCTCCGATCTTTTTTCCTCTGCACTTCAAACCCTCAGATCAGATAAGAATGGTATGTCAGCCAACTTTGCTAATCGGTTTCCCAGCCTAGGAATGAGAATATAGTGTCATTTTGCGGTATTAATGGAATTATAATATAATAATATATGATAATATATAATAATATATAATAATATATAATAATATATAATAATATAATGGCACTTTGCGGTTTGAGGCGAGAGGCTTTCCCTTCGTTTGAAGGGACTTTCTCAACGTTGGGCCTAGACTGAAAGGCTCTCTTCGATTCGTTTTACCTCTGCTCCTTAACATCACACCCCTTTCTCTCTACCCCTCCTCTTCACCCCCCGCCCCTTTCCTCCAGAACCCTTCCCCTCTCTTTTTTCTCTCTCCCACCTCTTTCTGAGTCTCCCTTCTGTCCCACCTGCACCTTCTCCTTCCCTTCTCTCGCTCCCTTCTCTCTCTCTCTCTCTCTCTCTCCCTTCTCTCTCTCTCTCTCTCGCTCCCTTCTCTCTCTCTCTGTCACTTTCTCTCTCCCTCTCTCTCTATCTCCTTCCCATCTCTCTCTCTCTCTCTCTCTCTCTATCTATCTACTGTCCCTTCTCTCGCTCCCTTCTCTCTCTCTCTCTCTCTCCCTTCTCTCTCTCTCTCTCGCTCCCTTCTCTCTCTCTCTGTCACTTTCTCTCTCCCTCTCTCTCTATCTCCTTCCCATCTCTCTCTCTCTCTCTCTCTCTATCTATCTCCTGTCCCTTCTCTCTCTCACTCTCTCTCTCGCTCCCTTCTCTCTCTGTCACTTTCTCTCTCCCTCTCTCTCTATCTCCTTCCCATCTCTCTCTCTCTCTCTCTCTCTCTCTCTATCTCCTGTCCCTTCTCTCGCTCCCATCTCTCTCTCTCTCTCTCACTCTCTCTTTCCAGCTGTTGTTTGTTCCTCTCTAACACCCTCCCTCTCTCCTATCCTTTTTCCCTGCCCCTTAACACCACACCCCTTTCTCTCTACCCCCCTCCCCCTCCTCCCCCCTTTCCTCCAGAACCCACACGTTCCCCTGTACCCAGCATGTACACACAATGTCCCCCTGTGTCTACCTCACACTAATGTACAACCAGACACTTTTATAGCTCTCCTCCATTCACAGTTTCTCTAAGGATCACTCTTTATGTCCTCTAAGTCCCGCTTGACCTTCCCAAGGTCACAACTCAGGGGTCAGCCGGGTCAAGGATGATTGATCCCAGGGTCAAGCGTTTTCCAGTTTGAAATGGTCGAAACTACCAGCCCCTTGAGCTAACCGACTTTCACTGCTTTCACTTGGAATTTATTTTCAACCTCTCAAAAAGAAGTAGGAAAGAATGTACTTGAGAGGGTGCAAACAAAACGGAAAAGACCTATCCAAGGTGGTTGTTGCTATATGTCGTTATACCAATCCTCTTAACACTATAACTAAGCAAGATTTAAGAAGAATTGAGGTTCAAAATACATTTGAATGGTCATTTTCTTTGAATCAACGTAATATATTAGAATATACCTAGCGGCTAGTACTCTCTCTTTCCTAAGCCCAATTTAGCCCAATTTACAGAATCTGAAAAGGATATTGACAGAAATGTGATTTTATTTTTTTCCATCCTAAAATAACCTCGCACTAAACGTCATACCTATATATCAAAAAGTGAACAATTGTGTCTATCAACCAACTGGAAATAAAACAAAATATAGAAAATAAGTCGAGACGAAGAGGCCACAGGAATCCCACATATGGTCCATCTTCTCAATAAAGTACAAACTTTATGGCACAAAAACTTCTAAATTCGATTAATAAAGATGATATCTGATTTGTCCTTATTGTCAGTCTGTCATTGTTGTACGGGTCAGGTTTTCAGAAAATGTACAATTCGCAGATCAACACATTTAGTAAATTCTGCTAAATTATACCGGAAAATCGTCCATACTACGTATATCTGGGTATATTTAGTATAACATTGATTCAAACAATCTGTTAGGTTATGTTGAACTGTATTTTGAACCTGATTTTTGTCTTTGATTTGGGTTATTTGAGATGATTGGTGAAGGTGAATTGTACATTTTCTGAAATTCTGACCAGTACTTAGTTTCTCATCAGATCCTGGTGTTGTGGTTGCTTTAGTAAGTTGTTGTTTTTTGTCAAATGTGGATTTGTCTTTAATGGCGAGACAATTTTATTGGTGATCTGGTGTTTGTGAGAGATCCTCTTTGAGTGGACAATGTGGTTGACCTTTGACCCGGTGGTATTCTCAATGATATCATCCAATATTTGGATCTTGGACGGAAAAAATGCTTTAATTACTTTTGGTGGCCGAGGATTCGGTGCAGTTTCGTTTTTTGAGTAGATTAAAAAATAATGAAGTAACGATCTGTTGAGGACACTTTCCCTACAAGGTCATGTGGGTCAGATTTTCAGAAAATGTACAATTCAACTTCACCAATCCTCTCAAATAACCCAAATTTCAGACGAAAATAAAGTTTAAAATACAGTTCCACCTAACCAAATAGATTGCTAGAATCAAAGTAATGCCGAATATACTTGAATTTACCAATATTGACCAAATTGGAGTCTAATTTAGCAGAATTTACTAAATGTGTAGAGCTGCAAATTGTACATTTTCTGAAAATCTGACCCGTGTATAAATAAAGTGAACTGTGATGTTTCAGTACATGAAAATCATACTCTGGTTCTTTTGAAACAATTCAAACATATACAGTCTAGGTTTAGAGTTGAGAGTCCCTTCAAACTTAGGGAAAGCCTCTCGCTCTAAACCGCAAAATGCCATTAGAATCCCATTAGAATGCCTACTCCAATACCCAAAACACCAATTCTGTGTTTGACCTATGCAAATATTCTGTCATCTCCACCCCTTGTGTAACCCCCACCCCCACCCCCACCCCACCCCTTGTATAAGCCCCCTCCCGCCCCACCCCCTCCCCTCCCCCCCTTGTGTATACCCCCACCCCCACACCCCTTGTGTATACCCACTCGAGGATCCCCCCAGGTACACAGTGGAGCTTAATTACCCCCTGCTAATCCCTTAATGAGCTGGTGATGGGTATAACGAGGTAATCCCCCACCCCGTGTTTACACTCATACTAATCACAATTATACACACCTAATTAGCTTCTCTCTAACTCCCACCCCCCGCCCCACCCCACAAACCCTACCACCCCACCCCACCCCTCTCTCTCTCTCTCTCTGTCTCTCTCTCTCCCTCTCTTTCTCTGTCTCTCTCTTTTTCTGTGCCTCTTCCGCCCCATTTTCTCACTCATCACACCTCCTTCCCGCTCTGTGACTCTAAAAGCCCTAGTCCACTAAGCCGCTTCTCATGCGAGAAAACCCTTTTCCACTAAATTCACACACACATGAGAATCGGCTCAGTGGACAAGGCCCTTAACTCTCCCTGTCCCCTCCATGTCTGTAGGAAGATGCACAGGTGCTTTCTCACAACCAACCTCCCCTCTTCCATCCTCTACCCCCTCCCCCGGCCCTACCTCCATCTCCCCCAGTATCAGATTAATCTGCTCCTCAGCAAACAGTATTAAGGCTGGACCAACAGTCAGGGTGGCAGTGGGCGCTAATATCCAGGTGTGTCAGTGGGCACTAAAGGGTCAGAATTTCAGAAAATGTACAATTCGCCTTCACCAATCCTCTCAAACAATCCAGATCTAAGACTAATAACCCACATTTCCGACAGAAATGAGCTTCAAAACGCTGTTTATTATAACAGAACTGATACTTTAAATCAATATACTCAGCTATACCCAAAATGTATCATTTTTTCATCAGAATTTAGCAGAGTGATTAAATGTGTAGAGCTGCCAATTGTACATTTTCTGACGATCTGACCCTAACATCCAGGTGTGCTACACACCTGTGACTCACAGGGTAAATAGGCGGCGTGTGGCCGGCGTTCCACTCAATCAGGGAGTTTCCTTCCCACACAAACACAAGCTGATATTGTGAGGTGATTCCAGTCTCTGTCTGTCTGTCTCTATCTCTGCTCCCTCAGCACTCCCCCCCCCCCCCCACCTCTCCTCCTCCTCCTCTCTCCCTCTCTCTCTCTCTCTCTATCACTCTCTCTCTCCCTCACTCTCTCCCTCCCTTTCTCTCTCTCCCTCCCTCACTCTCTCCCTCCCTTTCTCTCTCTCCCCTCTCTCTCTCCCTCCCTCCCCCTCTCTCTTTCCTCTCTCTCTCTCTCCCTAACTCTCTCTCTCCCTCGCTCTCTTTCCTCTCTCTCTCCCTCCCTCCCCCTCTCTCTTTCCTCTCTCTCTCTCCCTCACTCTCTCTCTCCCTCTCTCTCTTTCCTCTCTCTCTCTCTCTCTCTCTCTCCCTCCCTCCCTCCCCCTCTCTCACTCCCTTTCTCTCTCTCCACTCTCTCTGTGTCTGCCCGAGGTGACCTTGAGGGGTGTAAGAAGTAATAACCAATGGTACAACATTATCGCTACCAATGACATGTTTATTATTTATCAACATCGTGCCTTAAACTAGCACCATGGTCCCACCAAGCACCTAGATAGGGTCAGATTCTCTGCAAATGTACAATCGGAAAATCTACACATTCAGTAAGTTCTGCTAAGTTGGACTGAAAAATAGTAAATACAGGCACGGACTTGTAATGAGTTACAAGTCCGTGATACAGGGTACACCTGAATATATTTGATATTGTTTTGATTCAAACAATCTGTTTGGTTAGGTTGATCTGAGTTTTGACCCTTATTTTTGTCTTAAATTTGGGTTATTTGAGAGGATTGGTGAAAGAGAAGTGTACATTTTCTGGGGATTTCACCCATCTTCCTAGGGAACAACAGCATGCGTCTGCAGCAATCATCATATCTTGTCGAGCATTCACACAATGATGGATATGTGATAGTTCCCGTGCGTGTGGTTAAACACATCACATCAACACCACCCCATAGGCCTCTAACACCACTCCAGCCTAGGCCCAAAGCTGAGAGAATCCCTTCAAACGGAGGGAAAGCCTCTCGCTTCAAACCGCAAAGTGCCATTATAATTCCATTAAGACCGCAAAATGACATTATAATCCCATTAGAACGCCTAGTCCTAGGCCAGGAAACCGATTAGCGAAGTAGGCGTCTAATCACTGACATACCATTCTTATCTGATCTGAGGGTTTGAACCTAGACTGTCTCGACCCAGTGATCAAAACCCAGCATGAATTACGTCAGCCCTGCCATCAAAAATCATCATAAAATGTGGAAAAAAACAAAAATAAAATGGTGTCATAATTTCCCATGATATTTGGATCATCACATGGTATCAGCGGTTGGCATGGTAACACAGTTTTCAAATGGGGATTGCGCATGCGTACCCGGTGTCTAGAGGTTGGGTTCCGGTGGCTAATAGAGGCATGTTAATGTATGCATGTATTAGGCTGATACTGGATATGTGCTGGGGAGACTGCCTTGTTCTAATGTCTGCACAGGGAGCGGTTGTTGCTGAACATTGATTTTTTATTGTGCCTCCCTCACTGTGGGTTTCATAGAATAATCCAGAAATATTCTTCCCTTCTGTGTCAGTGTCTTTCTCTGACTCATGTGGTCCCCCCCCCGCCCCCCACTCTCCTATCTCTGCCCCCACCCCCTCTTTCCCTACCTCTCTCTAGACTAGCTTTATTTTTGTTTCTCTCTCCCTCCCTTCTCCCTCCCTCTCTCTCCCTTCCCTATTTCTCTCCTCTCTCTCCACGACCTTTCTCTCTCTCGCTCCCCTTATCTCTCCCTTCCCTATCTCTCCCTTCCCTATCTCTCTCCTCTCTCTCCACGACCTTTCTCTCTCTCGCTCCCCTTATCTCTCCCTTCCCTCTCTCTCCCTTCCCTATCTCTCTCCTTTCTCTCTCCACCACCTTACTCTCTCCCTCCCCCTATCTCCCCCCCCCCTCCCTCTTTCTCCCTTCCCCATATCTCTCTCCTCTCTCTCTATCTCTCTCTCTCTCTCTCTCTCTCTCCATATATCTTTCTTTATACCAAATGATACTATTCTATTAGCCCCTTATATTTAAATCATTACCTTAATTAATCCAATATTACAGTGTTTATATCTCAATATATTAGCCCCTTATATTTAACATTTTATCATTACCTTAATAAATCCAATATCACAGTGTTTATATCACAATATCCCAAGTCTTCCACTAAGGAATATTCCACTGCAATGAATGCCAATAAACCACAACCCAACTTGTAAGTTGTCCCTCACCAACCCACACATTACATACACTGTATATATACATGGCTGTCATAAAGCCCCACCAGTCACACAAACATGACTTACATGCTGTATTTGTCCCGTCTTTACAAGCCCTCTCCGCATACAGCACATTCCACTGCCCCCCTCGCCCGCCGCCAGTCAAAATACAACATAAAATTTGCCCAATAAACAGAAAAGGTTGGTACACAAACAGGAGGTGAGGGGGAGGGGGGGGGGGGAAGTGGGGAGGGGGGGGGGGGGGGTTACCGTGGGTTATACACCATGAAGAAAGGTTTCATCGGGAATTAGAAGCACCATAGCTGATCAACACACAGTCTAGGCTCAGAGTTGAGAGAGTCCCTCCAAACAGAGGGACATCATCTCCAACTTAGGCTCAACTGAGGAAAGGCATCTCCAGTCTAGCTATAGGTACTATACTAATGATTGACCCTCCAGAAATGTCGCCAACTTTTTCATGCATAAATATATATATAGAAGTATTTATTAGATGACCTTAATGTTTACTATCATTGGAATCGGCTTGATCTCATCTTGTCAAATATGATGGTATCTCAAAATTAATTTTTTGTGACTTGTGACTTATTTTGCTGTAACACATACATCATGGTATTAGACAATATCTATGAAATGAGAGATTTGAGAGATAAGACATACCTGTAGACCAATTTGCCTGTTTGCTGAAGGAGAACTTAAGCTTTCTTGCTTTCCATTGTTATTTTACTGTTAAGCACCGAATGAGTGACATTTTTATTTTAACAATGGACGGTTTAATTCGGTCGATATGACGTCACAATGTGCCGTAACAATGGCATTTAAATTCTTATCAGATAATGTGGCATACATCGACATTATACACGACCATCATATGTCAAACCTGAGCAAGAAAATTGTCAAAATTTGAGGAATTCTTACAGGAACTGAAATATCTAGGATGCAATCTAAAGTTTAGTGGGTACATTTCAGATCCGTATGTAAGCCTTCACAATATACCCTTAGGGCCCAACAAGGGTCAGATTCTCAGAAAATGTACAATAAGCAGCTCTACACATTTAGGGAATTCTGCTAAATTGGGCTGACAAAATTATGAATACCGGGTATATCTGAGTATATTTGGTGTCTCGTTGATTTATAGTATCTGTTTTGTTCTGTTAAACTGTATTTTGAAGCTCATTTCTGTCTCAAATGTGGGTTATTTGAGAGGATTGGTGAAGGCGAATTGTACATTTTCTGAAGATCTGACCCACAACACACAACATCCACGCATTGTGTCGTGTTATTGTATGGCAATAATTCGACTGAATTCACCTACAATTGTCATCCAATTGTCACCAATTTTAGCAAATATTTCTCGTCTATTGTAGTGTTTTTGAGTTTTTCCTATTGTGTCGCGAGGAGGGAGATATCAGTCAAAAAGTATTTTGATTTTTATCGATGAAAAATGTCAAGATGTTTAAAACCCGATGGACAAGAGGTGGTCTCGAGTGCGTTTATGTGATAAGTATCGCCTTCAATTGTCTCGCGCGGGGGAAAATGGTTCCTTTATCTGTTGTTTTGTTGTTGAGAGACAGGGAAGAGAGGGATGGGGTTTTTTATGGGGAGGGGGGATGGAGATATGATCTCTCTCCCTCTCACTCCCCCTTATTTCTCTCTCCTCTCACCCACTCTCTCCCCCTCCTCCCTCTGTCTCCCCACCCTCTTTCCCCTCCTTTTTTCTCTCCCTCCTCTGCCTCTCTCCCTCCTTTCCCTTCCCTCTCTCTCCTCTATCTCTCTCCTCTCTTCCTTCCTTCTGTCTCCCTCTCTCCTTTCCCTTTTCTCTCTTCCTCTCCCCTCCTCCTCCTAGCCAATAATGAATGACCAGTCCCTGTGCCTTTATTCTTTATTCTCTTTAATTGCCCATTCTTGCTGCTCTCGACAATACCAAACAATCACTTCTCACCCCCACTCCCTCCCCCTACTCTCTCCCTCTCTCTTTCTTCCCCCCACTCCTCTCTCTCCCCCCTCTTTCCCTTTCTGCCCCTCTCTCTCACTGTCCCCCCTCCCTCCCTGTCCCTCCTCTCTCCCTCCCTCCCCTCTCTCATCGCTCTCAGTACCAAACGATCACCTCTCACTTTCTCTCTTTGTGTTAAACTCGTATTAAACTCTAATTTATTTGTACAAATAAATCTGTACGTGTGCTCGAGGTAGGGATGGGGTAGCATTAGGAGAGGTAAGGTAACAGTAGGGGGAGGTAAGGCTGAGGGTGTCATGTTTCCATTGTCGTCCCCCCTCAACTATTGATCAGGGTTTGTGACGTCAGGAAACGCTTGTCAGACGCTCCTATTTACACGGACGGACGGTAGGTGGCAGTAGTGATGGATAGGAACAAAAGCTAATGGGGGAAAGGACCAGGAAGCTCGGGGGAGATTTTTACTATTTTTAATAGGATAAATTAGATTATTGAAGTGGCAAAAAATGCTTAAAAACCATTAAATACTAGTTTAAATGTCATAAAAGTTGTTAAGACTAACTGAAAAATAGCAAAACAAATGATATAAGACAGAAAAACGGTTTAAAATCATCAAAACAAATCATTACAATTTTATGGTGTCCATTCCTTTAAAGCCTTTAAAGTTGTCATTCCATTTAAAGTTGCATTCTATTATTTCATTTTCAGATTTATTTTTTTTAAAAAAAAGACGTCCATTACTATAAAGACTTGAACTCATCTTATTATGTTCTGATGATATCAAAGAAAACATTAGGTGATATTTTTCAACACAATTTATTTGGAAACATGTAAAACACATTAACATGAGATCCCCATTGAATATTCCATGCTGAACATAACATGTTTTTAATAGCATTTACTTTTACATATTCAAACTCTCATCTTACGTTTTTCATCTGTTGCCTTCCTTTTTTATTTTCCCCAGTGTGAATCGAGCCGATGTGCTGTATTCCACCACCGGGTAAATCGGTGTGAGATTTTCAGAAAATGTACAATTCACCTTCATCAATCCTCTCAAACAACCCACATTTAAGACAGAAACGAGTTTCAAAATACAGTTTAACATAACAGAACTGATACTTTAAATCAATGCGATACCAAATAAACTCAGATATACCCCAAATTTATCATTTTTTTAGCAGAAATTACTAACTGGGTCAGATTTTCAGAAAATGTACAATTGGCAGCTGTACACATTTAGTAAATTCTGCTAAATTAGACTGTAATTTGGCCAATACTAGGTAAATTCGAGTATATTCGGCATTGCATTGATTCTAGCAATCTGTTTGGTTAGGTTGAACTGTGTTTTGAACTTTATTTTCGTCTTAAATTTGAGTTTTTTGAGAGGATTGGTGAAGATGAATTGTACATTTTCTGAAAATCTGACCCAACTATGTAGAGCTGCCAATTGTACATTTTCTGAAAATCCATATGTGTGCGGGTTAGAGAGGTGGTGTAATAGAGACGAGGCACACCTGCCGGTAACGTGAGACACAATCAATGGCACCCACTAGTAAACACACTTGAAAAGTCCAAAAGTAAGGTAATTTATGTGAGAACGGTTAGTATAAATCATGCCAATCACTCCCAGTATGTACTCTCTATAGAAGATGGTTTTTGTTGTTATTAGCAAATTCAGTCATAGTTAAAATTTCAGATCTTTTCTCTGGTTGAGGGCGGAACTTTCACCATACAGAATTATCGCCACATCAAAGCGGATCTTATGCCTGTCTGTCAATAATGCGGGTAATATGGAACACCATAGGCTACAGTATTGGTTCTCATACCACATACAGTGGGTAATATGGAACACCATAGGCTACAGTATTGGTTCTCATACCACATACAGTGGGTAATATGGAACACCATAGGCTACAGCATTGGTGCTCATACCACATACAGTGGGTAATATGGAACACCATAGGCTACAGCATTGGTGCTCATACCGCATACAGTGGGTAATATGGAACACCATAGGCTACAGCATTGGTGTTCATACCACATACAGTGGGTAATATGGAACACCATAGGCTACAGCATTGGTGCTCATACCACATACAGTGGGCAATATGGAACACCATAGGCTACAGCATTGGTGTTCATACCACATACAGTGGGTAATATGGAACACCATAGGCTACAGTATTGGTACTCATATCACATACAGCGGGTAATATGGAACACCATAGGCTACAGTATTGGTACTCATATCACATACAGTGGGTAATATGGAACACCATAAGCTACAGCTACAGCTCATACCACATACAGCATGAGAGTCATGGTTCCATAATATTCTCACTATTTTCTTGCCATAAAAGTATAATAAACACAAAATTACCCTAGGGCGATCTCCCTAGTTCCATATTACATGCAGGCTACACCACTTAACTTCATACATTGTGAACGGTTGTCTTATTTTAACTTATCCATTTTTTACCTGGCGTGATGCTGCACCAGATGGGATATATTGACCTGGTACAGAGGTGTGAGGTGTAGTGAGATAGGGTAATAGATAGTGGTGCAATATGAGCCCAACCCATATACACCATGGACAGGTACTTGAATCTTAGCCTTAAATCACCCATGGATCAGGGCGTCAGAAAATGTACAACCGGCAGCTCTAAATATTTAGTAAATTTGGATAAATTAGACTGAAATGTGATAAATACTAGGTAAATCTGAGTATAGTTGGTATTGTATTGATTCAATACATCAGCTCAATTATGTTGAACAGTATTTTGAACCTCATTTTTTAACTAGTTATTTTTCCTCTGGAGATATTTCTGTCAGGTTTAAGGAAGAGTTGTTTAAATTAAATTGAATAGAGAAAACAATAAACTATAATAAATTTGAAATTCATAATTAAAATTAAGAGTTTCGTGCTTGAGACATATGCCACATTCCATAACCCTGATCTAACCCTACGTGCTGTATATAAGCCGTAACGTGAGCCGTAAACGTGGCCGTAAGAGTGGGCTAACGGTTACTAACAGCTGCCAAGGGCTGCTTACTATTGTCAACTATAAATATTTTATAGTGAAATATTTACTCTAATGGTGCTTGACATAACTTCTTGTACCATTAGGACCAGGATATAGGCTGGGCTATAGTAAAGCCGTAAATGGGTCAGATTTTTAGAAAATGTACAATTGGGAGCTCTACACTTTTAGTAAATTCTGCTAAATTACGCTGCAACTTGGTCACTACTAGGTAAATTCGAGTATATTCGGCATTGTATTGATTCTAGCAATCTGTTTGGTTAGGTTGGACTGTATTTTCAACTTTATTTTCGTCTGAAATGTGGGTTATTTGAGAAGTTTGGTGAAGGTCAATTGTACATTTTCTGACAATCTGACCCAAATGTGTATGTGTGTCTGTGTGTGGGGGGCGGGGGGGGGGGGGGAGTGGGAACATTCCTAGCATTATTAATTGTGAATGTGGAGTGGTAAGTGGTGAGAGGTGGGGGAGAGATAGAGGAAGAAAGACAGATGGAGAGAGTGACAGACATAGAGGGGAGAGAGGTAGGACTAGGAGAGAGAGAGAGGGAGGGCAAGGGAGAGAGAGTGGGGGCAGGGACTGAGAGAAAGGGTAGCGTGCTAGGAGAGGGAGAGGAGACAGATATAGAGGGGAGAGGGAGAGAACGGGGAGGAGGCAGGGGGAGAGAGGGGGGAGGAGGAGGGAGAAAGGGGAGGAGGCAGAGGGAGAGAGTGAGTGAGTGAGTGAGTGAGATTGGTTGCTTTACGCCCTTATCAACACATTTAAGAGTGTTTTATCAAAGGGCGGGAGAGCTGAGAGGGAGAGAAAAAGAAAAAGAGATAGAGAAGATGGGAGAGAGAGACAGAGAAAAGAGGGAGAGAGGGGGAGGAGGGAGGGAGAGAGGGGAGGAGGCAGAGGGAGAGAGGGGAGGAGGCAGAGGGAGAGAGGGGAGGAGGCAGAGGGAGAGAGGGGAGGAGGGAGAAAGATAGAGAAAGAGGACAGAGAGAGAGGCGGGAGTAATGAAAATGAATGTGGGAGAAAGTGTCACCGGTATGTGCCCCTCATGTGGACCAACAGCTGATGTACCGAGGTTCATGGTTTGTTGTCATTCTTTACCAGCTTATAGCTCTGTTTATGTACATCCACTCTCTCTCAGTCATCTATTACTCTACTGATGTAGGGGAGAGACAGGGGAGAGAGTATAGAGAGAGGGAGTGGGGGGAGTTAGAAAGAGAAGGGGGAGAAGGGGAGAGAGAGAGCAGATAGAGAGAGAGGAAGAGAATTCGAAAGGGAAGGGGCGAGAGAGGGAGAGACAGAGAGGAGAGGGAGACGGAGAGACAGAGAAGGGGCGAGAAGAGAGAGCAGATAGAGAGAGAGAGGGAGAGACAGAGAGGAGAGGGAGAGACAGAGAAAGAGAGACAGAGAGGAGAGAGAGAGACAGAGACAGGAGAAGGAGAGAGAGAGAGAGAGGAGAGGGAGAGACAGAGACAGGAGAAGGAGAGAGAGAAAGAGAGAGGGAGAGACAGAGGACAGGAGAAGGAGAGAGAGAGAGAGAGAGGGGAGGGAGAGACAGAGACAGGAGAAGGAGAGAGAGAGAGAGAGGGGGGAGGGAGAGACAGAGACAGGAGAAGGAGAGAGAGAGAGAGAGAGAGAGGAAAGGGAGAGACAGAGACAGGAGAAGGAGAGAGAGAGAGAGAGAGAGAGAGAGGGAGAGAGAGGGAGGAGGGAGAGCAAACCTACATTATGGCAAGATCCAACAAACGAATGTAGATCAAGTATGGGAATTAAATATGTGCATTTTCCCTTACTTTCATCTTGATTTTCATTTGGGGAATAACTTTACCATTCTCTGAATTAGAGAAACACTAGATTTTAAATGGGATCTTACGGTTTCTGCTTTGACCCTTACACACATGATTCCCTATCTCAAATCTCAAATCTGAACCTATAGGTTCAGATTTGAGATTTGATAAATGAATTTCAGCGAAAAAGTGAACATTGACGATTTAACTCAAATGGGACCAAATGGTTAAAATTGAGTCAATATTTATAGCAATTCCAAAAGCTAACAAAAGCCCCTTCACAGGTCACTATTATAGCCAGGCTGTGGCCAATATGTTGACGGTGAAGTGAAGGGGGGATGGCGGGGGCACGGGTGGGGATAAAGACCCGACAGGTTTTAATGAAACAAGCATATAGTAAATGTAGCCTTATCATACACCTTTGTCTCCTATTTGAACCATCAAATATAGTTAAAGCTATGACTTATCACAAGCATCCCACCACATCTTATTATCAATTAATTATCAGGGAATGAGGGTTGGGAGAGAGAGAGAAAGATAAGAGAGAGGGGGGGTGGGGGATGGGGGAGAGAAGAGAAAGAAAGAAAGAAAGAGAGTGAGCGAGAGGAGACGAAACATAAAGAGAGGGTAAGGAGAGGGAGCGAGAGAGGACGAAAGATGGAGAGGCAGAAAGAGAAAGAGAGAAGGAGAGACAGAAAGAGAAGAGCAGAGAAGAGAAGAGGGAGGACAGAGAGGGGGGATAGGAGAAGACAGAACGAGAAGGAGACAGAGGGAGATAGATATGAGAGAGGAGAGAGAGAGAGACATTTAGTATAAGGGTCAGATTTTCAGAAAATGTACAATTCGCCTTCACCAATCCTCTCAAATAACCCATATTTAAGACAGAAATGAGCTTCAAAATGCAGTTTAACATAACAGAACTGATACTTTAAATCAATGCGATACCAAATATACTCAAATATACCCAGTATTCTTCATTTTTCAGCCTAATTTAGGAGAATTTCATGAAAGTGTAGATCTGAAAATTGTACATTTTATGAAAATCTGACCCATAAGGCAGGTCATAGCTGCCCCCCTGCACCCCCTCCCTCCTCCTGAGAGACCCTACCCCCCCCCCCCCCCACCCCGTACATAGAATGGCGGAGGTATAGACAGAAGTCCAAATATTTGTGATCAATGTGACAGAGCCGACTCATCCTCTATACAGATGTAGAACGGCGGCTACTTGTCAATGGGAATCATACTTAACTAGCTCTCCTTCCTCTCCAACTAGCTCTCCTTCCCCTCTCCAACTAGCTCTCCTTCCCTCTCCAACTAGCTCTCCTTCCCTCTCCAACTAGCTCTCCTTCCTCTCCAACTAGCTCTCCTTCCCACTCCAACTAGCTCTCCTTCCTCTCCTTCCCACTCCAACTAGCTCTCCTTCCTCTCCTTCCCACTCCAACTAGCTCTCCTTCCTCTCCTTCCCCTCTCCAACTAGCTCTCCTTCCCTCTCCAACTAGCTCTCCTTCCCACTCCAACTAGCTCTCCTTCCCTCTCCTTCCTCTCCAACTAGCTCTCCTTCCCTCTCCAACTAGCTCTCCTTCCCACTCCAACTAGCTCTCCTCCTCTCCAACCCACTCCAACTAGCTCTCCTTCCTCTCCAACTAGCTCTCCTTCCCACTCCAACTAGCTCTCCTTCCTCTCCAACTAGCTCTCCTTGCCTCTCTTCACCCTCTCCTACCCACTCTTCACCTGCCCCTACACCACCTGCAGCAGGTCTATATGGGGAAATTGCCTCACGATGTACAAATTCGTCTTCACTATTCCATATCTCTCTAT
>OW804098.1:114399645-114429232 GCA_942159475.1 Sthenelais limicola
AGGGGAGCTGTCCCCCAAATCTGAGTTCCTCCATCCTATCCCAGCTGTTGTTTTCATGAGGAGGTGACAGATTTCGAGAGGTTTAATGGAATTCCGTCTTCCACCCATCCCCATCAAAGAAATGTCCCCGCAACGTGGGTATCATGTTACCAACTATAATGACTTTTAGATGGGTTGAAAAAGAATGGAACAAAAAGTGGAAAAGTGCAGTTACCAAGTGCTGGGCTGTTCAGCCTATAGGGGATTTGTATGTATCACTGCGCATGTCTACTGCAGTGCATGCTGGGATGGATTCTGTTGAAATCTGACATACAAATGTTCGGCTACATTTTTATCGAAAATTGCAAGAATGTTTTCACCAATATCAGAGCTTGTATGAATGATCTATGAAAACCAAATGCATAATGGGAAATATGGGGACTTGTGTTATGGAAACATGTATAACACATGGATATTGATATTAGAGCATTAATAGATATTCCATGATGAACATGACATATTTTCTATAGATTTTAAACTGTACTATTAGTCCCATAATTCCATGGAAATAAAGATTTGAAATGGCGGCTATGCAAACCCCCTATTGGACTGTATCTCAGAAGCCGCTCCTCCCATCTTTTATTCACACCCATGCCACCTATATATCAGCTCTTCTATTGTATCACCCAGTGGTACTTATATCTTATACATACCACATGTATTATAGATAATGTGCCTAATACCGTACACCAGTATATAGCTAATATCTGTTAACTCAGCTTAGACAAAGCTATTTATCCTTTATCTGAACCAATGAATTAATTAGTAGACAGCCATGCATTCTACTGGCACTACTGGAACATATCCACATGGGGGTATAGCCACTATAGGCAGAAATATTAATCTCAACCTAGGGTGGGGCGGAAAGATGTAAATCTCTACCACAATATTTTCTTTATTTTTTTTTTGTAATTCAATTATTTTGATAATTAAAATAATTGTTAAATTTTTATTTCTACAGGATGATAGTGTTACAGACACCTGTAAAGTCTACCTAATTTCTCTCTCTTACAATTATCATTGTAATTGAATTATTGTAATAATTAAAATAGTTATGTAGTGAACTTCCACGACTAGAGGTGATTCTACAGTATGTTGTGACACTAGCTATTTGGCGCAATAACCGTCGTGCTATTCACTGTAACACCCAGGTTTGGTCACGATCTTCTCAACTAAGCTAAAGTAATACCAGACAATGTACTCTGTTTCTAGAGCGTTATTCCCCTCTCAGTACTTCTGACTTGGGTGCAATAGTCAGACAACGGACGGACTTATGTACAGCATAGTCACTATTCAGTTCTGTTCCAGAAAGTGGTGTTGGTACACCATACATTCAGTAACTGGTACAAAGTATATAGCTGAAGTAATACAAGTGATATGATGTACAATAACAGTTGAGAGTACAATACAAATTCTGTTGTAGAGAATAGGTTAATTAGGAACCTGTACATAGGGTTAAGCATGAGGGTAAAATCGTCAGAAAATGTACAATTCATCTTCACCAACCCTCTCAAATAACCCGAATTTAAGACACAAATCAGTTTCAAATTCTCTTCAACATATAACCAAACAGATTGTTTGAATCAAGGCAATATGAAATATCTTCAGATATACCCAGTATTGACCATTTTCCAGTGTAATTTGGCGGAATTTACTAAATGAGTAGATATGCGAATTGTACATTTTCTGACGATCTGACCCATAAGTATTTGATGACAGTAAGATCCAAACAGCTTCAAAAGGTGGTTGAGCGCGCATTGCTCACATCTTGCCCTTGAAGGCCGACCCATGCTACATCACGGTAAAATAATAACAAGTCTCCTCATCCACTACAGTTATATATTATTTATTACCACAGGTCCAGGGAGAGAGCTGTAAAGCTGGACCTCAATCATTTATTTACAATGTTAATTGTAATTAAATTATTTTAACAATTTAAAATAATTATTTACTATTTTATTACCACAGGTCCAGGATGAGAGCTGTCAAGCTGGAGCTCAATCATTTATTTACCATATTAATTGTAATTAAATTATATTTTAATAATTTAAAATTTATTGTTTATTCCCGCAGGTGCAGGATGAGAGTGAGGCGGAGAGCTGTGCATCTGCCACCAGCTCCAACCCCAACTACTTCCTGGAGAAGGTGCGCCAGACTAACGAGGCCATCCACTCCGGAGACTTCGCTAAGGCTGTCAGTCTCTACACAGAGGCTATTGACCTTGACCCTGGCAACCACATCCTCTATAGCAACCGCTCTGCCGCGTACACCAAGCTGGCGCAACATGACAACGCCCTGGAGGACGCTAAGAAGGCTAGAGAGCTTAACCCTACTTGGTCTAAGGTAAGAAAGGGTTATATTCATAATAATAAGGCTAGAGAGCTTAACCCTACTTAGTCTAAGGTAGGAAAGGGTTATATATCATAATAATAAGGCTAGAGAGCTTAACCCTACTTGGTCTAAGGTAGGAAAGAGTTATATATCATAATAATAAGGCTAGAGAGCTTAACCCTACTTGGTCTAAGGTAGGAAAGAGTTATATATCATAATAATAAGGCTAGAGAGTTTAACTATGGAACGCCATTGGGTCATTTATTCAGTATTTTTTGATATCTGAAAATGGATCAACTCATTTATTGATATCAATAAATGCTTTTTTGATATCAATAAATGCAATTCTTGATATCTGAAAATCAATTCTTGATATCTGAAAATCAATTCTTGATATCTGAAAATCAATTCTTGATATCAATAAATGCATTTTTGATATCAAGAAATACTGCCATTATTGATATCAAAAATTGAATTCTTGATATCAATAAAAGGATTTATGGATATCAAGAATTGCATTTATTGATATCAAAAAAGCATATCTTGATATCAATAATTCAATTTCAGAATACAACTAAGCTCTCAACTTAATCAGAAATGACTTTTGGATATCAAAAAATGCCTTTTTGGATATCAAGAATTGCATTATAGATATCCGAAAAGGCATTTTTAGATATCCGAAATGCAATTCTTGATATCTAAAAGTCCATTTATTGATATCCAAAAAGGCATTTTTTGATATCAAGAAATCTATGCAAATTAGGTGAGTTGAGTGACACAACATTCATTTGCATTGAATTTCAGATATCTAAAAGTCTCTGAAAATGATTTATTGATATCTGAAAATCATTTTCAGATATCTGAAAATCATTTTCAGATATCCGAAAATCATTTTCAGATATCAATAAATCATTTTCAGATATCAAGAAATCATTTTTGGATATCAATAAATCATTTTCAGATATCAAGAAATCATTTTCAGATATCTGAAAATCATTTTTAGATATCAAGAAATCATTTTCAGATATCAAGAAATCATTTTCAGATATCAAGAAATCATTTTCAGATATCTGAAAATCATTTTTTGATATCAAGAAATCTATGCAAATTAGGTGAGTTGAGTGACAGCCCTTAAATTTTGTGAAAATACGTTAGAGGGCAGCACTGTTTGACTTCATTTCAGCTGGATGCATTTTTTACCCTTTTCCATCCATCTACTTCCTGTTCCTGCCTTTTGAAGTGGAGTGGAGAGAAAGCAGGTTAGTACTGATGTTTTATTCAATATCCGTTCAAGAAGATAATTATAAATTGATCAAATACATGGGTCAGGTCGCCTAGAAATGTACAATTGCTTCTGATTTCCATGATTCCTGACTTTGAGGTTATATTACACACAAAATACTAAACATGATCATGAACTGCTTCCCTCTCAGCTCTCCTGCCCTTGATATGACCATATTAAATGTGTTGATAAGGGCATAAAGCATCCAATTCACTCATTCCAAAATACTAAACTCTGAGTAATTCTATTTGTCCAGTTATGTTGTAATGGTATGGAAGTACCTATAGCCACATTCCCAAGCATGTCAGACTTTGGCTTCCTAGTTGGGCATTACTATACATATGCTCGACCTTCTGACACTAAACAGAATATAAATGGAAATACGTGAGCATGGCCCTGGCCCTATGGCTCTTGTAAGAAAGCTCCATAGGATGAAAAGGAATGGGGTTTATGTAAAAGTAGTGGCATGGAAGGTATCTTAATGCATTAGTGCATGGAAGTCAAATTTATTATGGCCTGTAGTACTATATTATGCTTAGACGTAATATTTTTGTGAAATAATCTCGTAAGAGGAATGTCTATGACCACTAACTTTATCAGATATCTTACTGAGTAACTAAACTTACTTTGACACATATCTATGTAAAACTGACAGGCTTATTTTGCTTTTAATCATCATATGTGTGGAGAGTGAAGGTGAAAAATATAGAATATTAGTGGTAAAATAGCTGCCAAACCTCCCTTCTTGGCATGATATTTTAAAGAGGTGATAGGGAGAGACCATGTGGAGGGCAATTAGACTTTCCTCATTAACCCTTGTTTAATTTATCTAATTGATATAAGGCTAGATAACACTAGTAAACTCCCAATTGATTGTTTAAGCACATAAAATTCTCAAGCTTCATTTACGTTTTGTCAATATATTTCTTGATTCCTGTCTAAAGAATACAACTAAGTAATTGAGAGGATGTATACTTCATGGAAGGCTCTCACATTTGTGATAATTTAAATATTAATGGCCCTACAAGTTACAACAGTACGTTTTTGCTGATAGCTTAAACAAAATACCTGGTGGTGAGCTTGGGGGTGGGGCACCAAAACCACTAACATACATTCCTCCCACCTACAACAACTTGGCTGCTCTTTTGTGATGCCCTGAGTTTTTGAAAAACCAACATATGCTTTCCTGTCAATGTGCTATATTAATTGTCATTTCTTTCATTTCTTCAGACCTTTTGGAGATGGCAACTTTTAGAATAACATTGAGATGTGTTGATCGACTTCTTACTGAGATTGACAACCTTCTTCAAGCCAATGGTGATAAAGATATTGCATTGAGGAAGATCAAAGAAGCACATGATGCTGTTGCCACAATCACAGCCAACCTTACTGATGAACGCTTAACAGCAATATACACAGCGCTTTCAAACCTTGAAACCTTTTGTAGCAGTATGTCTGATACGATACCAGATGAGGTCTTGCCTATCACTGAAGAGAGAATTGCTGAAAATATTCTGGGCTCCTTGCCTAATGGCAGTCAAGGTGAGGTTGATAATTGTTTGAATGTACTAAAGATTAATCTTTTAATATAGTCATTGTTTCAATTTTGTTCATACCTAAAATCTTCTTTTTACAACATTTTTTATATATCTCCATTCCCGGAAGCGCATATTGGAGGGCAAAACATTGGTACATCTCAAATATTCTCAGCTTGTTTAATATTATTTTGGAATTTAGAAAACTGTTTTTTGTGTGACTTTACTACATCCTTTATCTTTATGTTCTCATTAAATAGGTCGTGGCCGCCCAAGTAAATTGATCACTGAGGGTCAACTGAGATTTCTAGTGAATCATGGCTACACCTCCACAGGAATTGCTGAAGTATTTAACTGTTCAAGTTCTACAGTGAAGAAGCGATTAGCAAAATACAGCATCAAAATGAAGGAAAGGTACTCTCAAATATCTGACGAAGACCTAAAAGCCACAATTACAGAACTACATTTGCGGTACCCAAACAGTGGTAGCAAAGTGAGTCAGCTTATATATTTTCATCAATATTTAATCCAACACCAATAGTCCATGACTGATGTAATTATTTCACAGTGGCATCGATTAAGGCATTCTACACTCGGTGATAATTAGCTTTTCTGAGTGGGTGACAGCCTCCTTAATAGTTATATTCAAGATCTGTTGACAGAACTGAAACCAATACAGTCTTCTGGCCTATACCAGGTCCTTCCTCACCATGAGAGAGTGAGAACCCAAAACACATGAGATATTTATTTCCAAATTGCTATTGGAAGAATTTTGGTGTATATATGCTGACTGAATATGACAAAAATATCCTCAATATGAATAAATATCAACCTGACTAATGTATATTTGGGTAAACTACTTCCAGAAAATCGAATAATAGTTTTTAATACCAGTGATAATTGTTGTCCCCGCCGCTAGCCAGAACCGGTTAGACAAGCGACTCCTGTTTTGTTTTAATCAATTAGTGACATTCTAAAACCTGTGTGTTGCTGACATCATTGCGGATTAGGCGCTGTTGGTCCAGATTAGTTGCAAATTTAAACATTAGGCGGTGGCTAGATCAAATAGTGGTATTTGGGTCTGTAACAATTGTAAAAACCTACATTCAACCATGACTTATTATAGTATTCATATCATGTTATATTTCAGATGATGCAATCATACCTTGTGGCACGCAATATCAACGTAACTAGGCAAAGAGTTCGCACTACTTTGGGTCAGGTGGACCCAGATGGGACATCTTCACGTTTAAGAAATGCACTAAAGCGCCGTGTGTACAGTGTGCCATGCTCTAACAGTTTGTGGCACATGGATGGACACATGAAGTTGATACGGTATGTCAGAATCTACACATGGAAAAGTTTCACAGTTATTAATTATTGAAATAGATTAGATGTGGGTATCAATTTGTATGTTATTGATAATACAATATCAAATAATATAGTATTCAGTTACTTCTAGTCAAACTCCAGTGTCTGTACTTAGTTGTGGAAATGTTACCACTTTGATGACGAAACCAAAGTAACATTTACAACCCCTTAACCTCTTAATATCTAGTTATGTAAGATGGGACCGAATATCTCCCTCCCCCTCACCCATCACCTGTGCTTTTTGGGGGCCAGCACTTATTAATTTCATGTTGGTAAATACCACAGCGTTTTGTAGGGGCCCTTTTTTTGGACCCGGCGCTTTATCAGTGAAATAAGGTATAGAAAAAATAGAAATATATATATATAGAAAAAAAACTGAATATGCTTTGAAACTCTCCTTGATGGAGGAACCAAAATATTTATTAATTAACAGTGGATCAACCAATAGCCCCTCCTTCCCCTAATTCATGAATATTCCACTATTAACCCTATAAAATATTCCATTTGCCACCATATACTTTGAATGATATGGGTAGGTAAATCTGCTAAGTTGGCCAATTTGTTTTGTGTTTATTATGGAAAGTTGTCATCTTTTGTTGACTTCATTGTTTTTTAACTGAATTTTGTTCTATATGCAAATGTTTATTCTTGATGCCTATCTTTTTATCAATTACAGTTGGGGATTCAGTACGCATGGATGTATTGATGGATATAGCAGACTCATAACCTATCTCCATTGTGCAACATCAAACAAAGCAAAGGTTGTCCTTCGTCTGTTTGCGCAGGCCACAGTAAAGTATGGTATACCTTCACGTATGCGTTCTGATCACGGAGGGGAAAACATCTATGTGGCCATGCTGATGAATCTGCTACATGGTATGCAAAGAGGTAGCCATATCACAGGGAAATCTGTTCATAATCAAAGAATTGAGCGTCTTTGGAGAGATGTTCAGAAGGATGTCATAAAGCCCTTCTATGATAAATTTTATTCTTTTGAAGATGATGGTATTCTAGACCTGCAGAACCGACTTCACCTGGAAGCCCTACATTCTGTATACCTTCCACTAATAAATGAAAATCTAGAACTATATAGACAGGGCTGGAACTGTCACAAAGTGCGTACTCCATCTTCTTCATCTAAATCTCCGACTCAGATGTGGATTTCTGGGTTAGTTCATCATCGAAGTGATGATCGCACTGAGATACATGAAGTTTTTGGTGACACTGGAACATTGGAAGAGCGTGTCTCTGCTCTTCTGCATGACCATGGCCATGTAGTTGAACAAGGCGAACCCACTATAGATACTAATAACAATAATAATGACCAACAATTAATAGAAATACTGAACTCCACTCATGGAGATAAAATGAAATATCAGCTTTATTTGGTGAGACTAAATGAATTGAGGTCTTAAGTACAATATTTAGCTGGAAGATTGTGTTTTTTTATCCTATTTTCTCTGGTAAACATATCGATGTTTTGCAAAATGTATAGCAAGATAATTTCCTTGTTGAAATAAACAATTATTAATCCATGACGTATTTGTTAAGTATTAAAACATTGTAACCAACTTGTCATTTTCACTATGATATGTAATGTATTCAAATATAGAATACATTTAACAGTCCATTAATGGTAAGAAATACCAATGAACAAATACAGTGAAGAACAAAAGATGTTTTCCCGGTAGTCCCACTGCAGAAGATACAGAATATCCTTAATATCATGTAAATAAAGAAATGACCGCATGCTTATATTTGCTTAATAGCACCACTTTTATAACTCTTTTTTTCAGATTATATGTTTTGATTATATATTATCTCCAAGATGTCTCATTTATCAAAGAAACGGGCTTGGGTAAAATACATCAAGCATGAAGACAGATGAAAAACATTCACTGAACTATAAACAAAATAACTTTTTTGGACACAATAAATATATATATAGTCAATGGTTGCATTTCACCTACATGGCAGATATCTGGTGGCAGTTTGCCATGGTGGCAATTCTATGGAATGCCATTGAGTCATTTATTCGGTATTTCTTGATATCGGCTATTGCCCCGCTACTTCCACCGCTACTTCTTACGCTACTCAGAAATGTAGGCAGACAACATTTTATTGTCACATAGAGATGGACACATCGAGTGCTATTGCCCCGCTTCAGCTCCTGCTACGTCCCGCTACCTCCCTCTACAAAGTAGCGGCCGCTTCAAATCAAACAGGTTTAATAGAAGCGGGAGGACTCTAGGCTTCGAAAATACTCCAAAAGAAGCGGGAAGTAACATAGTTTTGTAGTGGGGCCCAATACAAACAACAAACTTGAGAGGCCCACACAACACTGTGTGAGTACAGTTACTTTAGCATACTTTATCTTCTTATCTAAGGTATAATGAATTGTTTACATTGATAATCATTCAAAAAAATTGAGCACTTATGGTACATGAGAATATTTACTCCATTATGAGCCCACCCACCCCCCAAAATGGGGGCAAGGTTCCCCCACCTCAAAATCATCAGTACTTCAAACATCTGAATAGTGTGTCCCCTCTTAATTACAAAGATAATGACACCAACTATGTTCAAATCGGATGATTATTACCAAAGTTATAGCAATCTAAACATTTCTCTTACCTAGTTCCCCCTCCCTGGGGGAAGCGGGGTGAGGGGTGTTAAAATTTGGGTCCCACTAGAGTTTTAATACATTCACATGAAATATATTATTTCTGCAGTACCAATTTAATCACACCAGACATGTTCAAATCAGAGTATCATTGCAGAAGTGACAGCAGTTGTACATTTTCAAGTCATGTTCAGCCCCCTCCCCCATGACTTAGGGGGTCTGTGACCCCCTTAGAAAAAAAATACTTACCAAAACCATTTCGTCTCCCAATTCCCCATTTAATGACACTAGTCATGTTCAGATCGGATTATTATTTCAAAGGTATATTAATTTTACTTAACCAGTGAAAAGGGGGGTCCAGCCCTGATCTTAAAAGGCCCCCTACGGCCCCCTCCCCCCGCCCTAACCCCCCCCCCCCCGCCCTCCCCCCGCCCCCCCCCCCCCCCGCCATGGGCCCTCCCTGGGCTCTTCTGGCCGCGCACAAGAGATGACGTCATCAGGGGATTCCCCTTGGGGATTCCCTGACATCAGCTCGCCGCAGGCAAGAAAACATTGAATATTTTCAAGTTTACTGGTATCGGATATTTGTCAACACAAAATATACATTAATAGATGTCTTAATTAAGGTCTAACTGCAGAATTTGCTTCCTATATGATGGTGGAGGATATATATGGCCTCTTGCAGGTCGGTAATCAGTGCATCCATTACTGTCCTGCCACCAGCACTGGAAGCTATTTTTAGACATGAGCAGTCCAAAGCTGCATTTGTAAGCTGAACTCTGATTGGCCGAGGTCTAGGGCCTTTTCCCTGCTCGATTCACTAGAGGAATGTAGTGTTCCACTTGTACATATTGTACTTTTAGACAAACCTAACCGTTGTTTGTGGCCAAATACAAGTTATAATCATTGCTTAATTAAAGTATCTATTCAAACATGAATAGTGAGTTATACAGTATTCAAACGCATACACCTGAGGCAAATATCCAAAGATAGGTAGGCAGATTCTCCCTACTTCTCTAAGGCTCATTTGCATTGATTTTCAGATATCTAAAACTCAAGGGGCATGTTTTCTGCTGCTCATTTGCATAGACTTTTAGATATCAATAAAGATGGCTACTTCTCTAAGGCTCATTTGCATTGAATTTCAGATATCTAAAACTCAAGGGGCATGTTTTCTGCTGCTCATTTGCATAGACTTTTAGATATCAATAAAGATGGCTACTTCTCTAAGGCTCATTTGCATTGAATTTCAGATATCTAAAACTCAAGGGGCATGTTTTCTGCTGCTCATTTGCATAGACTTTTAGATATCAATAAAGATGGCTACTTCTCTAAGGCTCATTTGCATTGAATTTCAGATATCTAAAACTCAAGGGGCATGTTTTCTGCTGCTCATTTGCATAGACTTTTAGATATCAATAAAGATGGCTACTTCTCTAAGGCTCATTTGCATTGAATTTCAGATATCTAAAACTCAAGGGGCATGTTTTCTGCTGCTCATTTGCATAGACTTTTAGATATCAATAAAGATGGCTACTTCTCTAAGGCTCATTTGCATTGAATTTCAGATATCTAAAATTCAAGAGGTGTGTCTTCTGCTGCTCATTTGCATAGACTTTTAGATATCTAAAAGTCAATTCTTGATATCAATAAAGATGGCTACTTCTCTAAGGCTCATTTGCATTGAATTTCAGATATCTAAAATTCAGTGGGCGTTTTTTCTGCTGCTCATTTGCATAGACTTTTGGATATCAAAAAATGGACTTTTGGATATCTAAAAATCAATTCTTGATATCAATAAATGATTTCAAGATCATTTACAGATATCAAAAAATGATTTATTGATATCCGAAATTCAAATTATAAGGTTGGTTGTAACAATGAAGATAGCAAGAAAATGTTTCTTTCCTTCAAATGTATTTGCATGAACCATTTCTTGATATCAAGAAATCATTTTTTGATATCAAAAAATGATTTATCGATATCAAGAAGTCAATTCTTGATATCAAGAAATGGGTTTCTTTGCAATCTATTTTACAAGGTGTTTTTGATATCTGAAAATGATTTCTTGATATCTGAAATTGATTTATTGATATCTAAAAATCATTTTTAGATATCAAAACATCATTTTCAGATATCAATAAATCATTTTCAGATATCAATAAATCATTTTCAGATATCAATAAATCATTTTCAGATATCAATAAATCATTTTCGGATATCTGTAATTATTTTAGATATCAAGAATTCATTTCTTGATATCTGAAAATGATTTCTTGATATCTGAAATGGATTTTTTGATATCTAAAAATCATTTTCAGATATCAAGAAATCAATTTCAGATATCAAGAAATCATTTTCAGATATCAAGAAATACTGAATAAATGACCCAATGGCGTTCCATATTTAACCCTACTTGGTCTAAGGTAAGAAAGGGTTATATTCATAATAATAAGGCTAGAGAGCTTAACCCTACTTGGTCTAAGGTAAGAAAGGGTTATATTCATAATAATAAGGCTAGAGAGCTTAACCCTACTTGGTCTAAGGTAGGAAAGGGTTATATATCATAATAATAAGGCTAGAAAGCTTAACCCTACTTGGTCTAAGGTAGGAAAGAGTTATATTCATAATAATAAGGCTAGAGAGCTTAACCCTACTTGGTCTAAGGTAGGAAAGAGTTATATATCATAATAATAAGGCTAGAGAGCTTAACCCTACTTGGTCTAAGGTAGGAAAGGGTTATATTCATAATAATAAGGCTAGAGAGCTTAACCCTACTTGGTCTAAGGTAGGAAAGAGTTATATATCATAATAATAAGGCTAGAGAGCTTAACCCTACTTGGTCTAAGGTAGGAAAGGGTTATATTCATAATAATAAGGCTAGAGAGCTTAACCCTACTTGGTCTAAGGTAGGAAAGAGTTATATATCATAATAATAAGGCTAGAGAGCTTAACCCTACTTGGTCTAAGGTAGGAAAGGGTTATATTCATAATAATAAGGCTAGAGAGCTTAACCCTACTTGGTCTAAGGTAGGAAAGAGTTATATATCATAATAATAAGGCTAGAGAGCTTAACCCTACTTGGTCTAAGGTAGGAAAGGGTTATATTCATAATAATAAGGCTAGAGAGCTTAACCCTACTTGGTCTAAGGTAGGAAAGAGTTATATATCATAATAATAAGGCTAGAGAGCTTAACCCTACTTGATCTAAGGTAGGAAAGGGTTATATTCATAATAATAAGGCTAGAGAGTTTAACCCTACTTGGTCTAAGGTAAGAAAGGGTTATATTCATAATAATAAGTCTAGAGAGCTTAACCCTACTTGGTCTAAGGTAGGAAAGGGTTATATATCATAATAATAAGTCTAGAGAGCTTAACCCTACTTGGTCTAAGGTAGGAAAGGGTTATATTCATAATAATAAGGCTAGAGAGCTTAACCTTACTTGGTCTAAGGTAGGAAAGGGTTATATTAATAATAATAAGGCTAGAGAGCTTAACCCTACTTGGTCTAAGGTAAGAAAGGGTTATATTCATAATAATAAGGCTAGAGAGCTTAACCCTACTTGGTCTAAGGTAGGAAAGGGTTATATTCATAATAATAAGGCTAGAGAGCTTAACCCTACTTGGTCTAAGGTAAGAAAGGGTTATATTCATAATAATAAGGCTAGAGAGCTTAACCCTACTTGGTCTAAGGTAGGAAAGGGTTATATTCATAATAATAAGGCTAGAGAGCTTAACCCTACTTGGTCTAAGGTAAGAAAGGGTTATATTCATAATAATAAGGCTAGAGAGCTTAACCCTACTTGGTCTAAGGTAGGAAAGGGTTATATTCATAATAATAAGGCTAGAGAGCTTAACCCTACTTGGTCTAAGGTAGGAAAGGGTTATATTCATAATAATAAGGCTAGAGAGCTTAACCCTACTTGGTCTAAGGTAGGAAAGGGTTATATATCATAATAATGAGGCTAGAGAGCTTAACCCTACTTGGTCTAAGGTAGGAAAGGGTTTATATATCATAATAATAAGGCTAGAGAGCTTAACCCTACTTGGTCTAAGGTAGGAAAGGGTTATATTCATAATAATAAGGCTAGAGAGCTTAACCCTACTTGGTCTAAGGTAAGAAAGGGTTATATTCATAATAATAAGGCTAGAGAGCTTAACCCTACTCTAAGGTAGGAAAGGGTTATATTCATAATAATAAGGCTAGAGAGCTTAACCCTACTTGGTCTAAGGTAGGAAAGGGTTATATTCATAATAATAAGGCTAGAGAGCAATAGAGGGTAATATGGAATGCCATAGGCTCCAGCATTGGGGCTCATATCATGAAGTAGTATCAGACACACTTATAGTGTAAATGTATGTATCATTGAGAGTGGCGACACCACAAGCGATGGTAGTTCATTTACACTCCTCATGTGTCTGATACACTATGTCAGAACAACCACTCAGTGCATTCCATCTAATTATCTTTCTAGTCGGTTATATGGATGGCCATAGGCTACAGCATTGGGGCTCATATCACACTAATTTAACTGAGGCCTGTTTATCAACCAGAAACTGGAACTGAGGATGTGAACACAGACAGTGGTGTGGGAGGGCTGCAGAGTATCACCATTAATTTCCATCCATTTTTCACATTTCTTTCTCCATAAATATATAATAAATAATAGAAAGTCACATTTTGTTTTTTAAATTGTCAAATCTGATGGAGTGAAAAATTCAGTCAGAGCGGGAGAGAAAGGAAGAAGTACAGAGAAAGAAAGGGGAGAGAGGGAGAGGGATGGGGTGTGTGTGTGGGTGGGGGGGGAGGGAGAGTAAGAAAGGGGGAGAGAGGGAGAGGGATGGGGGGTGTGTGTGGGTGGGGGGGAGGGAGAGTAAGAAAGGGGAGAGAGGGAGAGGGATGGGGTGTGGGTGGGGGGGGGGGAGGGGAGAGTATGAAGGAAGTTAGAGAGGGGGAAGTTACACAGATAGACACGGAATGTCACAGACAAAGAGGGATAACACAGACAGAAAATCGTGAAAGTTCCAGGGTCCTTCTTTCTATCACAACCTAGGTTTAAACTCACGCAAAATGTCGATTAAAATCTCGATTTTCCACAAAAATTCCAAGCAAACCGCCACTCGAGTTTCACCAGACAAATCCACAGTCTAATCCCTAGCGTACACAATGTAAACTAGGCACTACATTCATCCTCTAGTCTAATCTACTTAGTGAAGGGGACACCTCCTGACCTTACATTGACCTTAGGTAGACTTAAAGGTCAGACATGTTTGGTTAGAGGTCATGTATGTGACCTTGGGCAGGTGGAGGTCAAACAGAGAGAGACAGAGTGTAGTTTGTAGAGGAAACATGCGCCATATTGGAAAGCTTTCATCGGCTCTCTTTCTCTTTACCTGTTGGAATGTTTTGTTCGTTTGGGTCTCTCTCTCCCTCCTTTATGTTACTCACGTTATAATGCTGTCTCTCCCTCTCCTTCTTCTCCTTCTCCCTCTCCTCTCCTCTCCCCTCTTGTTCTTTCTCTCCCGCTCTCCCTCCCTCCATCTCTCTCCCTCCCCTCTTTCTCTTTCATTCTGTCTCCCTCCCTTTCTTTTTTCTCTGTCTCCCTCTCCTCTCTTCTCCCTCTCCTGTCTCCATCTCCTCTCTTCTCTCTCTCCACCTCGTCTCTCTTCCTTCCTCCTCTCCTCTCTCTCCTCTCTCCACTCTCTCCCTCCCCCTCTCTCCATAAGTTCTCTCTTTCTCTTTCATTCTGTCTCCTCCCTCCCTTCTTTCTCTCTGTCTCCCTCTCCTCTTGCACCCCCTCTCTCCTCTCGCTCCCCCTCTCCTCTCTCCCTTCCTCTCTCTCTCTCCCCCTCTATCTCTCTCTCCTTAAATCAATTTAAAATTATTCCCCTCCCTTTGCTTTGTCTTCCATAAAATATCTACCCCTCCCACTCACACCCCCCCCCCCCCACCACCACCCACACAACACCTTGATATCCTTTAGAGGACGTTTATAGTGGAAATCGGGCCTTTTTGTGGACATTAATCCACTTTGATTCCTTCTGTACAATATCCCGTCCAAGTGTGTATTGCTGAGTCATCCTCAATAGGGTTTTCATTAGGTGCCAGGAATGGTTTTATGTAAAGGGACCGCTTGATATAGAGCAAGCACTGACCACAATATTTTGGTCAGAGGGCTCAGGTTTCTGGGCCTATGTGTGTCTGGGCTCACTTAGACAAGGGCTGAGTTAACCACATGGCTAGAGGAATTGTAGTTATTGTGGGTCAGGGGAATGTGGGGGGTGGGGGGGGGGGGGGTTAATATTTCCCCAGCAAGGCTGCATTTGTATCAACACAATTCTTAGTTGAGCTTGATTTTTTGTCAATTTAAACTAAGCCAAATTAATAGGGGATATTGCATGTGCCACTGTGTATGTCTGTTACAGTGTATCCTGGGATTGATTCTGTTGTAATCTGACAAACAAATATTTGGCAACATCTTCATTGAAAATTGCAAAAATGTTTTCACCAATATCACAGCTTGTATAAATGATCTATGAAAACCAAATGCATGATGGGAAAGATGGAAACATGTATAACACATGGATTTTGACATAGACATTAGAGCACTGATAAATAGTCCATGCTGAACATGACATGCTTTTTATAGGTTTAGACTAGTATCATTTGTCCCATAATACCATGCTAATCAAGATTCAAAATGGCGGATATGCAAATCCCCTATTAAACATGTGGTCATACATGTGTCCTCATTGGAGTTCCGGATGGCAGAAGTCTCTTAAGCACTTGGTTTTACAGTTGAATATAGCCTTGACCTTTTGTATAATGTTAATGAATATTGGCATTCATTCCTACATGCACTGAAACACCTGGACTCATTAAATAAGTATAGTATTCAATAATGGTATGGTATTTTCAGTCGAAATGCTTAAATTTCTATCCTAAAGTTGCAATTTATTGTAAACGTCTTTTTAGATCGATACTTTTTAAAATGCTACACACCAGTAGACATTATCGATGAAAAAAAAGACACATTTTAATTTTTTTTAATTTAATTTTTTTAAAAACAAAATTCTTTACTCAGGATACAAAATACAGGATAGCACTCTGCTATTTCTCTCTCTCTCTCTCCTCCTCTGTCTCTGTCTCTGTCTTTCTCTCTATCTCTTTCTTATATTAAGTGGTTTTCTTTTTCCGAGTTAAATTCATAGATGCGTTGTGGAGTTAGATATATTATTAAAGTAATTAATTAAAACAAATTTAACTTTTTTTTGATGGACAAATCTAACTTAATACACATTCTTACCACTGGCATTTATTTGCATTTACCTGGGAATTGAATCGAACAAAATCGCCTTCTTTAAGTCCTTGAAAAGTCACATTCCTGAAAATCCAAATTTTACAAATTTGTTTTGAATCCTAACCCGGATCAAACATCAAAGGCCCCGCTAATGAATCATTAGTCTACCAGTGTAGCGCAGAAAGCAGTTAAAATAGTTTGGGTTCGTTTGCTTAATGGTTATGGGTTCTGATGGGGATCTAAGAGATCGCTATCTTTCAAGGCTGATCCTTCTACAGCGGTTGGCGGGTCTAAGTTTTCCCATTACATGGAGTCATAATGGTTTTTATCAGGCAAAACAAAATTATTTATTTAGCTGAAAACTAGGTATTAGTATGCATTGTATATATAGATTTTCAGAAAATGTACAATTGGCAGCTCTACACATTTAGGAAATACTGCTGAATTAGACTGAAAAGTGATGAATACCAGGTATATCTGAGTATATTTGGTATCGCTTTGATTTATAGTATCTGTTTGCTATGTTAAACTACTTTTTGAAGCTCATTTCTGTCTTAAATGTGGGCTATTGGAGAGGATTGGTGAAGGCGAGTTGTACATTTTCTGAAAATCTGACCCATATATTTTCATTCATTCATTCATTCATTCATTCATTCATTCATTCATTCATTCATTTATAGGATGGTAATTTTTAACAATTATTTAGGGAACCATCAAGGAACTTAAAAAGAAAAATATTTTCCGTCTATTTCATAATGTTCAGTACATGAAGTTATTTTAAAGATGAGACATGTACATGTTGAGTTTTCTGGCTAATTAGCTTTTTTGTCAAAAAATCATTTTGAAAAACTAGGGAAGGTCAATACAATGTTTAGGAGGAGAACGTTTTTTCTAGGTAGGAGGTGTAAATCGGAAACAAACCTATTTCTGTTGGCCTTACCAAATTATAAAATCGCTATTCTCCTCTTCTGAGTGCTACCATGTCTGTGAGGCCAAAAAATAAAATAGGTGTGTTTCCGATTTCCCCTACCTAGAAAAACCTTACCCCACCTAAAAATCTTTTACCATACCTGATTTTTCCCCCATGATATCTTACTTTTTTTGGATTTTTTGACAAAAAAAGCTTAT
Organism: Sthenelais limicola; assembly: GCA_942159475.1. NCBI lineage: Eukaryota > Metazoa > Annelida > Polychaeta > Phyllodocida > Sigalionidae > Sthenelais > Sthenelais limicola. Next base: position 114,417,256 of record OW804098.1, read on the forward strand.
AAAAGCAGGAAAACGGGTTTTCCTAACCCGGAACTGTCAAAAGGCACATTTCCCATGTTCAAAACAACTTATGAAAACGTTATGAAAAAGACTTTTTTTTCAGTTCCTGGGAGGTAGTTTCCAAACAAAAAAAATTAACAAAAAAAAAGTTACCACCCCCCCCCAACCTAGTTTTCAGCCAGATAAATCGGGAACACACCTATTTTTTTGGGTGGGGGGGGGGGGGGGGGGCTGAGGAAGATGTTCGTTAAAAAGAATTACAAATTCTAGTCTAGGCTCAGATTTGGGAGAGTCCCGCCAAACTGAGGAAAAAGCCTCTCGCTCCAGACCTCAAAATACCATTATAAAATATTAATCCCATTAGGTTGTCTACTCCAAAGCCACAAAACCTATTTGCGCAGTAGGCGTCCAATCACTGACATACCATTCATATCCCTATAGCCTATATGGGTCAGATCTTTAGAAAACGTACAATTGCCAGATCAACACATTCAGTAAATTCTGCTAGATTAGACTGAAAAATGGTCAAAACTAGGTATCACTGAGTATATTTGATATTGCCTTGATTCGAACAATTTGTTTAGGTATGTTGAACTGAATTTTGAAGCTCATTTTTGTGTTAAATTTTGGTTATTTGAGAGGATTGGAGAAGGAGAATAGTACATTTTCTGGCGATTCCACCCATATAGGCTGTGAGCCTCGACTGTTTCCCAACTACATGTACCAGTAGTTCCAACGATGTTTTTTTTTTTTTTTTTTTTTTTTTATTATTTAAAAAGGTTTTATTCAATTATATCCTGCCGTCGAGGCTTTTACAATTCTAACAGTAAGATGAATCGCGTCCCTCTGGTTTTATGATTTTTTTTGAGTTTTCATTTTTTCTTTCACTCTCACTCCAGCACAATAACATCATTCATTATACTTTCTTGAGTTCACACATGTATTTTTCTACCTTCGTTACCCAGTTCTTGTATTTTGTTACAAAGATGGCATTATACTGTATGGATCTGTATTTGACGAATAATTCATTAATAAACGCTCTCACACCAAGCTCGTTGTTATAAAAGAGTTTCTGCCTGTTGATGTAATTCTTGGCCATGAGGAGAAGCCAATTCAGGAAGTATCAAATTTACCTCTCCCCATATAACCTCACAGAACGTTAGTTCAAACGATGTTAATCTTTCGGAAATCTGATTACAGTACATCTATCTTTTCTGTCCGAGAAAAATAGTTGTCTATTATTTCTGGGTGGACAATCAATTTAGTAAAGTAGGTGAATATATTCCCTTAGAAACGCATACAATATAGTTTTGAAATTTGGTATGTATTTTACGACTAAATATGCGCTAAACACTTAACGCTAAATTATAACATTCCGCCAAATAGATCTTGTGGGAAAAACACATCAGATTTGTATTTCTGTTGTTAGAGGACAAACTGCCTGAGGAACTAATCCTACCCAAGAATGGGTGGCGTGGAACGGTGCAATGGATAGCATAGTGAACCAAGCTGAGATCTTTCCTAAAAGCTCCAAGATAATAATTTTAGGAATGGGATATTTTTGTATTAAACGCGTTCATTAGCATTACTTCTACAGAATTCAATCTTTTAAAAAAATATGGATATAGGCGCAAAGGTTTATTAAACACACAATGAGAGAATTTGATAAAGATGGTGAACAACTAAATCTGAACAAAGAATTTTAATTTAAAAATGAAATACAATTTTGGGCAGTTTATAACCTGTCCCAAACCCATTATGAAGGGACTGGTTTGATTGCCAATTTCTTCTCCACTTCCAAGTTGATTAGTTTTTTGTCCATGTGCTAATTGGCCTTACTCTGTGCCAAGGCCGCTTGTAACAATTATTATTATATTACCTGCACCATTGTACACCTTGGTTACCTGGGTTACTACCTCCCCTGGTGGTTGGGCCTCACTGGTCTTCTTAAATACCCTGGTCTCAAGTGTTAAATATGATAAATCTCTTGCAAGTTATGGGTCAGATTTTCAGAAAATGTACAATTCAACTTCACCAGTCTTCTCAAATAACCCAAATTGTAGACAAAAATAAAATTCAAAACACAGTTCAACCTAACCAAACAGATTGCTAGAATATGCCGAATATTCTCGAATTTATCTAGTATTGACCAAATTACAGCCTAATTTAGCAGAATTTACTAAATGTCTACAGCTGCCAATTGTACATTTTCTGAAGATCTCACCCTTATGTGTTATTGTCAAATTAACCTGTCCAAAGTATTGTATTTGTCTCACTTTTGTCCCAACTGATTGTAAGTTTAAACTCTATGTATTGAATGTATTCTATTTTTTCCCATCTCAAATTACAACTTCCAAAAGTGATTACAGGAAGGGATATATTTTTGTTAAGAAACACGTCTTTAGAAAACCACCACTCAGGAACTGAAAAAAATTTCTATTTCGTATCATTTTAAACATAGGAAATGTAACTTTAAGGGTTTTCTGGTTACTTAGGAAGGTTTGTTTTCCTGCTTTAATTACCTTTTTTGGTCTAAAGAATAAATAGGCCAGGTCAATTTTCTTTTAGGTGGGTTAAGGTTGCTCTAGGTGGGTGTTTGTGGTTTATTTCTTTGGCCTAAAGTATGGAATGTGGGGTACACAATAGGTATTGTTACATGATCTACTCTATGAGCCGGGAACTGCGTAGTACACATGGGTCAGATTTTCAGAAAATGTACAATTTAACTTCGCCAATCTTCTCAAATAACCCAAATCTCAGACGAAAATAAAGTTCAAAATACAGTTCAACCTAACCAAACAGACTGCTAGAATCAATGCAATGCCGAATATACTCGAATTTACCTAGTGTTGGCCAAATTGCAGCGTAATTTAGCAGAATTTACTAAATGTGTACAGCTGCCAATTGTACATTTTCTCAAAATCTGACCCACATAGTACAGTACTAGTAGTATAGGCAATGTAGGCACACAGCTGTATACGTATTGTTACTGTTGGCACAAGGGGGACTGTAAACATTCTGAACCTAATGTTTCTGGTTATACCCCTTCCACACTACAGCTCAGGCAGCCATTGTAGAAGTGCTTTCTACAATTTATCAAATTGTAAAAGTTGATTGGCAGTATCTCTAATGAAATCAGGATTTTTGAAACCTTGAAGATTTCGTCGAAACTTTCATAGGTTAAAGTCATCAAAATAACTTGTCAAATTTTCCCTGAGCTCACCTATTTTTGCTTTCCCACTTGCCAGAGATATTTATAGATGGAACCTAGCAAGGGGGAAGTCTGTACACTTGTTATTGACCGAGGGAGCGCGGGAAGATAGAGGGCGTTAGCCCGAGATCTTGCGCTCCCGAGGTCACTAACAAGTGTACAGACTTCACCCGAGCTTTGTTCCATATTTATTACACCCTAATAATGAATAAAAAATATAAATAATTAAAAATAAAAGAAGTAATTTAAGTTTTGGGCGGACCTACTTGTTGTATGCGCCAAGGGTGACATAACCTTGTTTTATACCTGAACTTTGGAACAAATTAGATCCAAAAATTCAGTTAACACCTTCCTTGAAGGAATTTAAAAGCTACTTGAAGAATAGGTATCACTTTGAATTTGACCAGTTTTTGAAAAATGAAGTTGATGTCCCGAATTGTGAATCGTCTTAAAGGGTATAACAATATAGGGGGTAAGAAACTGGGAATTGTAGAACCCAGAGAAAGTGAAGGTCGATACAACGACAATATATATATACATTGATGTGAGTAGAGGGTGGAATTGGGTATATTGACTCTTTAGTCAATGTGGGTACTTTAAGATTTATAATTTAACACTGTTAATCAATTGTCAACATTGAGAACCAAGGTGAAACTAGAATAAATAGTTGTTGGATCTTCATAAATATATATCTATTATGGATGATCAACTGTATTGAATGTCGGAAATATCTATCTACTAGGATGATCAACTGTATTGTTGGTCGGTTGGAATTCTTAAGATATGGGATTGTAATATGCAAATTGATATGTGCATAACATCGAGGCAAGTAATATCATCTTTATAAACTTTCTGATAAGTAACCAGTAAATGGAGATAGTACAAGACCAAGGGTAAAAATAAGCAGTACAGCTTAGAATGAGCAAAGAAATGTATAGCTTACACTTGTAAACTTCAAAATGGGTGAGATATCAAGATGTGATATCCTAATATGAGAATAAGAATCAGCAATACTTAACATTTGTACATAACATAGAGATTGTCAAGGAATATCTTCATTATCATTCCATAGTAAATAAAGAATAGGTGGAGATAACATAGAAATAAAAGTAATATTAAGCAGCCCAACTGCAAAATTGCAACAAGTTTCTATTACTAATGAAAACTGAACTATCAAATTTTACAATGATAAGCTTGACTTGAATTTATTTATGTACACTGACATCACAGATGAAGACATCAAGACATCAGCAAGACATGAGGATGACATATAAAGAACTTTAAAACTCATGAAAAGAGAAATACGAACAATGATAGACTCAAGTGACTATAATAATAATAAATAAGAATAAAATTGCTGAAACAACGAACAATCAGAGACACTATGAAGGAATTAATGAAGCAATTATTTATTTATTTTAAGGGTCGCCAGGAAAACCTAGTTTTTAGAGGGTGTTCACCCTATTTTAATGCATTACAATATATGTACAATTTTGAATGTGAAATCGTCATATGTATAATATGTGTTGAAATAAAAATGATTATATATATATAACTCACATGTTATGCACCACTTTGACCAAGTGTGACATACAATGCTGAAGGTATAGGAAGCAACAGCACAGGGGTGTAATAACAGTACTTTTGCCATGACCCCATATACCTGGTCTCCCGATCTTAATAGTATACAACTCCTAATAACTTAAATTGCAAAAAGTATGAATGCAAATTGACTATTGCGGTCCTGGGTAAGACCTTAAAGTGCCTGGTCCTGGGTGGGACCTTAAAGTGCCTTTCTGTCTCTTTTCTCTGTCTCTCTCTCCCTTCTTCTCTATCTCTATTTCCTGGGTATGATCATAAACTGCCTCCCTCTCAGCTCTCCCGCCCTTGATATAACACTTCAAAGTGTTGATAAGGGCGTAAAGCCACCAATCTCACTCACTCACTCAAATTGACTATTGATTAGGGAAATGTTTCTCATTTAAAATCATTCCATGCTACCATTAAGGTCATTACCTGACATAATGTATGTAGTTTGTATTTTTTTAAACATGATATAAAAAGGTTTTGATGCAGTCATTGTTTCATAATACTGCACAAATCGTCATGTGTCAAAATGAAAAATATTGATATAAAAAGTTGTTTCTGACATGTCATCCATCATGATGTATAGGGACGCTACGGGTTCATATTTCATGGGAGGATTGGGGGAGTGAGATGGGGAACGGGGAGTGGGGCAAGGGGGAGAAAAGGGGTGATATGGGAGAGGGAAAGAGACAGAAGAGGAGGGGAGGGGAGAGAGAGACAGGAGATGACAGTAGAGAGAGAGAGAGAGAGAGGGGGGAGAGAAAGAGAGGGGGAAAGAGAGAGGGAGAGAGAGTGAAGAGAGGGTGAGGGGGAGAGAGAGGATAGTGAGAGGTAGAGAGAGACAGGAGAGAGGGAGGCAGAGAGAGAGAGAGAGAGAATGGAGACACTAAAGTTTAGGTGTACAGAGAGAAAGGAAGGGAGAGGGGAAGAGAGGAACAGAGGAAGGTGGGGGGAGAGGGACGGACAAGGGAGGGGTGAAGTAAACGAGCTCGTGCAAGAAAATGCCTGCCCCTCTCCCTCATATCATGATCATTCTGTACTCTAGTATTCAGCATCTGGGTCAGATTTTCAGAAAATATACAATTGGCAGCTTTACACATGTAGGAAATTCTACTAAATTAGGCTGAAAAATGAAGAATACCGAAAATAAACTACCGCAAAATGTCATTATAATCCCATTGGGATATCGATTCGTATGCCAGGAAATCGATTAGCGCAGTAGGCGTCCAATCACTGACATACCATTCTTATCTGAGTATATTTAGTATCGCATTGATTTAAAGTATCAGTTCCGTTATGTTAAACTGCTCAATTTCGTCTTAAATGTGGGTTATTTGAGAAGATTGGTGAAGGTGAATTGTACATTTTCTGAAAATCTGACCCATATATGAACCTTTCCCTTCCTCAAACACTAAACGTAAGGACCTCCGTTTAGAGACTTTGAAGTTGTTTTTAAATGCCCCAAATCTCCCCCGTGTTGTGTTTTCACAAAGATTAAGGTACATATGATACCAGGGGAACATCCCGCCCCTTCTATTCTCAACAACATGGTTTTTATATCTCAGTGCTGTGCTAGAAACATTGATGATTCAGATTCTCTGCAAATGTACTTTCTCAAGAGTAGTTTTGAAATGCTAGGTTCATGGATTTGAAATGAATTATGATGATAATTTGTGGAATTTTATAAGTCAATTCTTGGTCATGCAATATTTAGAATATGGGAATTATATTGATCAATTATCCAACTTTCGTACAGCTAGGAAATTAAAGTATTAAACAGTCTAGGCTCAAAGATCGAGAGAGTTCCTTCAAACTGAGGGAAAGCCTCTCGCTCAAAACCGCGAAGTGCCATTATAATTCCATTAGGACCGCAAAATGTCATTATAATCCCATTGGGATATCGATTCGTATGCCAGGAAATCGATTAGCGCAGTAGGCGTCCAATCACTGACATACCATTCTTATCTTATCAGAGGGTTTGGGCCTAGACTGTAAACATGTATATAAAACGCCAACACCTCCTGGGTAAGACCTTAAAGTGCCTGGTCCTGGGTGGGACCTTAAAGTGCCTTTCTGTCTCTTTTCTCTGTCTCTCTCTCCCTTCTTCTCTATCTCTGTTTCCTGGGTATGATCATAAACTGCCTCCCTCTCAGCTCTCCCGCCCTTGATATAACACTTCAATGTGTTGATAAGGGCGTAAAGCAACCAATCTCACTCACTCACTCACTCACCAACACCTCTATAGTCTGTCTAGAAAGTAGTTGACACGTGATTCCTTAGTACCTTTAAGGGGAGGGAAAAGTGGGGGAGTTTTGACTTCAAACCTTTGCTCCTTGAATCGCCGTTTGCGACTGACCATGACCGTTTGCGACCGACCATGGCCAAATATCCAGCTGCATTGTGTGGCCCTGTCTCTGTTCTATGTAGAGCAGCTGTTGTTTTGCTTAGGTGGAAGGAAGAGCTGATTATACTGGCCCTGTTTCTCCATGGTTGATTGCAATGGGCGACTCGCTGGGCAAAGGGTTGACAAGTCCTTGTCATAAATAGAAATACAAAATCTCCCACTTTTCCCTCCCCTTAAAGGGAGTAAGGAATCACGTGTCAACTACTTTCTAGACAGACTATATATAGTTGATTGTGTACATTTTGTACAGTCGTCAGGGTACAACTGCTACTACTATAGTCTTAAAATTAAAAGAAATCAGTCTAGGCTCAGAGCTCTGAGAGTCCCTCCAAATTGAGGGAAAGCCTCTCGCTCCAAACCGCAAATTACCATTATAATCCCATCAAGATGCCAAGGAAAGCCATAAACGCAGTAGGCGTCCAATCACTGACATACCATTCATATCTTATCTGAGCGGCTGTGCGCCTAGACTGAATTAAAAGTATTATGTAGAGGAAAATAGTTATTCTCTAGGTTGGCACCAATAAGCTATTCACAAATCTGTGACATCATTTTCCCTCTGATATGTTATATGGGTCAAATCGTCAATTATAAATATCCAACATTTCTGAGTATATTTGATTGAAAAAATCTGCTCGGCTATGCTGAAGTGCATTTTGAAACTGATTTTTGTCTGAAATTGGCTTTTTTGAGAGGATTGGTGAAGGCGAATTGTAATTTTCTGGCGATTTGAGTCATATTCATGGTAAAAGTATATGATTTGACGTTTGTACAATGTTTTATCAAATGTACCCATATATTTACTTACATGACTCCGTACACATGTTGAACATCATGTTAGCCATGTTAAACATGATAAAACCCTATGAAACATGAAACAAAAAATACAAGTTTATGACCCCAGGTACATACAGGCAATGTGGCTAGAATGTCTAGTGTAAGGTCTGTTTAAACTACAGTAGTATTTTATATGGGTCAGATTTTCAGAAAATGTACAATTCACCTTCACCAATCCTCTCAAATAACCCACATTTCAGACAAAAATGAGCTTCAAAATACTGTTTAACATAACAGAACTGATGCTTTAAATCAATGCAATACCAAATATACTCAGATATACTCGGTATTCTTCATTTTTCAGCCTAATTTAGGAGAATTTCCTAAATGTGTAGAGCTACCAATTGTACATTTTCTGAAAAAATCTGGCCCATTATAGTAGTCTGGGATAGAATCGAAAACTGCTGAATAATTTCTATTTCCTAGTCAGTATTTTTATTTTCCCCTGTCTTTATAAATGTATATCTTTATATTTGAATAAAATATCATTTCTGGGTTCCATTTCGGGTGTCTTAGGCCCTCAGCAGTAACGAAAGATAATGATTTTTTAATTTATCTTGGGGTCTCCTGAATGGTGTTTCGTACCCGAAGACAGTCTAGGCCCAAAGATGAGAGAGTCCCTTCAAACGGAGGGAAAGCCTCTTGCCTCAAACTGCAAATTGTCATTATTATCCCATTAGAACGCCTATTCCTAGGCCAGAAAATACCGATTATCGAAGTAGGTGTCCAATCACTGATATACCGAACTGATCTTGAAATAATAGCTGTTTTGTATGGGCTCCATGAGATTATCATTGATTGAAACTGGACTCAATCAAATTTATTAGAAAAAAAATCTGATCTGAGGGTTGAGAAGATTTTTTAAAGCAGTAAAAGTATATAATGTGAACTTCTTTTCAGTGTTTCTGGTAGCATGTATTGTATTGTAAAATGAATAATTTGTTCAATTAATCATTTATTTATTTCCCATTTCTTACTTTCAGGTGAGTTCTCTACTCCATAAATTGCTGGTTTCGTTTGGGGTTTAAGGTAAGGCTGGAATGAAAGAGCGGACATGGTGAAATACGGAAATATTTCTGGCAGGGGGAAATTGAAAGTATTTTGATGATTTCAATCTTTGAAAGTGTTGACGCAATATTTATGAAAATTTGACTATCTTTTGAAAATCTTTGGCTAAAAATGATTGAATTTGGATGAAATTCGGAAAAAATAAGGTTTCCAAAATTCTGATTTCAGAATGAATACTGAAGACTTTCATGCTAAGTAAATGGCACTGAATATGATATAATTATAATAATAGCTTAAACAATAGAGTTTAAAAAATGTTCATGTAAATCTAAATTGAGAAAAAAATGAGTTGAAAATGTTGAGGAAGAGGCAAGAGAACAAAGTGTTGAAACAGGTGGGTCAGATTTTCAGAAAATGTACAATTAAACTTCGCCAATCTTCTCAATTAGCCCACATTTTAGATGAAAATAAAGTTCAAAATACAGTTCAACCTAACCAAACAGATTGCTAGAATCAATGCAATGCCGAATATACTCGAATTTACCTAGTATTGACCAAATTGCAGCCTAATGTTGAAGAATTTACTAAATGTGTAGAACTGCCAATTGTACATTTTCTGAAAATTCGACCCAGGTATGTTCAAACTTGGTACAAAAAGGAGGAAGACTGGTGAATGATATGTTTAAAGCAGTTATATCGGAGACAGTCACCCAATAGGGGACTTGCATGTCCCACTGCGCATGTCTGTCACAGTGCATTCTGGGATGGATTGTGGTGAAATCTGACATACAAAGATTTGACAATATTTTATCAAAAATTGCAAGAATTTTCTCACCAATATCATAGCTTTTCATAAATGATCTATGAAAACCAAATGCATGATGGGAAAGATGGAGACTTGTGTAATGGAAACATGTATAACATATGGATATTTACATTAGAGCATTGATAAATATTCCATGCTGAACATGGCATGTTTTCTATAGATTTTAGACTGTACCATTAGTCCCATAATTCCATGCGAATCAAGATTCAAAATGGCGGCTATGCAACTCCCCTATTTAAAGCTGCATCCTCAGCTATTACCAAAAAAAATTAGGTCATTGTTTTTGTCAATTTTGATTTTGGTGAAGTCAACATTTTGCTGCTGTTATATGTGATGTGTTTCAGGAAAATGAGTCCTGAGTCGCAAAGTTGATATTTTTCAAAGTGTTTTTTTCACAAGATCACATTGTCAGAATGTTCTGATTTTTGGAGTATTTATCACGTATAGCTATATCAATCGATGTGTTAAATTTCAGGACAATCTATGCAATATATTCTTTAGTTTTAAAGGTCCTCATGTGGACTACATTTACTTACTTTACTGTTTATTGACCCATAGAAATATTGGAAACTTTTTTTTTGAAAACGAAAATATCAAACTTAAAATCTAGAAATACTTATAAGATTATTAGATTGTTTACTATCATTGCAATCGGCTTGATCTCATCTTTTCAAATATAATGGTATCTCAAAATCTATTTTTTGCGACTTATGACTCATTTTCCTGAAACACATCACATATGTTTATACACAAACTTGAAGTGAAATCAGTCAAAAGGAAAGAAGACAGTGAGCGATAATAAGTGAAATCACCACAGGAAAGTATTTTGGTGGCTCACCAAAAATAAAAATGTGGACCCAAACAATCAGTAAAGTTATCCAAACGTTTGGTCAATTAACTTTCAGACGAAAAAAGAAGTTACAACTTTTTAGCTTGCGATCCATCTGGGAGTAGAACTTTAATCCCAAACAGGTTGAGAATGGACAATAGAATTAGCCAAGTTTACCAGCGCGACCGCAATTCAATTATACCTTTTGTGGAAGTATGTAAGAAATCTTGAGGTATGAAAGAAACCTTTGTGAAGACATTTCAATAAAGGCTATATTTCAGTGACTCTGACTATAGGCGAAGGGCTTTATAATGGGTGGGAATTACAGAGAGAGCATAAAGACGTCTGCACCTATTTAGGCAGGTTTCCAAATACTACAATGACAATAATGTGTATAGGTGGTTGTGTGTGTATGGGTTAGAGCACAGAGGTGTGTACGATATGGTGTTTTACACTGTTTGAGATATTTAACAGAACTCTGGGAATGAGGGTGAAGCTGCCAGAAAATGTACAATTCACCTTCACCAATCCTCTCAAATAACCCAAATTTCAGACGAAAATAAAGTTCAAAATACAGTTTAACCTAAACAAACAGATTGCTAGAATCAATGCAATGCCGAATATACTTGAATATACCTAGTATTGGCCATATTGCAGCCTGATTTAGCAGAATTTACTAAATGTGTACAGCTGCCAATTGTACATTTTCTGAAAATCTGATTCACCAATAAATGATCTATAAAACCGAATGGATGATGGAAAAAATGCAGTCTTGTTTCATGGTAACCATGCGAATCAAGATTTAAGATGGCCGACATTAAATGGGGTTATGCTGAACCATATTTTGAACCTCATTTTTGTCTTAAGGGTTATTTGACATTTGGATTGATTCTCCCCAACCCTCGTGGTGTCCTCGATTAAATTTAAACAAAATTTCTCCTTTCCTACAGTTAGTTTCGTTTGATTTAAAAATTGCACATTATCATGCGGCTTGACCCGTATAGGGCACTGTTCATATGGGTGAAATCGCCAGAAAATGTACAATTCACCTTCACCAATCCTCTCAAATAACCCACAAGTCAGGTTGTAAATACAATTCAACATAAGCAAACAGATTGTTTGAATCAAGGCAATACTAGATACTATAGCAATAATACCCGAAGTTTTGGATGGTCTGGGTGGTCTATTGCCTGGTGGACAATTCGAGGGGCATTAGCCCCGAGAATTTCCACCAGGCAATAGACCACCCAGACCATCCAAAACCGAGGGTATTAG